>JAUMHE010000082.1:13107070-13127412 GCA_032359235.1 Enteromius mattozi
ATAAACAAATTTCGGGAGAAGCACGTACGAATAATTAGCCACGGCTGGCTTCGCATTCCTCAATCAGCCTATTATCCATTTACCCAATCGGAACCTAGCGTCTCCGCCTTAAATAAGCTCGATTTCCTCCCTTCCGCATCCCGTTCTTGCATCCCCTGGACAGCACGCCAAACACGCTTTTCTATTCGCATTATGAGAAAAGTGTGAACTCGTAAAATATATGAATGTATATACATGTAAATATATACAAAATATATACTGTATGTGTGTGTATTTATATATAAATAATAAATATACACAGTACACATACATAAATTATGTGAAAAAAAACTTTTATTTTGGATGCAGTTAATCGCAATTAATCATTTGACAGCACTCAAGCATGAAATTTTGAAGCAGAAAGACTGAAATTATATTTTTACATTTATACATGCATTTTGTTTTACAATATACATTTATATATTCATTTTTTATTATATATATATAAAAAAATATAATTAGTATATAAACATTACATATTTCAGCATATTTTCTTAAATATATTCCAAATTTGAAAGATCGCTTTTTGCTGACTGTAGGATAAATCATCTCAGACATTGTGCTAAATATCTGCTTTTGTATTGCACAGAAGAAATAGTCATCCAGAAAACCCATAAGGATGTGCACATGATTAAATATGTTAGAGTGAACTACCTCTGTAACCACTTAGTTGTCTTGTAGGTGAGATATAGCAAGGAAAGAGATCATTTGATTATAAAATTTAAAATTTTACCATCTGTATTTTGTTCAGTCTCATGTACTCCTTGTTGTCCACCCACATTTCCCAGCAAGCAAAGTTTACAGCCTTCAATGCCTCGGCAATAGGGAAGGATTGAGTGATCTGTATGTATTTTTTGTTTTATTCTCAGTGGAGAAAGTCAGACAAGCCTTTGCTTTCACTGCCTGACTCCAAAATCATTTCTCTGTACTCTGAAGTCGTTGACTTATAATCCATATGACCGTTTTTTTATGAATTGAAATGTCTTGTTTAGAAAGATTCAAGGTTAGGATAGTTCCTCTGGTGTAGGCTGGTAACGTGAAGGCTTGACCATTTCAAAAATGAGCTAAATGATTCACAAGCTCCTTTATTTAACTAAATGGACCCAATCTTTATAGTTGAATAATTGATGTAACATCAGGCATGAAGGATGACAGCTGTTTTTAAGTTTCAGTGATTATATCAGTGCTCAGTAAATCTGAATGTAATGACAGTAAACAAATTAGTTTATGAAAAGAAAAATGTCTTTAAAAAAAGCTATTTTTGTTGTAAAAAACTACTTTTAAAACCACATTTATTCCATTTTATTACTTCATTTGAAACATTAATGCTAAACTTTTAAAGAAATGATTAGTGTTGTCAAATAATTAATCGTGATTAATCGTTTTAAAAATAAAAGTTTTTGTTTACATAATGTTTATTTATGTATATCCACACATGTACAGTATATATTTTGAAAATATATACATGCATATACATTTAAATTATATTTATATATATATATATATATAGTATATAAACTACATAATTTCACATATGTGTTTGTATTTATATATATATACATAATAAATGTATACACATGCAAAATAAAAACTTTTTTGGATGCGATTAATCATGATTAATCATTTGACAGCACAAAAAATTATATTTTTAAAATCAATTTTAATCATTTAAAATCTTAATTTTGATGAAATATGTTCTCTATCAAAATTAGTTTTTTGCCATGTTTTGCTTCATACATTTATTTATTTTGCTGCATAATTAGAGGTTTAATGACCAGTGCAAAACTATCTAATTAGAATTAATTTCCTAAATTTGATTTAACAAACAAATTGGCTAGTTTTCCCATGAAAACAGTGTATTTATTTATAATGTTTTGGATTACATTAAGTTGAATCAAATAATGTGACCGTTAAGTAGTACGTTAATTAAACATAAATGGCTCCATTTCCTGAAAATCTGTCTGACATCTGTCTGTTTCTCTCTCTGTCAGAGATATTTGATTATTTTCAAGTTTTCAAGTGGACTAAATATTTGGTGCCGTTGAAGTACATCAGCCCAGATGAAAATTTGATGCGTTATGCGCATCTGTGTCTCATATACTGCTCTGAAGCTTATAGTAGAGCAAATTATATTCAAAGCCTGTGTTTGATACTGCTGATCTTTATTTCGCTAATGGTAGATCAATATGTGGAAATTCCCCTATTGATCAAAGAAAGAACAGGGTGGCGGCTTGCCAGCTGATGTTTAGTTATTCTCCACTTTTTTTAGCTTTAAATTATTTCCTGTTCAAGGGGATTAAGGTGTTATAGAGTTAAATTTTAGCTGCGTGTTCACACCGTGTACGCTAAGAACAGAAGTGCCTCATGCATACTAAGGCATTGGAGGTTCTCTGGTGTGCAGCAAGAGGACGGTGAATGTAATTTATCGCACAATATGGTGCTGTTATTGATTAGACAGCAAAAGGGCAGTACCAGCTGCTCTGCTAATAGCCATATAAATGTTTCAAGCATGTGTCACCACCTTAAAACCAGCCCTGGGAGAAAAAAAAAAAATTGCAGGGTGCTGCTCTTAGGACATGTACCCAGCTAAATTGTAGATGGGTCTGTTACTATTCTATCAGTGTGGTTAAAGAATAGTTCACACAATAATGAAAATTCATTCATTTCATTTCATTTCATTTTAAAACTGTAGACTTGCTTTTGTTCCATGGATCACAAAATGAGAAGTTTATTAGAATGTTCATGCTGCTTTTGTGCATATAATGAAAGTGAATTGTTACTTGTTGAGCTCCAAAAATGACATAAGCGCCATAAACATAGTTCATATGACTTATGCTCTATATTCCAAGTCATATGATCAATTTTTTTTTTAAATACTGAAAAGGTGTCACAGTTTCTATAAAAATATTAAGCAGCACAACTGTTTTCAGAATTACTAATAATAAGAAGAAGAAAAAAATAACAAATCAGCATATTAGAATGATTTCTGAAGGATCATGTGACGCTGAAGACTGGAGTAACAAATGCTGAAAATTCAACTTTGCATTACAGGAATAAATTACAGTTTTAAATACATTAAAACTGAAACTGAAAATGTATTATTTTAAATTCTATTTGAATTGTTTGTACTTGTATTTTTTTTTATCAAATAAATGCAGCTTTGGTGATTATAATAGACTTATTTCAACATTAATGTTCAAAATTGGGGTCAGTAAGAATGTTTTTTTAGTTATTTAGTTTAGTTTAGTTATGCTCACCAGGTATAAGATCAGAGATGAAAAACTTTATTGTTTCAGGTTTTTGAGAGACAGATTTTCAGTGAATAACAAAACTGTTAAAAAAATCCGTAAAATTTACGGTAAAAAAACGGGAGCTGTGGTTGCCGGAATTTGACTGTAAAAATACTGTAACATTTTAGGTTTTACAGTTTTAAGTTAAATTTACAGTTTAATACCGTAATTTCATTAACTGATATAATGTTAATATACCAACCTATTATTGAACTGAAATAGGTTTTTTATCTTTGAAATACACTGATAAGCACCAAATACAGGTATGATGAAGGTGCTCAATGTCATTCACACAAGCACTAAACACCATCATGGTGAGACTCATTAAAGTGAAATATGCAATAAACATTAATTTAACAACATTACATGTAACATACAACCCTAATAAACATAACTGATAAAAAAAAAAACTAAGAAGAATCATAGTTATTTCAAAGAAAAACCTCAAATTCAGACAAAATTTGAAGTGCAGTGCAGGGAATTCTGGGAATGTACGTGTTTTCCATTTGCCATTTGCCAATTTGCCATTAACCTTTTAACGGTAAAGAACTGTAAAAATGTTAAAAATTAATAATAAATTTTTTTTAATTATTTTGGACCTTTTTTTTAATCAAGCAATCTGTTTTATTTTATTGAATTTTATTTTTAAAAATATAATTTTATTTAATAGTTTTTTTATTATTTTGTCTTTTTTTTTGTCGTTTTAGTTGGTTTTGTTGTATACAAAAATATAAAAATATATTTTTAAAGAAAAACAATCTATGGCACAAATTTACAACACAAATAAATGTTTAGTAATGTTTTAATATTCATTCCAAATTATTTATTTACACATGCGGGTTGTTTTAAAGTAATTCCGATATAGTCACTTATGATTATTCCCACACGATGCAACAGAAATAAGATTTTTGCCATTATATTACATTTTTTGCTTTTACTAGAAGCTTCCCAGGTTCATTTGAATTAAACAAAGTAGTTCGCTCCATGTGCACTTTGGTGCAGAATTCAGCCCAGGCTTGAACTCCACATTAATTAGCACTTGCAGCTGAGTTTGATTTGCCATTTCCCGTTGTCCATCATAGAGACTCCCTATCTGATTTTCTCTGAGGGGCTGCAGTTTGCCTGATGTGGCTGGGCAGCGCTGGTTATTGATCTTCCATCTGTTTGGGCTGCATGATCAGTGGAGAGTGATAAAAACAGACGCAGCGGCTCCCCCACGGAACCATCTAAGACATGCAGATGGGTCCGGCGCGGAAAGGGCTGTCAGCGCTACCATGCTCGCATCTCCCCGCTACTGCGGCCCTCTCCGACTGCAAAGGTCATGCATCCAACAGTGAATGTGGCGTTTTTTTGTTTTAAATATTGTTTGATAACACACTTAGCCCCAGTTTGGCTTCGGCTCCTTAAGGACTGCTGAATAACTGCAAAAATCCATGCCTGACTCCGACTGTCTGCGGTTCTGGCATTTATCAGCTGCGCTGCGGAGAGCGTTTTGTCTGGGGAGCGAGAAGCCCTCCTGGATGTTTGTGCGAGCGAACGAACGAACGCCCAGTGCTTAGCTTGTACAGTATTTGTGTTTATACTCTAAATCTGAATGTTGTTTTCCTTCTGAGCCCTAAAGATGCGTCTGCTCTCTTGTGGAAAGATGTTTTAAGATGCGAATGCTACCCAGCAGTGTGTACAGTGGTATTGATTGGGAGGTATGAATGCATATTTCATTTCATGCGTGGTGTCGATCTCATTAGCGTCTTGACATCACAGAGCAGAGTGCTTCCGACGTTTTGTGAAAGATTGAAAACCTTTAAAGGGATAGTTCATTTAGAGTCAATCTTATGGAGTTCCAAAATGTTATGGTTTGCTTTCTTGGGTGGATTATGAATGGATGAGTTTAGCAGAATGTTAAAGCTGCTGCTGTTTTTGAGGAACTGATCTTATAGGAGTGTTTTCAGACTGCATCCTGCTGTATAGTGCTCTGTTTGTTTTAAGATCAGTGAATTTGTTTGGTACAAATGGTGCTTGGACTGTGGTATTTAGTGCAGAAGATGTAGCAGAACAGGTAGCTTCTTCTCTTTCTTCATCCAAACATTCTGTAGTTGAGGCAGAGTAAACATCTGTCAGGCATCATTAGTGTTTGCTTTAGCCCAGTTCCAGCATACATCTGTTTCTCTTGTACATTTTCCACTTGAGGAGAGAGGGTCAATATCAAGCTGGAAACAAGAATCTAGTCGCAAAATTGCATTTTTACTTACTTTAGTTTAATGTTCCTGAACAAATTTTAAAAGATGTGAATATATGCGTGAATACATATATAAACCACATCATAGCAACAGTGTGGTTTTGGTATTTTATTTTTAGTAGTAAATACACATTATGTGCTAAATCACCACCATTTTAAAAAATATTGTCCATTTATGGACTTACATAATTGTCTATTTCTATTTGAAATCAATTCAATTCTTTTTCAAATTTTTTTTTAAGTCAATGAATCTTTTATTTTATTTTATTTTATTTTATTAATACATATTACATGCAACACCGCCACCATTTAAAATAATATTGTTCATATTTGAACTTTAACATAATTCTCTACAAGAGAATTTACATAATTTACATAATTTACAATTTTTTTTAGAATATTTTTTAATTTAATTTAATTTTGTTTTATTTTTAGTAAATACACATTATATGCTAAACCACCACCATTTAAAATAATATTGTTCATCTGGAAATTTACAGATTATTTTTATTTCTATTTTAAATAAATTCAGTTATTGTTTTAATCAAGGAATTGTTTTTATATTTAAAAAAAAATTATTTAATTTTATTTTTATTACATATGAAATACTAAAATAGTGATAAAACAATATTGGATTTTATTTATTTTTTATTTACTATTTTATTACTTTATAAATTTGGTCTTATTTTTTGTCTTGTCATTTTGTTTTGTTTTATTTAATATTAAACGAATAATAAAAACATTCACATCTTCTGAGGGAAAAATAATCTAGGAAATAGAAGTCATGACTGGCTAAAAAGTAAATATTGGCTATAAAATAACTTTTGAAGCTCTTGTCAATTATTGCAGGAAATAGCACTGCCCTAATTAATTACATTTATCTATTATGCAGATGTCCTTAAATATACTTTTCTAACGTCACTGTTTAAACTCTTCTAATAGCTGTTTGTTTTGACCGCCTCTGGTTGATCTGATCACTGGAGTTGTTTTGTGCAGAGAACGTTTCTTAATTAATAAAGCATAGACTTTCCCGTGTCCTGTCCTCCCATTGGGCAGCAGATGCTAATTGTGTTTGAACATTTCTAATCTTTCAGACCACCTCAAACAAACACAGTGCTTCTATTGCAGGCCTCTCAACAAGTCCTGCTTTTGAACCTCGCATATGCGCCACAGGACAAACATGGAGGACAAACTGGAGTAGTTTGTGGAGGTTAGTTGTTTTTGTGTCACTGTTGCCCCAGGGCTGATTACAGTCCTCGAATCCCGTTAGGATTTCTCCTCCGACGAACGACCTTGTTATTAGCTCCCGGTTTACCTACAGGCTTGGCCCCAAAGAACATATTAGCTTTCCTTCTGCACACTATATGAAAACGGATAAGTAATGTTGTCCGTAACACACTATAAAACCCGAAGAGGTGGATTTTTATTGTTTCGACCTGCATCTCACACTGTGCTTTAACTACATTTTATTAGGTGTGAAATTAAAATATTAATAGGCTGATGTCTGGCTTTAGGAAGAGCGGGACGTTTGTAGAGGCGCTGGAGTCGAGCGCCGCGGGAGAGATGCGGGTTACCCAACGTCTGCGGGCCCTTTTAACATCTCATACCTCTGTATGAAATAGACTTTCATCTTGCCTACTGTGAAAATATTAAAAGACGAAGCTTCGTGTGTTGTCACGTTGCCTGCGGGACACTAATTGAGGTTGGTCGCCGATGTTGTTGGGAAAGGTTGAAAAGAGAAAGGAAAATATCTCAAAGTGACTGAGGAACTTGAAAAAGAGAATGTTGCTTTGTGCTGCCTTCAGAACAATTAAACGGGAAACATTTAAGGAAATGACATCATAAATGGGGCCTTAAAACTATAAAAAAAATAAAAGCGCTTAGTGAATACACATTATGTGCTGGAACACTAGTGTTTAAAATAATTTTGTTCATATATGGACGTTTACATATGTTTTGTATTTCTGTTTGAAATAAATTCAGTTCTTTTTAAACCTTTCATCAAACTATCCTGAAAAAAGTACTGTATCATGGTTTTCATAAAAATATTACAAAACAATATATATATTTATAAGCAGTAAAGCTTTTTTCGTTTCATTTTTCATTTACATTGATAATATTAAGAAAACAGTAAACTGTAATTGTACAGTTAATTATATAATATTTCACAGTTTTTACTGTATTTTTGTTTAAATAAATACAGCCTTGGTGAACTTAAGACTTAATAAATAAATAAATAAACAAATAAAGGAAAACAATCTATTACAAAATATTACGAACAATTTTATTTATAGAGTATATTTTAGTATTATATTGATTTTATATGTTACTTTATATTTATATGTTTTAATATTTAATTTTTGTTCATTTTTGAAAACAAAATATGGGCTATATATTTACATGACATTTTTTCCATGTATCATTTCATTAACCTACCAGTAGGGTGTTTACGATTAGCTGGCAACTTGTTGCATTAACCATTTATAAAATTCAACCATTGTACGATCACGTTTCATCTCTTTTACAAAGGCTTCAAACTCTGCTCTTTCAATCAAAAATCACAAAGGCTGTGTTTTCGTACAGGCATCTGAATGAATGTGTTGAACTGAAACGGGACGTGATTACGGATTAGTTTGGCCGCTAGCCTGCAGGAGCACTTGGTCTCTGGCGCTGAGTGGGTCAGTCCTGATTGTAATGGAGAGGTGTGAGCCTGTGTGTTTGTTGTCAGGACGAGAGGGGAGACGCTGGAGAGGGGGCGCAGAGAGACACTCAGCTTTGATTAAAGGGAAGTGGCCTCAGGTAGACCCCGGCCACTCTGAGAGCCTCAACTATACCTGTCATCTACAGGAAAGAAAGAGAAAGAAAAATCTCATATTTACATTCTAGTCTGTCTGTTTCCTCATGTGCCGCGAACGGTTTTGTTGCAGCATTTGCTGTGAAGTGGAAATTCCCGTACATAGTAGTAAGTGTGGATTAGAACACTTTATTCACAATATAAAAACATTTCTGCAATAACCCTCAAGCACCCACATTAACCAATTCCAGCTATATTTTTGCTATGTGGTTGCTAGGGTACTGTGGGTAATTGCAGTAATGTTGTTATACGGTGAGTAAAGTGTTCTAAATGGTTTTAATGTGTTGCTATGCAGTTGCTAGGGTGCTGTGGGTAGTCGCAGTAACGTTGTTCTACAGTGAAAAAAGTGTTCTAAATGGTTTTAACGTGTTGCTTTGCGGTTGCTAGGATGCTGTGTGTAGTTGCAGTTGTTATATGGTGAGTAAAGTGTTCTAAATGGTTTTAATGTGTTGCTATGCGGTTGCTAGGATGCTGTAGGTAATTGCAGTAATGTTGTTATACGGTGAGTAAAGTGTTCTTAGTGGTTTTAACGTGTTGCTTTGCAGTTGCTAGGATGCTGTGTGTAGTTGCAGTTGTTATATGGTGAGTTAAGTGTTCCAAATGGTTTTAATGTGTTGCTATGCAGTTGCTAGGGTGCTGTGGGTAGTCACTGTAACGTTGTTCTACAGTGAAAAAAGTGTTCTAAATGGTTTTAACGTGTTGCTTTGCGGTTGCTAGGATGCTGTGTGTAGTTGCAGTTGTTATATGGTGAGTAAAGTGTTCTAAATGGTTTTAATGTGTTGCTATGCGGTTGCTAGAATGCTGTAGGTAATTGCAGTAATGTTGTTATACGGTGAGTAAAGTGTTCTTAGTGGTTTTAACGTGTTGCTTTGTGATTGCTAGGGTGTTGTGGGTAAGTGCAGTAATGTTGTTACACTGTACGTCGAGTAAAGTGTTCAAAATGGTTTTAATGTGTTGCTAAGCAGTTGCTATGGTGCTGTGGTTAATTGCAGTAACTTTGTTACACATTGAGTAAAGTGTTCTAAATAGTTTTAATGTGTTGCTATGCGGTTGCTATGTTGTTGCCAGGATGCTGTAGGTAATTGCAGTAATGTTATACGGTGAGTAAAGTGTTGAGTGGTTTTAACGTGTTGCTTTGCGGTTGCTATGTGGTTGCTAGGGTGTTGTGGGTAATTGCAGTAATGTTGTTATACTGTACGTTGAGTAATGTATTCGAAATGGTTTTAATATGTTGCTACGCAGTTGCTATGGTGCTGTGGGTAATTGCAGTAACGTTGTTACATGCCGAGTAAAGTGTTCTGAGTGGTTTTAACGTGTTGCTTTGCGGTTGCTATGTTGTTGCTATGGTGTTGTGGGTAATTGCAGCAAAATTGTTATACTGTACGTTGAGTAAAGTGCTCTAAATGGTATTAATGTGTTGCTATGCAGTTGCTATGGTGCTGCAGTAACTTTGTTACACATTGAGTAAAGTGTTCCAAATAGTTTTAACGTGTTGCTTTGCAGTTGCTATGTGGTTGTTAGGGTGTTGTAGGTAATTGCAGTAATGTTGTTATACTGTACGTTGAGAAATGTATTCGAAATGGTTTTAATATGTTGCTAAGCAGTTGCTATGGTGCTGTGGTTAACTGCAGTAACTTTGTTACACGCAGAGTAAGAGTTCAAAATGGTTTTAATGTGTTGCTATGCGGTTGCTATGTTGTTGCTAGGGTGCTGTGGATAATTGCAGCAACATTGTTACACGGTGAGTAAAGTGTTCAAAATGGTTTTCTCATGTTGCTATGCAGTTGCTAGGGTGCTGTGTGTAATTGCAGTAAAATTGTTACACGGTGAGTAAAGTGTTGCAACTGGTTTTAATGTGTTGCTGTGTGGTTGCTAGCGGTAGATTCATTTTTGCTATATAGTGACCATCATGTTCTAAATGGTTTTCAATATGATGCTATGCAATTGCTAGAATATTGTCATGTGGTTGCTAGGATGCTGTTTGTAGTTGGAATAACATTACTGTAATAATGAATAAAATGGTTTTAACGTGTTGTTATGCAGTTGCTAGGCGGTTACTAGGGCATTGATAAGATTTGTTGAGCTGTTTCAAGTGGTTTTCATGTTATAGAATGTTTCTAACATGTTGCTGTGCTGTTACTAGGTGGTTGCTCAGGGCATTGCTACTGTGGTTGCTATGGACTCATTCAGTACCTCAGTGTTTAATATATCGCAAAGAGGTTTCTGTGAAGTTTTAATGTTGTGAGTGATTGAATAGTGTTGCTATGCAGTTGACAGTGTTTGGGATTGGTTATTTAACATGTTATGAGGTTGTTGATAGGTGGTTGCTGTGGTGATCTAAATGGTTTGTATGTTATGCATTTGGGTTACAGTTGGCAACTTGAGCATTGTTAGGAGGTTGCCAGGGTGTTTTTAACAAGGACGTTTTAGAAGTTGCCGTAGTTGCTAGGTGAGGTTCTAAATAATAAACACTTGCTGTGTTGCTGAGGTTGTTAGGATGGTGTGGCTGTTGAAGTAGACTTGCTGTACAGTTGCTAATAGACCAATTAGGCTTTTGCAAACAGTGATGATGTTTTTTTGTGGGTGGAGCCTGGTGACAGAAAATTAAAGTTTTCAAGTAGCAGGCATGGCAAATTTGAGTTTCTATTTTAAAATTCTGACTTTATGCTGGCATTATGATATTGAAAAACAACTCGGCTCAGTATCATGAGTTTATATCCCACACTTCTGGCTTTTTTTTTCTCGGAATTGACAAACTTGCTATTATTGAGTTAAACAAGTTAGAAAGTGGTTGTTTTTATAGTACCTATTATACCTATTGAATGGTATTTCACGCATATGAACTGCATATATGAATATTATATTAACCTATTGTTTAAATCAAATTTATGTATTAAATGTAGCAGTTTTTTATTCATAGTCTTCATAGCTTCAAATGACGTCTTTGATGAAAATATTCTAGAAAAATAATTTGCATTCTGATTCTGACATTGCAAAATTATTATTTTTCTCTTATTCCTGGATTTTTCTTGTTCCTTCCACTTGTTACCAGTGTTTGTCCGGCACCACTATGCATGCTCAGCTGCAAGTGATGTAACTGACGTCTACTCCACATTGGTCTATATGTTCTGGTTTTTCTTTACCTTTAACACATACTATGCAGTAAGAATTACACAAAGTTTAACACATAATGCATACATGTATCATACATAGAAGGTTAATTCTCAGGGATAAGGGTTGTTCAGATCACTAATACAAATGATTGGCAATAGTAATAGTGAATCTGCCTTGCAATCAAAACTAAACAACCCTCTTGAAATTCTCTAAAATCCTTTGGTGATGTTACATACACGGCTGCGTGGGAAGCTGACATTGTGTGAATGCTTGTGCGTGTTTTTGCAGAAGAATTGCATATTTTGAAAGTGAATGAGTTTGAAGGTCAGCTGTCTGCATCTCTCCAGTGTGAAGCGATGCTGCGGCACGTTAGTTTAGGAATGACAAGCATCTGCTAAACTCACTCTTGATTCTTTAAAGACAGCCTGTTGGCATGCTTTTGATTCGTCCTCAGAACTCTCTTAATTGTTCAGCTGTGAAACTTAAAGCCTGCTATTTTCCCAGAGCGCTGAAAATGTCCTTGCCGAGATTCACATTTGTTCAAGTACAAGAATGTGAGTGGGAGTGTTCAGACTCTCACACACACACACACACAAGCAAAAGCCATTGTGCATCGCAAGTTACGCATAATATGAAACTACCTTAACGCACCTTGACTATTTCTCTCTCTCCATCTATTCAGAGTATCCTGGCCTTGAATCCTCGGGTCCAGACTCACGCTGCGCTCCTCTCTACCACGACCAAGAAAATGGAGAAAAAACACTGGAAAAGAAACGCAGAGAAAGGCTGTGAGGTGCGTCTCCTCCATCACCCTCAACCCTCATCTTTTCACCTGGCCCTCAATAGGGCTCTCACTGACCAATCAGCCGGAGAAAAGAGGAACTTAGTGTTGTTTCCAGATTAAGATGGGCTGTTTCCTGGCTCTGGACCCATCTGTTTAGCTTTTTTTGGTTGATGCTCTTTAACCTTTCGTTTGGCCTTGTTGAGAAATCGGCAGCTGCGTTCGGCACTACAGCCACAAAAACTCAAGATGAATTTGTCCACATACTCATCTTAAACTGACACAATCAAGACCTTCAGATAGTCAAAACTTTCATATAATCAAAAGTCTTTAGTATTATTATATTATATCTTTACAAGTTATATTATTATATAATATTATATAATATTATAATATATATAATATAATATTAGCAATACTCTGAGTGAAAATACCAATGCTGGCAGTACTTATATTGGTCAATGGTCAATACCAATGTCTAGCTGTAACATTTTTGCAAAAAATTAAAATGAATTAAATAATTAAATGATTTATTTTAGGCATTGTATTATCATTTTTTATTTGAAAGCCATTATTTATAACATTTATAACATTTTATAAATACAATAGACCTAATTTGCAATATTTACAATAGGCCTAAGCTGCAAATTCTCAGACTTCTGTTTTTGAATATCATTTATTAACACAACCTTTTAACATTTAATTTAAATCAATTTAAATAATAAAACCTGCAGGAAATGTCACATAAATCCATTATGAAAAATGTCAAAATTAAATTTGTTTTCTTAATGCGAAATATGTCCAGACAAGCAGAGCGCTGAATAATAAAAAATATAATTTTATATATATTTAAGAATTATTATTCTTAAGTGTATTTATTTATTTATTTTTACACTTAGGTGCACAACACAAATACATACTTGCTTGTTAATTGTTGCGATTGCAGCTGAACTAACTAGCTTAACATGGAAGACAGTAAACGACCAACGCATTGTTTGTGTAAGAGTTCTTAAACACTTGTAGCTACAAAAACTCAATTTAAAAGTAACGCTATCGTCCCCTTGAGCACTGAGGTGTATTACCACAACAGCGCCGCAAGAATGCATATGTATACATATCGAACATCTGCATTAAGGTCTTGCACGCGTGTGTATTAAAAAATAAAAATACTAAAATGAACACACCAGTTAAACACAGGCTCACACATGCAGCTCTATTGACTTCCTGTGAGCAGGTATTTCATCATAAGACAAGAACGTGTGAGCTGCACTCGCTAACACACGCTCTCAGACAGTCGCTCAAACGTAATTATCTTACGATTCCAGGCACATGCCATCAAAGTCTCACGAATATCTCCCCAGACCAGCGTGCGTCGGAAGGGTTTGTGTTTTTTGGCAGGTGGCCGCTATGCCTTGTCTGTCCTTTTAAAGGCAACTGAGCCTCCTGCTTGTTTGATGTGGAGACACAACAAGATGGAGGTGTTTTGTAGAGGAGATTATCTACTCCCCGCTGACAGCACTGTTGCTAAGTACAGCTGCCTAATTCATCATTCTAATCAATGGGGATGGATCGCAGGCCTGATTTAATTCATAAAGGCTCTGTGCTATAGATTGAACATATGGCATGTGAGTTTACTGTGTCAGGAGTATACATGTGTAGCTTTTGCCGCGCTACGCTTGTGCTAATGCACTACTGGTCAGAAGTTTGGGATGATTAGGAGTTTTTGAAAGAAGTCTCTCATGGTCACCAAGACTGCATTAATTCAAATAAATACAGTAAACACTGTAATATTGTAACCATTTAAAATAACGGTTTTTAATGTAATTTATTCCTGTGTTTATCAATCATTGCATGAGTTTACAGTGTCACATGATCATTCTAATATGATGATTTGGTGCTGAATTATTATTTTAATGCTTATTTTTTTAGTATAAACCATGATTTTATTGAACCATTGATCTTTTTTTTCCCTTTTTTCATTTCATTTCATTTTTTATTTCCTTCCCTCTTTCCATATCTATCTATCCATCCATCTTTCTTTTGTTCATAGGTTAATTTTCTCTTTCTTTTTTTCTTTATTTCTGTCTTTCTTTCTGTCTTTGTTTCTTCCTTGATGATCCTTCAGAAATCATTCTAATATGATTTTATGCTGAATTATTCTTTATTTTTTGGTGCTAAATTCTTAATAATGGTTATTATTATTTATCAATGTCTCTGCTTAATAATTTTTTTTGTAGAAGCCATAATATTTTTTTCTGGATTCTTCGAATTTCAAACTTCATTCTTTTTTCTCTCTTTGTTTTTTTTCCTTCCCTCTTTCCAAACTTTCTTTTGTTTATAGGTTCATTTTCTCATGCTTTCTTTGCTTCTTTCTTTCTTTTGTTAATTGGTTTCTTCATTCTTTTCATTCGTTCATCCATCCATTCTTTCTTTCTTTTGAATGGTACTGTATCATTAGTTCCACAAAATATTATAAATCTTTAATCTTAAAAACTTTTCACCTGTAGTGTTCATGCATAACTTTTTCAGGCATGTTTCTAATAGTGACGTGTGCAGCAAGAGACGAAATGGAAGTTTTTGTTGTTCTTTATGCGCTGTATATAAGAATCTGCAGCAAAATCAACGTTAATGCCTCCGCATGCTTTTCGCCCGCCTATGTTCTCATGCGTTGCATTTCTCACAGTCAATTCACCAATAAATGTCAGAGGTTCAGAGAACGCTGAGTCTGTGAAGCCGCTCGTGATTTTCCGTATGGATCGTCTGCCACATATTTATCCTCTTCGTAAAGAAAAAGCAATGAACGTTTTAGTGATCCTTAAAATAACTTTTGTAGGGCTCCGGAAGCGGCAACTTAATTGTCCTGCAGAATTGTGCCGGATGCCAGAGGGGCCATAAACATAGTTTTTACAGCGAATCCATGAGTGTAGGGTGTCTATAGTTTCCAAATGAGTTCTCCAGGAAATACGGAGGCATGTAGTCAGCCGTTATCTCGGTCCGTCAGGGCTCAGGTGGCCGCACATTTCCTCTCCTCCCCCTCAGGGCACCCGTAGCACACTGTCGGTGAGGAGATTTGGCTACACTTCCCTGCAGGCGACGTCTCGTATGGGAACACGGTTCGAGTCGACGCTATTAGCTGACCGGAGCCTTACCAATATTTGTCTTTCTGCTTCAACAGCACAGGTTGAGGCTGGAGATAATCTACCAAACAAAAAACAAGTCCGAGTTTTGCAGCAGCTGTGGAGATAGAAGTGGAAACACACTTGAAGTGCCCTTGTTTTTCGCAGATAACACCACTGTTTACTGATGGTTTTCTTTTAATAATCTGTCTGTACGGTCTAATCCAATTTAATGAGTCTCCAGATTGCATTATGATCCCCAGGTGCTGTGAAGGGCAGGTATACCTGCCAGAATCAAAAGCTCATGTTTTTTTCCCCACTGGTTTTAGGCAAGACAGGTAAGGGGGGTGAAGAGTTGAAAGCAACGGGCACAAAAAAGAGTGGCTTTTCTAGTGTGCATTCACATGTTATTCAGTGTAAATGCACTAGGCTTACTTTAGAGAGCTCATTGATCAGCAAATTCACTGTACACTATACACTGCCTTTACCTTTAAATGTCTGCCTAGGGCACAGGATGATGTAACCACGCAGATTGCTGTTCTGTATGACTCTGTGTATGGGGCTTGTGACCTTCTTCCTAGTACTCTGCTCTGTTCTCTGTCATTGGCTGGGGCTTTATAGTTGGGACTGCTTCTAGTTTATTAGGCATCAGAGCTAATTGCTTTAATGAGACATGATGAAAGGGAAGGAAGGGAGAGGAAAAAACTTAATTTGAATCCTTTCTGGAATTCGTTAAATAATTCAAATTGGCTTTCATAATTCCTGTTCCGCGCCGGGTCACCGCTGAGGTCCAAAGATGGAGTGTAAACTGAATATCTTAAATAGATTTTCCTTTATAGCCCAATCATCCAGCGTCTTCCTTGAATCTAGTCTCGACCTCACACTCATTAGATGAATAAATTATGGACAAATTACCACAATTTAAGCACTAAAAGTGATATTAGGGTTCTTTGAAGCTTTTAAAGTAATTATGTTTTTACTTAAAACATCCTTTTTAGGAATTCTGATCTCTAATGGAGCTCTATCTATCGATCGATCCATTGTTCTGTCTATCTGTTGATCAATCTATCTATTGATAGATCCATCCATCCATCCATCCATCCATCTATCGTTCTATCTATCGTTTTGTCAGTCTATCCATCATTCTATCTACCAGTCTATCATTCTATCTATATAGTTAAAGAGTCTAAATTTTGTCATATATACAGGGGCTATATCTGTCACCTTGGTTTCTGTAATGGTTGCTGTCCTATTAAAACAAGGGTTTTGTTTGTAAGGTTTAGATCAATTTTTGATAGGAGGTGACCTCTGACCTTTACATAAGGAGAAGTTGGGCTGATTAGCCCCACCCCCACTTTGAATTTACATTGGTCTTTGTAAAGGTGTATGGAAAGATATATTTTAAATATGTTCTGATTAGCTGTGAACCGTTCCTTCACAGTTTTATGTTCAGTTTCGTTACTTCATTGTGTTAACTTTACTCCAACACCAATTGGCTAACATTCAATGATATGCAATAGCCAGGTCAATGTGTTACTTTAGCACAGGCTTTAGATTTAAGCAGTGATTTAAAGTGTATGTGAGCACTCATCTTTAATTACCTGGCACAATTACGTGCCACAGATCAACACAGCTATCGATCGCTGGCGTCTGAGCCGATATCGTCCCTACTGCGCTAGAATGTAAGTTTCGGCTGAGAAAAGGGTGCACTGATCAATGCGTTTTATCTGCTGGAACATGCATACCTCAACCCCCCCTCCCTCAATGCCACCCGTCCCATATTGCCACACTTTCCTCCTTTTCCTCACAGGATTTAGCCTCCACTACATGGATTAGAGCACCACATCCGCCGCCTAATCCATTCAGGCGAAGGGGAGGAGATTACAATGTTGGGGTTTGATGTTAATAGAAACCCTTAATAAGTCCTTTTTTGCGCTTTACATGCTTCTTAATGTATAAAGGAAAACACAAAGGGCTTTTTATGCCCGCTCAGCTGGCTGTGGGTGCGCTACCAGCAGCACTGGAATCATCTGAATGGGTTGAGACTCGGGACGGGCTGCTTTCTGTCATGCTTTTTCTTTAATGAGATTTCCATATACAGCTGGTCGTCTTGTGAGTGTCTTTAGGGTCTTTTCTTTTTTTTTCCGTCTGAGGGGAGGGAAGACGCAGTCATTATTGAAGCTTTTTGGCTGAGAACTATTATTGATAGGGATCCCTAAACCATATCACAGATTTGATGAGGAGCGTGTCGTACCACTACATGTAATGAGTCTTATTAATCACATTTATGCTAAAGAAACGTTTCTAAATCTCTCGAGGACTGTCAATCTGCTCGTCGTACAGTGTGAATATGAATGACAAGGATGTGTGTGAATAGGAAGCTGCTCAAAACAGCTTTTTTAGTAAAGCTTTTTAATATTTAATAGTTATAGTTATTATTATG
Organism: Enteromius mattozi; assembly: GCA_032359235.1. Lineage (NCBI taxonomy): Eukaryota > Metazoa > Chordata > Actinopteri > Cypriniformes > Cyprinidae > Enteromius > Enteromius mattozi. The sequence goes on from JAUMHE010000082.1 coordinate 13,124,944, forward strand.
TAAATTCACAAGTTTTTGGGGGGTTTTTGAAAGAGTCTCACGCTCATCAAAGCTGCATTTATTTTTTAGAAAAAAAACAGTAATATTACTGTAAAACTAATATTGTCAAATTTTACAATTGAATTAATAAAAAATGTTTTGTAAAATTTTCATATATTACTGTTTTTAAAATATTTTTATTAAATTTATTCTATTTATTTGTTATATATTACTTTGATGGCAAAGCTAATTTTCAGCATTATTACTCCAGTCTGCAATGTCACATAATACTTCAGAAATCATTTCATATGATCAAGAAACATTATTTTTAATGTTAAAAACAGAAGAAAAAAAAATTGGAAATAATGTTGCATTTGAGTATTTTTTTGATTAATAGAAAGTTTAAAAGAACAGCATTTATTTGAAACTGAAGTCGTTTGTAGCATAAAAAATGTCACTTTTGATCATTTTAATATCCTTCCTGATATTTGTAATACAAATCTGACTTTATACCACCTAGTTTTATTTATTTATTTATTTATTTATTTTGGATACATTTTGTAGAACAAATCAGTTTATTCTACATCGAGGCACTATTAATAGTCAAATTAGGACATTTTTCTTGTGCATTTATAGGTTATAGGTTATGGTATGGCACTAATGGGGTTTGGTCCCAGCGATTTCACTCTCAGGCTGAACATATCCCACCCCTTTAAATTGATTGTCATATTTGAATATTTGCTATTCTTTGTCCCTCATGATTGTCAAGGGAGCTGAAGTTTGATTTTTTGCTGTGTAAATCGTATATGTGTGTGCGAGTGCCGTTATTGAGTTATTCAAATCACAGACTTTGGCTCGCAGAGAGAACGCTTTGAGAATGCGGTGCCCACGCACATTATTTCCCAAATATCTCTGCTTCCCGATGCAATATTTCCTTGTCACCCACAGCTCAGACAGTGCAATAATTATCAATTTCCATATCATTGTGTTTTTATTGTTTGAGCAACATAAAATAAAACATTTGTTAATGCCACTCAGTTAGACGAGAGCAGCGTGGAAAGATGAGGGAGGGAAATGTAATTAAAAAAAATCTCTGACTTGCACTTTGTCTGTAATCATGTAAATTGAATGTCAGTCAGAATGGGCGAACGCGCTTCTGTTATTAGATTCCAAACTCCTCGTGCCCACCGCGTGCTTCACCAAACGCTGGCTTTGCCACTGTCGCTGCTGTATGAGACTCAAACAGCAGTGCTGACAAACTCGCACAGTAGAAATATGAGCACTGTTTTCATCAGTCAAGTGATTATTAGTAGAACGCTCTTTGAAGCATAGTTTTTGTTCAACTACATGCATTTGTTCACATGACATTATACAGTCAATTTTAAAAATACACTTTAGTATATTTAGTATATCTATTTTTGGTTGTTTATTAGTGCTTATAAAGCACATATACATCCATAATCATACCCGATAACTAAACTTAACCATTACCTTACTAACTATTACTAAGCAGCCAATTAGGAGTTTATTGAGGCAGAAGGCGTAGTCTTCTTAATAGCAATAATTGGACTTTAAAAAAAAGTGTGACCTATATTGCTAGCAATTGTTGTTGTTAGTCTTGTTGTAGGTTACACTTTGTCACATGATATTCCTTGTGTAGAGGAATCCCTGGATTCGTTCCACTGAGTGGAAACACTTCTTCAAGGGTTGTGATTGATGTGAGCTGTCAAGTTCTGAATGGGGACCAACTGTCACCTGAGAGCTGGATGAATAAAAAAATTATTCACGGTCAAGTTTGCATGTGAAATTGCATTACATGTTTTCCCAACCATCACGCATGGCTTAAGCTCAAAGTCAGTTTCCGACTCTACTATCAGTAGATAAGATAGCAAGACATGAGCTGATCCAGTAGACAGCGTACTTCTCAATGGTGAATTAAACTGATTGATTGATCCTGATGTATGTTTTTTATTTATTTATTTTACATATTGTTTAAATAACAATAATAATATTAATAATTAATGTGCAAGCATAAAGGGTGCTATTTAAATATAATAATAATAATAATAATAATAATAATAATACATTTATAAACAAAAGTAATGATGTATAATTTTAATTAATAATAATAATAATAATAATAATAATAATAATAATATATGTGCAAGCAATATTTCTAAATGGTAATATTTGAATATAATATTACATATAATAATAATAATAATAATAATAATAATAATAATAATAATAAATGTATAAATAAAAATAATGTATGTATAATTTTAATAAATAATAATAATACTAAATGCAAGCAATAGTTATAAAGGGTGCTATTTAAATAATAATAATAATAATAATAAATGTGTAATCAATATGTATGAAGGGTGCTATATATATTACTACAACAAATAATTATATATTTATAAACAAATGTAATATGTGTATAATAATAATAATAATAATAATAATAATAATAATAATAGTAATATA
>JAUMHE010000082.1:13129909-13163595 GCA_032359235.1 Enteromius mattozi
CCTCTGGCCGGACGCCCAGCACCTAATTTCCAGTTCAATATTAAACACATGTCAGATTGTGTAAGGACTTATAGTGTATGTGTTTGTATGTGACTACTTCAATCATGTATGTCACTGAAATGACAACTTTTGATAGAATGGTGGAATTTTGTTGATATGTTTAGTTTGTGATGACTAGTTCAGTCATTAGTGGCAGTTTTCCGAAAAAAGAGATTTTTGGTTGTACAGTGATATTTAGTTAACCTGTTTAAGACCATATGTGACATATGACATACAGTGATGTGTAGTTGACCTCTTTGGTTTAAGATGTCTAGTTCCTTTGTTCCTTTGTTGCAGAATTTAGTTGACTTGTTTAGTTTTTAAAGACTACTTGAGTCATTTATATAAGGACATTCAGTTTACCTGTTTAGTTTGTGATGTCAGTGGTGTTTAGTTGATCTACATAACTAGATTGGTCATTTGTGGCACTTATACAAACATTTTAGATGACATGGCAGCATTTAGTTGACTTGTTTAGTTTAATATAACTAATTTATTCATTTGCACTTACAGAATTTAGGTCATGCAGCGACGAGAATCTCTAAATCGGCGCAGTGACCTCATCGTCACTAAAATAGCTAAGCAGGTTGTTCATCATTGTTCATTTCTTGACAGCCTACAACTTGAATATAAAGTAGCTTCTAAAGTGACTATATTAAAGTCCTGTGTATTTAAAAAATAATAAGAGTATTAAATTAATTTCTCATCCACTTTCATCTCACTGATCCACGGTGCAAGAATAGATTTATTGAGGAGTGTGTTGAGATGACAGAATCCGGTGCTCACAGCGAGCGTTGTAAAAATCTCCCCTAATCTGCTTAACTTCATTAGAAGAGATCGAGGAGGATTACAGTGAACTGCATGTATATGAACATAATTCCTAGCAATATTTAAGCGGCTCATAGATAAATACATCATCAGGGATGCACAAACAGCAACAAAATAGCAATTAATTAAATTCCCTTTATGGAAAATTGTCCGTTAGTTGCCAGGCTTATGAATTATGGCCTTGTTGTGGTAATTGGCTAGATCGATGGCAAAGGTTATGACAAGGGAGCGTGCTTATTCATGCAAAGGTACAGTAAATATGAATACATGTGCCTACACCTTTTTCCTTGTGTGACAACTAGCCCCGGTTTTCCTTTACATGTTTTAATAATTTCATTTTTTTGATGCTGTTGCTTGCTTCTTATACTGTAGTTCATAAGCCATTTTTGCTGGTGAAATCAAATTGAAGTGTGCTTTTATCTCATGGGATTTATCTGATGTCACGCTGTTCACCGCAGTCCGCCGAAGTAAATGCGATTTTACCTGCTAATTACCAAGACAAAAACAGAATAAAGGAGAGTATGATTAGAAATGCAAAAAAAATAAAAAATAGGAAGCTTATCTGACCCTGTGGTAGGCTGGCGGGGTGGCAGAGGTGAGAGCAGATTGGTGCCGATGGAAAAGGTTCCTTCCCTCAATTACGCCTGTTCCAGGGCGTTCAGCGTATAATCACACGGAAATAAGCCTGCGACATGACTTTAATTGAGGAAGTTAACAAGGTTAGCTACACTTCACCAATTTCACGCTGCACAAATCACTCCGCAGACCTTCAGAATGAATATCTATAAAGCTTTTACCCAAAAACAAGTGCTGGAGAATAAATTTAGGCAATCATGTCATTAATCTCCTGATAGAAATGGGAAACCGGCAGACCCTCTTCTTATGCTCTCCAAGCTAAAGGAAGTAATATAACGTAGCTTAACTGTTCCTCTGCTGTGGCACACCTGATGTACTCAATTTTCTGAATTTAATCTTGAATTCAATTGTTTCCACACATTCTGACCACTACGTTTATAAAAGTTGAATTTATTTGATCAAAAAACTGTAATTTGTGAAATATTGTTACAATTTAAAATGTGTATTCCATTTTAAAATGTAATTAATTTCTTTGATAACTTTTTTTTTGATAAGTTTTTTCCCAGTTTTCAGTGTCACATGATGCTTCAGAAATAATTTTAATGTGCTAATTTGATTTCACCTGTAAATCCTTTATAAACTCTAAAATGTAAGCGATACAATAAAAAATATGAAATAGTTAAAACTTAAATATAAAAAAACAGGGCTAGATGTCACATAAGAAACATTTCTTATTATTATCAACATTTTGAAAACTTTTCATTTTTGTTTAGGATTTTTTTTTTTTTCAGGATTCCAACATGTTGAAAATAGTTATTTTACAGTTATTATTATTATTTTATTTTTTTGGAAAATTGTATAATTTTTTTCAGGATTCTCTGATGAATCAAACGTTTAAAATAACAGCATTTATTTTAAATATATATATTTTTTAAGCAATATAATTGTTTATGCTGTCATGTTTGACTAATTTTAATGCATCATTGCTGAATAAAACAATTAATAATAAATATCTTACTGACTACACATTTATAGGTAGTGCACACGACAAATAAAATTCATAATAATAATAATAAAAAAAAATCACACATTCCATACTTGTAAATAAATCAGTTGCATTTCAGATGACAGGAAAGATAAAATGGCTTGAGTTGAGAACAAAAACAAAACAAAACATAAATTTACATTTCATCTGTTTTGTTAAGATAAGTATTCCCCAGAAGTTTGCCGTTTGCCTATTTCCTTTTCATGTCAAGATGGCACCTTCCTGCAGAGTGTGTCTGTGATCTCGGTGAGAACGAGCGAAAGGTGCTGTAGGCAATCACCTGAGCAAGCAAGATCTTTTATGTGGATCCTTTTTCAAGCTCCATGCACTGATTTCCAGACCTGCTGAGCGACTCCAGGTGGTGGAGGCCCGTCCGCAGCTGTGGAGGTGATCTTAGAGGTCACAGTGAAGGCCAGGGGTACGGTGTCCAGTCACAGCGTTAGTGAAGGGGCTAATGAATGCTCGCTCATGCCTCCTGCCTCGCTCTCCGTAGTGCTCCCTATTATTCAAAGCACTGTCTGTCTCTCTGGTGTCTGATCAGTCAGCGGAGCGGCATCCGGACTGTCACGGCGCTGAGGGATGGCCGCCCGTTCCCTAAACGCAAGCTTATGACTCACACGGATGTAACGGCCGTCATCCGTCTACGCTCTGATTTGCTCTGATTGTCCAGCGGGCTGCGCGCCGGGCGTCGTTAACCCCTCTGTCACTCCGGAGAGAGTGATGAACTTAGCTGGGGGTAAACATTGCCCTTAAAGCATCCCCGCACACATCCAATAGATATATGAATTTCAATTGGATTTCAAATGGTCCGGACCTTGAGAGGACTTTGAGTGACCTTTGTCAATGCACCACTGTAGGGGAGAGCACTTATGTATTCAACCCCCTCAAGCGCAGAGATCAAGGCCGAAGATTCACCTTCAAAATGACATCAGGGCTTTTGCGGTTCTTTTTTATTTTACTGAATAGCTTATGGTGAGTTTTTCTAAAATGAGTGTCGCTTTTGTTATTGCTCATGCTTACTGCTGTATGTTTCTGCACAAAACTTCAGTGTCACTCGTCGCATATTTTTATGGATGTGAAAGATAACTCAAGTCATGAGCCTTATTGAAGAAAGATTACTTTTCTAAGCAATCAGTTGTAAGGTATTCATTCAGCAAATGATGAAACAGGCTCAAAATTGTCGAAAAAGCCATAAGTGTCAGAAGAATTTGAGGATGGGCTCTTTTGACTCCCAGCAAACCTTGCAATATTTTGGCAACAGCTATAGAAAAAGTTATATTCTAGGATTATTTATTTACTATTATGACTTTTAGTAATATTTTTATATTTTCAAAATTTCAGTTGTATATTATTATTAGTTTTTTTAAAATTTTAGTAATTTTGTAATGTGCCTTATTTATTTTTTAATTATTAAATGTGTTTTTATTATATTAATATTTATCTTTATTTTATGTCAGCTTTACATTTAAAAACTTATTTCAGTTAGGAAGCATTTCTAGTTTTTATTTTTCCCTTCAAAATATTTCTGTTTAGCTTTAGGTATATTTGTATTACCAATATAATGCATTTTTGTTTTAGTTTTAGTCATTTTAGTTCTTTAACTTCAGTTTTTATTTATTTATTTATTTATTTTAATTTTTTTATGGATGTTACCTTTAAGAATAAGATTTTTTTTCTGCATTACCTTTCAAAATTTTTTGGAATGTTACCAGATTTCATATTACACATGTCAGTCATTTTGATAAATATACAAGAATATATATATATATATATATACTTTTTTTATTTTAGAATTTCATGAAGCAATGATTTGGTGATTAATGGCATATTGACTCTAGTTTGAGTACAGCATTCCTTGATCTCTTTTTCTTTTTCAGTCTGGTGTGTGAGTGTGTAAAATTATGTGTGTTCTTTCCTTTTCTTCTTACTGATCAGTGTTTGGATCATTTTAGCAGTTGCCTCTGCTCATTACCACAGCTCCACACCTGATCCCAGGTCAGAGCAGCTTACTCACAAAAAACCTGTGGGCTGATATTCTTCATGATATGTCATGAACATTCACTTTCTAGCAGCACTTTTTAAGGTATTATATTTACTTTTAATAAGATATTACGGTCTTACTTTTACTATTGCTATACATAGGATAAGTGATTTAATCTGAATAGATTCTCAACTCAATATGCTCACAACCACCCACAACACTCTGGTAAAAAGTAAAAAAAATACATAATTTTGTGAGGAAGTGAAAATGTAAAAAAGTTGAAACTTTGTTCAGGTATAGCTTTCTTTTTTAATCAGATAGATCAATGTTTAATTAACTAGAGAAATAAAAATATCCTCAGAGTAGGTGTTTGAAAGCTTAGCTATTTATCACTGCTAGCATGCATTTGCTGAAATGTTAATCAAATGTGTGTGTGTACATGTATATTCAGTGTCACATGATCTTTCAGAAATCATACCAATATGCTGTAGTGATTTGTGTGTTGCAGCTTGATATTCATAAAAACAAACATGGCGTAGCATCGGAGCAAAGGCCTGCTCTCACCGGACTGTCCAAGAGTCTGCTTTAATTGGTTAAAAAACCACAAGTGTCGAAGCAATTAAGATGACAGGTGAAACTGTGCAGCAGGCATGTACATTTAACCTTACTTTGACAGATCCTACATTCTCCCGCCGTATATGTTACCATGGTAGCCACGCATTTGATTCCATTTAACTTTAAATACCTCAAAACGGCATTTCTGACCGATGGTAGCACCCTTAAAATTACAGTTTGCGGTTTGTGTTCTTGTCGTCTGAATTGACATTTTTATAGTTAGATCAGCTACAGCTGGATTAGTAATGTCACATCTAGAACATAATCTACGTCTGACAGCTTTGAGTGATGTGTCAATCAGATGCATATGATCCTTCAGGCGCAAATCTGCACACACACACACACAGAGCCATGCAGGTCTCAGGCTCTTCATTTTTCAGTCTGCTGTGTTTGCTGCTGTTGGTTATCCCCCTGATCCCAGACAGACCCAGGCCGGGTGGTTTTGACAGTTCTGACGGCTGCTGTCCTAACCCTCAGCGCACAGAGTAATCTCACCTCACCTGGCGCTCTCTTCCCACCTGTCCCCAGCCGAGCTGCACCGCTGACATCATTAAACTTGCATCCAGATGCCCGAGCAGACTGACACAGCTACGTCTATTGGGCAAGACAGACTCAATACCGCATACGCATGTGTTCAGCACAGCCTGTGCCATAGATGAGAGTTAACAAAGCATTAAAACACAATTCAGAATACAACGGAACAGGTTTGTGCCTGGCAATGATTTCATCATATTATCATTTGACTTACTGTGACAAAGGTTTTTCATTGTAGTTCAAATGATAGTAACTTAGATTGAGGTTACACTGGAAGGAGATAACAATTTCAAATTCAAGTTTGACTGAGATTGTATATAATATAATATGATAATATATTTATGTATAATATAATATGATAATATATTTTACATTTTTTAAATATATTTAAAAATATACTGGGGGCAGTCGTGGCCTAATGGATAGGGAGTTGAACTTGTAATCCAAAGGTTGTGGGTTTGAGTCCCAGGTCCGGCAGGGATTGTAGGTGGGGAAGTGAATATCCAGCACTCTCTCCACCTTCAATACCCGACTGAGGTGAGACCCTTGAGCAAGGCACTGATCCCCCAACTGCTCCCCGGGCGCCGCAGCATTGGCCGCCCACTGCTCTTGGATGGGTTAAATGCACAAATTCCAAGTAGGGGTCACCATACCTGGCCACAAGTTACTTCACTTAATTTTTAATTTAAGACTTTTACAGATAAAAATCAAGAAAATGTATTATGAATGTAAATATGATGTGTTTGTGTTCCGTTTTGGCTTTCCTGTAATATGTAATTTAATTTTAATTTTAAATTTGGAATGTATGCTGGCTTTTACAAAAAGATGTAAAAGTTTGCAAATTGGATTGCAACACGTTACACATTATGAGTACTGCAACTAACCACAAGGCCAAGTTAATTAATACAAAAAATGTATACAAATATTTAGTTAAATGTAATATTTTATTTTATTTTACAATATGCTGTCATGACACAGGCTAAGCAAATGTCATGATCAACACATACACTAACCATAATGCAACAGCTCCGGCATTCTTGTTAATCCTTCTTGACATTTCTTAATCAATAGATTCTTATAGCTAGCTTTTGGCTCTTTGTGTGCATTTTATTTATACTCTTGATGCTTTTAGTGCAGCATTCATCTGCCCTTTTTTTAACTCCTTTGTACTATTCCTAAAACGCCCCGTGATTAAAAGAAGATACAATGTGCTGCAACCCCAAGATTATGAACAGAATTATTAGTTTCTCCAAGAAAAAGTGAAGAACTGAATTTGTGAAGACAACTGATTCATAAAGGTAAGCAATCATTAAAATGGCAAATCCTGGGAGGCCTAGCTTTTATTGAATTGTACTTTTCCCGTCGCGGGTTCATTTTGGTTGAGATATAATGAAAACAATGAATTGGGAGATTAGCTTCCTGCACATTCTAGAACCCCATAACACACTCATCATGGAAAACATTCAAACGCTAGATTATTACTCAAGTGAAACGATAAGGTAGGAAGCAGAGAGAGAAGAGGGAGAATAAATCAGCTTGCAGTGGTCCGCTAATCAACAGCTCTTTTCATTTGAACGTACTAGATTATTTAATTTATTTATTTATTTTTGGGAGGGAGGGTGATAAAAAATAAATAAAAAAAAGCGGGAAGGAAAGAAACGAAAAATTGTGTATGCATTTGATTGCGTTACAGCTCAGAAAAGCCCCAGCACTGTATCTAATGCACTGCACTGCAAGGCAGTCTTTTCCTGAGCGCCGCTCTCAAAGCCCAGCTGAATTGCTGTGACCTAGAGCAATTCTTGAACAAATAAGATTGCCTTCGTGTGTGCATTATTTTCTGTTGACATTTGCTAAGCACTTGGGCTGCTGGCCAGGGGAGACGGATGAGGGTCTAAAATGTGTCTGGATGTGCCGTGTCTTTAATGTTACCTTGGGAGGAGAAAAAAGACAATGGGATTCCTGTCCACAGCCGTAGCGCGGAGCCCCGGCGTGTCAGAGGAGGGAATAGGTTATTTTATTCTCACTCTTTCTCGTTTTCGCCCTCTTTTTTTCTCCCCCGAGCTACAGTTTTTGAAAAGAGAGACAAAAACGCTCAGCAATCAACTGAAGGTGCCCCTCTCACAGATTCTCATTTTGATCTGTTGGGTCTCATCTTTATGAATGTGTTTATACATTTTGACCTGCCGTGGAACAGCTGTTTTCTGGGCCGTGTCTGTCAGCTTAGAATTTTATAGCATTTTGTTTTTTCCCCAGAAGTCCACTAAGAACATTAGTCAAGGTTTTTTGCACCAAAATAGTCATCTTTGGTTTTGCATGGCCGTTTTTCACCTTCTCTCTGACCCTAATAAACAAGCTGGATTTTGTTGCTGTACCTTGCGCGCTTCTATATGCAGATAACCTCTATTGTGATTGGCTAATTGCTGAATACTGTCGTAGTTACTCTTATTAAGGCAAGCCTACTGAATAAGTGCTGGTTTCTATACGTGATGTTATAACTAGTGGTCAGTATTGGTTTCTGTTTTTCGCGGCACCCATGTGAATAAAAACATAAAAACAATTCAAATAAACATTTTCTGATACAACCAGATGTGGCAATAAGCTCTTTGCTGATTTTCTTGTGTCTGTAATTTTCGTCTGAAATTTTCACACATTGAAAAATAAATTCGAACACGCGTTGTGTCGATCACGGTTACACGCTGCCTCAGAAACTTTCATCTGTCATGAAAAATTTGGATCGGGTTCGATTTTCTACATTTTTCACATTCATAGCAAGCATTTTGAGAGATGTTTTGACGATTCAGAGCCACCGTACAAGCAAAAATCGCAAAATTCTGAATGCCGATTGTCATTGCTTTATTTGATTTGATTAGATTTTTTTGCAGATGATCAATTCATACGCATTGGAATCAGTGCGCAAGGTTTCTGTGTCTGACAAATTTTTAAGATAACGAATACGTAAAAAAACACATCGAAATTTCAAACTCGGTGTGATACCTTAAAACTTCAGTTTTGATTTTACAATTATAAAATCAAATAAATAATTATGTAATAAATTATAAAAATGTGTTTAAACAGTTGCTTAAGAAATTATATTAAAATATAAATAATTATAAATAAATTGCTATAGTTATGAAAAACAAAAATAAGGAAAAAGTGGTTAAATACTAAAATACAAAACAATACTTAAATAAAATACAGATATAAAAAAAAAAACTTTTTCAATTTTTTTTTGTTTTTTGTCGTGCAAATCCAAAAATTTGTATTATTGTATTTATATTTCAACCAATTACTTACTAGTCATAATCACCATGTATTTAATTTACTAATAGTCTATGGTTAGTTTTACTTTACTTTCAAGTATATCTGCATTATATAGAACTATTGCATTTTCAAAGAGCCAGAGCTTTAATGCATTTGTGCTAATGTATTCATTGTACAGCAAGCTGAATATGAACCACTGTACCGTTTCATGTTCTACATGCATATTTTGTAAGATACACACACCGATGATCATAACAGATGATATATCGCTGATTTGGAAGAGTGCTTTTTCCTTCACAATAAGCGGAGAGGAACGCCAGCGAGAGAGATATTTATGCGAGCGTGGCTTTATGTCTTCCCGCAGCTGCTCGGTGTCCCCTCTCTGTATTAATCATCTCGGCACAGATCAGAAGTGCGATAGGCCCAGCGTCCTCCGAGATTAGCCTTCATCTCAGCGTCAAAGCCCACTCCAGACCCTCTCCCGGGCCAAGACTCCTGCAATATCCCTAATCCTTTAGGCTAAGGATAATTTATGATCAAATAAAGAAAAGCGGGTCAAAACTAATGTCACATTATTATCAGCCACCCTGGTTTCTAAAAGCGCTGTGTGGTCCTTTGTGGCGCCGGTACCTGGCCACTGCACTACAGTAATTACCCCACTGTCACCCCGGTAAGTGGTATTAATGGCAGCCTTTTGCACTCTAGTCTGTGGCGAGCTTTGAGAATTGTGAGACGGGATTATTATGGGCATCCAGCTGCGTGTGAATCTAAATGTGCAGGTGTTACTTGAGTGTTTGCTCTGCTCTTACCGCTGTGTTTTGTGCACTTTTTGTGTCCGCGTTCGTGGCACAAGTTGCGCGTTTCACATCGAAGGCGACAGGGAGTCTTTTTCTTTTTTCCTCCCTTGTTCCCGCATCTCTTTTTCCTTGCTCTGTTCTAGTCGTGCATCTTCCCCCCTTTGTGCTCGCTGTAAAGGAAAACGCGCTCTTCCAAATTACTGATACATCATCTGAAGTCATTAGCGTGGTGAATTTTTAAACAGCTGTGTGTTTGTAAAATGCTAAATAATGATTGCGAGCTACAGTATAGCAGCCCTCCCTCTTTCCCTTCATTCCCTGCAGCCCCAGTCGACTGCCTCCTGTCACACGCCATTCACATCCAGGGGCCAAACGTACCACATCCATTCTGATTGGGCATGAATATTTAATTGGGCGCTCCAAATTATCCTATTTGTCATTCAAAACCGGTGTGTCATCAATATGGCGTCTTTTGAGATGTAGTTGCTGGGAGAAAAGTCCTCCGGCACAAAAGCTGGGGATTGATTTCCTCTGGGTGCCGTAGAGTGTTTGTAATTGGCTGGAATGTGCCGTTCCAGTGGGGCGACTGCACAAAGTTCTCTGTTCTTACTGTAAATAACTTTACTTTGCATTGCATGTGAGCAAATTCAAGCACAGTCTTGTTGTCTTACAGATGTTTGAAGTGCGCAGATGCACCGTGTCAGAAAAGCTGCCCGACCAATCTGAACATAAAGGCCTTCATTACCAGTATTGCAAACAAGGTATGTTGTGTATCTGTGCATTGACTTTATTAATAAATATTTCTGGTCATGCACAGTTGAAGTAATGCACAGGTCAGATTAGGAAGACGGGACGTTTTCAAGAGCGTTCTATTGGTGTTATAGTTGTGCCGGAAAGGAGTTTGTCGGAGACGAGGAGATTCAAATGATATATATATTTAATAATATTCAACAGGAATAAACTCTGAACACATCAGATTTTAACACATATACAACATTAATCACGGACAAGGGTGAACTCAAAAAGACAGGTAAAAATACACTGAGGACTAATGACAACATGGAGGACAGCTGGGGAAACACAGGTGGGAGCAAATTAACTAATGATTACATACAGACACAGGAAGGACCAAATATGAGCAAACAGGAACTAAAACAGGAAGACATAAACCGAAACTAAGAACAGAACTAAACAGACATGAAACGTAACAATTGGCCAGAAAGTCCTATTATTGCCCTGCGAACAAGATGAGTCAAGCTGAAATGTTTAAGAATACACTCGCATATATATGGCCTCAAAGCGAACAGACATAGACTAAAAGCCACAAAACTTTGATTTTCATTTTATGGGGGTCTATTTCTGGGTATCATCATTTCTTTTAGCATCTCGGATATAGCACGCCAACAAGATCAGGGACACATCAGCCCAATAACAAACAGCAAAACAAACAGAAAGAACTATTATCTAACTCATCAAATTTCATATATTTCCCTTACGTTGTACAACAGGTTCCTAATATAAGATATGTACGTAACTTTCGTAACAAATATATTTCTGTAGAGGAAGGCATTTTTATTATGGTATTAATGTTTACATTTCATATTGTATGAATATAAAATGTCATATTTTTCTTGCTGTGCTTTTTTCCCCCTTCTTTTCATCTGTAGTGTGCTCTTGGGTTGATTAGATTTTTTTCCAAACAGACTCCAGGGATTTCAAATGCCGCTACATAAGTCACATTTTATATATGCACGCCGTTTTATCTAAAGTTCATCACAAGTTTAATTACATTAAGAAACTCAATCTCAGTCTGCATTTACATGTATGTATTTTCATACTTTGCTCTATACAACAGTGCTTTTCAATTTTTTTTGCTTCAGAATCCAAATCGTTGTAGTAAATGCAGCATTTCTAAAAGCTTAGCAATAATAAACAGTAATTGGTTGTACGGTAACAAGATTGGTTTAAAAAATAAGTTGGAATATGTCAAGATGATCTCAAAAGTAAAAATGACCTTCAGCCTCCACGTTTTGGTCAAAAAGTTTCTCAAAAGCATTTTAGAAGGCAACATTTCTCCACAATCCACCACAAACTCACATGTTAAGATAAAAAATGGCCACTTTTCATGATGGATTACATTGCGTGGAATTGCAATGTGTTCCCGATGGATTACATAACATCTCAGAAATACATTGCTTTACAGAAATAAATGACTTGCGTTTCATGTTGACTCAGCTCAGGGATAGTTTACCCCTAAATGAATATTCTGTCATTAATTACTCCAAACGCGTGAAACCTTCTTCATCTTCGGAACACGAATTAAGATCTTGTTGATGAAATCAAAGAGCTATCTGACCCTCCATAGACAGCAATACAACTGAAATGATCCAGGTCCAGAAATTGTAAAAAAAAAAAAAAAAGACGTAAACTGACATTCCCAGAACTCCCTGCATTGCATTTAAAATTTGAATGAAATAACCATGTTTCTTAGTTTTTTCTTATCAATTATGTTCATTAGGGTTGTATGTTACATGTAATGTTGTTGAATACATTTTTATTGAATATTTCAGTTTAATGAGTCTCACCATGATGGTGTTTAGTGTTTGTGTGAATGACACTGAGCACCTTCTATATATATTCATATTTAAAGTCTGCTTGTGATGAGCTTTGGTTCATCATGTGACTTTCTCATCATAACCTACATTTGGTGGTTATCAGTGTATTTCAAAAGTACAAAGCATATTTCAGTACTATTATAGGTTGGTATATTAACTTTATATCAGATAATGAAATTACGGTATTTAACTGTAAATTTAACTTAAAACGGTAAAACCTAAAACATTGTTACTGTATCTTTTACGGTTGAATTCCGGCAACCACAGCTGCTGTTTTTCACCATAAATTTTTACGTAATTATTTTAAACAGTGTAGTAAATACATCGGTAAAACAGGATGTGACATCAGTGGCTCAACTTCAGTTTTTCAATGCTATGAGAATAAATTTTTTGCGCAAAGAAAACAAAAAAAACAATTTACTCAACCGTTTTTCTCCCCCGAGTTATGTCTTCCACCATTTTAGACAGTATCACAACGCAAAGTATTCTTGTAGAGACACAAATCTGTAGTTGAGCTTCTGATGTCACATGGACTGTTTTACAGTTGTATTTACTAAGTTTCTAGACCTGGCATCAGTTCAATTGTGTTGCTGTCTATGGAGGGTCAGATAGCTCTCCGATTTCATCAAAAATATCTTAATTTGTGTTCCGAAGATGAGCAAAGGTCTTAAGGGTTTGGAACAACATGAGGGTGAGCAATTAATGACACAATTTTCATTTCAATGTTTGCATTGGCAGTCCCAGCTGGTCTCAATCTACTAAAACCCAAGCCAACATCACACTACTGTAGATATCAGACCTGAGCTCTTCGTCACTGCAGTTGTAACAGACATAACAGTGACATCCATAGCCGATGCAGAACGAGGCTGAACCGCGGTGGTGAACTTTGAGTTATGCTTTTAATAAGAGATCTGCTGTTGGATGCCGTGAATTATTCGCGAGGAATAATGAGTTTTTGTGCTCATTTGTTTGACTTTTGAGGGAGCGTTTTAAAGCTGTACTACAGCGGCGCTTATGCATGCAATGCAACTGTGTATTTGAATATCAGTCATTCATTTGAAGCAGGAAAACTGACTTATACAATCAGCATTTGAATAAAGCCCTCACAGAATAGCTTCAATGTGTGTCGCTGGGAACACTGTGTTTTCTATGCCGCGCCGTTGTTCTGTCAAGGTTTCCGTCATACCGTGCATTCTATGAGTTTAGCAAGTGCCATTGAAGCGTTCTGGCCTTAATTCAAGGCTGTCTGAAGAAGAGAGATGTCGACTGCTTTTTTTGAAAACTAGACACGTGTCAGTCAGGAGGGTGATTACTGTCAGAATAGGCCTGTTAGACAAGAGAAAGAATGAAGAGAATGAAAAGAGCTTGCTCAAAGTTTTCTTCAATGTCAGTATTGAACACTTTTATAGAAGTGTTAAAGGTCAATTTTTTTGTTATTTATTGCATGCACAAATAAAAATGAATAGTGCTTTTGTAAAATGTGACTTCACTCATTTCAGTGGCCTAATGAAAGCTGTTTTATTTCAGATGGAATGGGTCAGGGAGATATTGTTGTTATTTCATGACAAGCTAAATACTATGCACTGTATGTTCCCTGTTTGATTTTTGGTCTCAGAATAAATTAATCATAGCTAGGTATAACGGCATTGATAACTGAAAACTATTATTGCAAGATGCTGCATGTTGCTCTTGTTGGCTTTTTTCACAAGTCAGAAAGAATGTTATTGCCAAGGATGTTTGCACACACAAGGAATTTGTTTTGGTGTCACAAGCTTCCAGTACACAGAGACAACTATAAAACTTAATGTGCATAAAAGACACATATTGTATGTACATATAAATAAAAAAACAAAACAAAAATTGAATAATAAATTGAAAAATAAAATAAATTGTATGTACAGATGTGCTATAGAAAAAGTAAAATTGATTTGAATGTGACAGCAAATATATATATTGTTACAAAAATAAATTATGGTCTTTTGAAAATTTTTATTCTTAAAACCATCCTGAAAAAAAATATATAATGGTTACCACAGTAACATTAAGCAGCAAAATTTAAAAAAAAAAGATCAATGTGTATTTCACGTAATATTTCACATAATCCTATAGTATATGCCTAAAATTCAGCTTTGCATAACAGAAATAAATTACATCTTAAAGTATATAGACAGACAGAAAACATTTATTTTAAATTGCAATAATATTACATATTTGTATTTTGCTGTATTTTTGATCAAATAAGTGCAGCCTAGGTAAGCGCAAGAAAATGTAATAATAATAATAATAATAAATTTTTGTTGTTAAGGAATGGCATTTTCCTAATAAGCACAAACTAATAAAAAAATGCATAATGTGCACAGATATGATATGAAATAATCTATTTTTAATTAATTTTAGCTATATAATATAGTACTTAATAAAATATAGATTTTTTTTTATTTTTTTTATGACATATTTTTTATGCTTGTACAGATATGTATGTATATGCAAATACAAAAAAATTTGGCCTGAAAAGGCAACATTATTTTGCTGCCTGATTTATGGAATGCCATAATAGCTATCTGTATGTGATTCCTAAAAAATGATAGATCTATATGTGTAGCTTGCTATAGGCTTTGCAAGACATCTTTGTATTTATGTTCACAGAATTATTACGGAGCCGCTCGGACCATTCTTTCAGACAACCCACTGGGTTTGACGTGTGGGATGGTGTGTCCCACCTCAGACTTGTGTGTCGGGGGGTGTAACCTGTACGCCTCTGAGGAAGGTCCCATCAACATCGGGGGACTGCAGCAGTTTGCCACAGAGGTAAAACTTTTGGGTTTTACTATTGCTTTTTTTTTTTTTTTGGACATACACAACAAAGAGTAACAAGTAACATGTTGCATGTCCAATTTGAACCTGCATTGCCCACATGAGCACCATAACTCAACAACCAGTAATCGTTGGGCCACTGCTTTGAAAAGGTATATTTGAGGTTTGTAAGGAGAAAGATTTTACCTTTTCATTTTTTGATTTCCGTATTAGGTTTTAGTCAAACTGAATTTCTATGATCATTTTTAGCGGCTCACCTGAGTGAGAATCCATGTATGCCGCAGGGCTTAGACTGCACATGAAGAGAAATTTGCAAAAAATGAGCAACTCTAAATGCTCAAGGTTTTGTATATCTAAAAATTGCTGCATAAAAACTATTCCCTCTTGTTTTAGTGGAGTTAACCGGTTAGAAAAGAGTGTATTCGTGTTTGGTTGGATCCCATATGCTGTCATGAAGAGGTTGTGTTGCGTGCCAGTGTTAATGAAGTCTCTCAGCTCCAGTCGGCAGCAGTATGAGCTCATGATGTGTGACACTCTCCGCTGCCACAGCCGAGATTCGTCTCAGCGGCCCGGTCCTCTGACACGACATTGGTGAGCTGACGCCAGGGAATAACTCACCTCGTGTCAATCTCACAAGATGCAGAAACCAAAGGGAGCAGCAGATAGTCAATGACTAAAACACAAGATGATGCTCTGCATTTCACGATGAGAGGAAGTGACTAAAAAGGAGCAAGTGCTGGCAGACTGGTTTGCCATAAACGGATCTGTGAGGAAATTTACAGGAAGTCATGCAGGGCAGGGTTTACGTAATCACTGTTATTGTAAACTTAAATACATAGAATTTGATTGGTCATGTTGTTTTTTGTGTCAAAATGATGGAAACTTCAGGTGTGTTATTCATTAATTCATTTATGTGTTTATGTTTTGCTTTGCAGGCGGTACACAGTTGCGCGGTAGCTTGTAATTAAATAGAAGTGAAAGTGCGTGGGTTTGATTGCTCGACTTGACCCACGATTGTGTGAACGGCTAAGTGGGAGTTTTCTATAGCTGGTGAAGGTTGATGGTCAGTGCTGTGTTCTAGCCATACTAAAATACACCAAACATCAGTGCAAATGCGCATGCACCTTTTGTTCATATACGTAGCTTAATAATATGGATGCACAATATAAGGAGTTGTCTATGGGAGTATGTTTCTGCCATGGGATCAAAATGGAGATTGCACCTGTATATCTCACAATTCTGGCTTTTGTTCTTACAAACTTAGATTTTTTTACTCAGAATATAAGATGAAACTCAGAATTTGGATTAAAAATTTATATTAACTCACAATGTATAACTGTGAAATGCAATTGCAAGAAAAAAGTTGTTTTAATTGCCTTTTATTTTATTTATTTTTTTCTTTAATCCTGTAGCTGAAACAGCTTCCATAATTATTGGTCATTTACCTTTTTCTTAATTTACTGCTCACCAAAGTTAAATCTAAAAACACTTATATAATATTGAAATAAACATGTTTTTTGGACTGTACATTATTCTCTTGTAGCGATTAAAATTCTAAATTTTAGTTTTTAATATTTTTCTAACTTAAATAGTATAAAAATAGTATAGTATATAGTACAGAATGGTTATATAACATGATAATGGACTACAACAAGATAATTGCAAGCTTGCTTTTTTTATATATATATATAATATTAAAAATATAATATAATCATAAAAATATTACACTATAGGTTAGGCATTTGTATCATTGTATCATTGTTTTTTTTTCTCCCGGTAGTGTAAACGTGTTCAAACTAATGCAAACCCATTCAGTGTGAATAGTAGCTGAAGGTTTATTATTTAGTTGCAAAAGCAGCATAAATGTTTCTGCTCTTACCTTTGTGCCTCTTTAAAGCTTCAGGGGTTTTTTCAGAATGTATATAAGCAAGCACACACTACAAATGCAATTTAAAAACATGCCCGCTGACATGAATAAGTTTAGCTGGCTGCGTTTCAGTGTTGCCGGAGGCTTTGTTTTTCTTTACCTTAAGCAATTTGTTTGCAATTCTAACAGGTTTTCAGGCGAGTGTGTTTCTTAACTGACTGCTAGGAGGGGGAAACGGCGAGCACGACAGTTCATTTCCGCCCACCTTTGTAACCCCACCTGTTCCACACAATCACCATAGGCTAAAAAAAGGAAGCGCTTTGGCATGTTAAGTTTCATTACTTCATGAAGGATAAGAAGAGCAATTACAAAAGCAGCCTCTCTCTCTTGTGCCGCCCACCTCTGCTGTGACTTATTAGACATCTCTGTCTAGGTGGCAGCTCCTCTCTCCTTAAATGTGAGAGGTCAGTCTGGTTATCGAGCCGATAATTAGATAACCCGAGAAAAAGGGCCTATCAAGGCCCACCGTCATTCAGTGGCTGCTCCTGTAGTCGGCCTGCAATCACAGATAACTTGGTGTCTCTTTTCAATTACAGAGGAAACGCAGCGCTGGTGTCCAGAGGTGGCCAAGCACATTAGCATCTTTAGAGGAATTTAACTCCCACTCACATGCCAACGCTGCCAGTTTGAGTATCTATTTGCCATCAGGTTTGATTTTGAAGTGATTTATAGATAATTTAGACAACAATTAGACAATTTATGCCACTTATTTCTGGGGATACACAGATTTGTCATCAGAAAATTATAAATAACTTAAAGTTAATAGCTTATGAATACCTTAAATTTAAAATAACTTAAAGTTAATCAGGAAAATTTGAATAATTTGAATAATTTAGTAACACTGTTAAATGTAGTCTTCAGCAAATCCCAAAATAACTGGTAAAAGTTTTTGGAATAATGACATAATTTAAAAAAAAAAAAAAAAACGTTTAAAGAAGCCTTTTATGCTGACCTAGGCAATCAAAAAAGATTAATAGAGTAAAATATTATTACAATTACAATTTATAAATTTACAATAGCTATTTATGATTTAGAAAAATGTATTTTAAAATGTAAACTGTGTAATTATTATTATTATTGTCATCATCATCATCTACTTATAGGTTTTGGTTTGAATTGTAATACTGGCACATCCTTAGTTATTTATTTTTTATTATAAATTATATGTATGCCTATATTACCATTGTTTAGGAATTTCTTTACCATTATATCTAGTTCACCCAAAATGAATATTCTGTCATCATTTATCTCCTTTAAGTAGTTCCAAATCTGTATGAATTTCTTTGTTCTGCTGAACACAAAGGAAGATATTTTGAAAATAGTTTGTAGCAGGCTGTTTTGGTCTTTATTGACTTCCATAGTAGGAAAAAAAACAGCCTGGTTACAAACTTATAATTCGACAGAACAAAGACATTCATACGGATTTGGAACTACTTAAAGGTGAGTAAACGATGACAGAATTTTTGGGTAAACTACTCCTTTAAAAACAAAGCATGTGTCATAGAGTTATGTTTGGATGTAAAGTTTGCTTTAACTCCCCCCCCATTATTTCTTGTGATCTGATGAACATTATATAATTTAGTACAGCCAATATCTTGTTCCGATAAGGTTGTTTGCATGTCTGTGGGACTAATGTTTCCCCATACCTTTTACCTAACATGATGTTTGGCCCGCTGCCACATGGCTTTTCAGGTCTAGTCCATCATTCAAATGCAGCCATACTGATCTGTCAAGAGATGAGATTGTGCTTTGAACTGCCGCATTGTTTGTTTCCTTGAAACTGCAATAATAGAAGAGTCTATAAACTGCTCTCAGGGATTATTAAAAATGCATTGTCATGTAGCAATTTGGTCTTCACAGTCCATGAAACTCATGAATAACTATATTAATATCACCTATATTGTTGCCTGTTCAGGCATAATATTGTATTAACAATGGAGGCTTTTACATATGGATCTGGCTAATCTTATTAGGAAGACAAAGCATCAGCCCTCCTATTTTACTACTTGTAATGGATATACCGCCACAGGCTCCTCATTAATGCCTGTTTGGATAACTTGCTGTGTTTTTTATGTATCTGCTAACTATCTTTATGTTGATGTCTTCATCTGCGTTAAGAACTCTGGCGCAATGAATGAGTTTCTGTAATTCCTTTTTCTTTGTCTTCTCATTTGGTTCCTGTTCTTAGGAGCTGAATGAGTTCTTTGTGTTGCCTTTGTCTTAGCGCCTCTGAGTGGGCTTTTGCTTTGGCTTTTAATAGTGAAGCGATGAATCAAATTGCTGCATGATTTATGTGTTCATCTGTGTCATGTTTTTTTTTTCTCATTAGGCAAATTAAGATCATGTTAGACTCTGCTTTCAAGCTTGTTGTGTTTCAAAGACACTTTCTCAATAGAGACAGTATCACTTTTGGCCTCTTAATGTGAGAGTGGTGTTTATACCACCACAGCCGGTCACCATTGTGATTCATTGTGCTTGGGGCCCTGATGGTCTAGTATTCCCACCAACTAGATTAAACAGCAAAACTTGTCCATTGACCATCTTGATCACTTGACCATCTTTAATAATGACAGAATGATGGACGGATGGACAGATGGATGGACAGATAGACAGACATGGATAGATAGGTGGGTAGGTAGATAGATTGGTAGGTGGATAGGTAGATAGTTGGATAGATAGACAGATGGATGGATAGATAGCTGGGTAAGTAGGTTGATAGGTAGGTGGGTAGATTAATAAGTAGGTGGATGAAGAGATGAATAGATGGGTGATAGGATGGATAGGTAGGTGGATAGATTGATGGATTGATTAATAGGTAGGTGTATAGATAAGTTGATAGATAGATATGTATATTTATAGATATGTGGAAGTTGATGGATTGATTTGTTGATCGGTAGGTAGATTTGATAATGATGGATGAGTAGGATGGATGTATGGATGGACTGATGGATAGACGATAGATAGATCTGAGTTCACAAGAAAGTCTATGTAGAAAGTCCAGCTTAATCAGTTAGACTTTGTTTTCCACCAACTACAGTATATTGGCACCAAACCTGAACTAACCAGTACAAACCAGCCAGGAATTTATGCTAGCTAGTTCAGTATTTCATCAAATGTGTCATCTTGAATTTGCTGCGAGGTAGTGACAGTAAATCAAAACCACAAAATTCTCTCCAATTTCCCAATGGAGGTACAATTATGAACATGCTTCGCCTTTCTTTTGCTGTATTTGCAGGTGTTCAAACAAATGGGTGTTCCTCAGATACGGAGTCCTGATCTCCCACCTCCACATCAGATTCCTGAGAGCTATCACTCTAAAATAGCTCTGATCGGCTGTGGCCCCGCCAGCATCAGCTGCGCCTCTTTCCTGGCCCGCTTGGGGTACGACGACATCACCATTTTCGAGAAGCAGAGGTTCATTGGAGGACTGAGGTCTGTAATTACTCTGACCCACGGTTCATACTCAGAATTCTCATCCTGTATCTAAGATGGTCCACTAAAGGGCATTGTTGATCCAGCCAGCCACAATCAATATGGGGCAAATTGTAGAAGGTCAGAATAATTAATGAATGGTCTCTGTAATTGGGAATATTCATCTTTCAAATGCCGAGTTGGGATGAGGTTATCAATTACACACTGTTGCATCTCCACCGCTGTTTAGTTGAACCAGCATGTCGATTGCATGGGGGGGGGGGCTTGAATATCCAATGCAACTCAAATCCCAGCAGTGTCCGGTAGTACAAACAAGACTCTGGGGTTGTGTTGGCATTTAGACTATAGGACCTATAACATAAGAAAGAATTCCAGAGATATGTTTCCCTTTCCTAACTCTCTAAAGGACTCCTCATTTCCCTTCCTTGTCTTCACATTTCATTTTTCCTCTCTTGATTTCTAGCTCTTCCGAGATCCCGCAATTCCGCTTGCCGTACGATGTGGTACAGTTCGAGGTGGATTTAATGAAAGACCTGGGAGTGAAGGTAATGAAAGCCATCACACCTCCCTATCCTACCCCTCCTCCATGCCACCATGCACTCCCACCTGCCCCTTTTGAAGCCAGGAAGGGCGAGAGGTCTCAGGGAGGATCAGCGGTCCAAATGTCAGCCGCATTAATAAAGAACAATTATAAGTTGCATTAGGAGTGGCAGACAGCGGCAGCCGAGCACCTCGGGGCTGCACGCGCTTGTCTGTTTGTTTCCTGAATGCTTCAGCTACGGGAAAGGGCAATCAATAGTCGTCATCCGGCACACCTGCTCAGGATTCATTTTACACAGGAAATGCTTTTTTCCGCAGTTGGTGAAGAGCTGAGGATGATTGGGAGGGGGGTGAGATGACAGATTTGTATGTTCCCTCAGTACCTATAAACAGACTCGGGAGAGCGGGAGTGGATGTAAGGCTCTGGAGGAGGACAGTCACTTTTCCAACGTCTTTTCCGCTGACACAAGAAGTATTCAGATACGCCCTCCTGTGAAACAGACACGGCTTTACAGGCCTTCAACTGAGCTTCTTTGTTTTTTTTTTCTTTTCATTCTTTGCTTCTTTTTTAACTTGTCCTTTCTTTCTTCCTTCCTTTCTTTTTTTCTTTGCGACTGGCTTCTCTTGACTTTTTGGGGGATTTTTTCTTGTACACGCAAGAAAGATTTGAAGATGCTGACATAAAAGCTCAAACAGACATGCTTCTCTCCTTACTTCCGTCTGTCCATTCTTCCTTCCTTTTTTTTGTTTTTCCTTTCTAACTTACCACCATCCACCCTTCCTTCTTTTCCGTTCTTCCTTCCTTCCCTCCTTTCTTACATTTTTCTGTCTTTGTTCCCCTTTATTTTACTGACCTTCCATTTCTTTTACTTTTTTATCTTCATTTTTGCAGTTTTTTCTCTAAAAACAGATTCAGAGATGCCTTCCTAAGACCTCAAACAAGACTTCCTTTCTTTTTTTCCTTCCTTCCTTTTTCCTTTTTTTTCTATTTCTCTCCTCTCCTTTATTTAACTTCCTTTCCTTTACTTTTTTTGTTTACTTTTTTTCACTGATATAAGAAGGATTCAGAGACGCCCTCCAGAGACCTCTAACAGACATGATTTTACAGACCTTCAAATGAACTTCTTTCGTTCTTTCTTTCTTGTTTGTTTTGTTGCTTCTTTCTTTCTTGTATATTTCAGCAGAGTTTTCCAACCGCCTTTTCCTCTGCCACATGATGAATTCAGAGATGCCCCTCCTGCAATCTCAGACAGAGCCCGTTTTACATGCCTTCAGATGAGCTTCTGGTCTTTCATGGAGCATTTCTGTGGTCTTGCTTCTATTGATATGGCTTGTTTGAACTCTATTTCAGATTGTCTGTGACCGAGGACTCGGCCAAGATGGAATGACACTTCTCTCGCTGAAGGAGGAGGGGTATAAAGCTGCGTTCATTGGAATCGGTCAGTTTATATGCATCTTCACACATTGTCTTGTTGTCTATTATGTGGACAGACAAGCATGTACACAGAAAAGATGGAGAAAACCTCTTTTTCTCTGAATCACTGGCAGCTCGCTGGCTCTCTGTCCGTGTTAATGGCTGTGGATGATCCACTTGACAATTTCTCCCCCTCTACCAGTAACCCCATTCACATCTCATTTTCCGCCCAACTCCTTGAGCTGCTGCTGTTTTTTGCAGAGCTAACCTAGCAGTGCATGGTCAGGCTGCCCACTGCTTCTCAATGGAGGACACCCGGGTTTCTCATCAGATCCCTCTGCCCTGTTCTCTTCCAGCTGAGCCATTCACTGCCATTACATGTTGACCCTCGGTGCTCCTGAACATCTTCTAGTATCAATTCTGCTCAAACAATAGGAACAACTCTTTTTTTTGTTTGTTTGTTTATTATTTTCTTTCTTTCTTTCTTTTTTTATTCATTCATTAATTCATTCATTTGTTCCCCTATTTTAATGTTTTGTCCTGTCCTGTTCTGTCCTGTCTTTTCCTTTCATTTCTTTTCCTTTGTGATCTTTTTTACTTCCTTTATTTCTTCCTTTCCTTGTTCCCTGTGTTTTATATCCTTCTTTCCGGGTTTTCCTTTCCTTTCCTTTCCTTTCCTTTCCTGTCCTGTCCTGTTCTGTCCTTTCATTTCATTTCATTTCATTTCTTTTGCCTTCATTTTCATTCATTCATCTATTCATTCATTCATTCATTCTTTCTTCCTTTTCAATGGTTTGTCCTTTCCTTTCCTTTCCTTTCATCATTTTCTTTCTTTCATTTCCTCTGCATCCTTAATTTTTGTCCCACTTTTGTCTTTCATCTGTTTTGTCCATCCTAAAATTTCCTTCATCCTTTCATTCCTCACCACTTTTTCCATATTTTTCCTAGTTTGTTTGTTCTTTCTTTGCTTCCCCTTGTGTTTGTATCTTCCTTTCTTATTTTTCTTTCTTCTTTCTTTTTCTAACTCTCTATTTTCCTTTCTCTCTCATTGTGTTTACTGACTGTTATCAGTATCAGCGGATTATATAAGATGTGACCTTTTGCTATAAGAATCAAATAATGATTATCATATTGGCGCTGGCAGTGAGGAGCTTTGCTTTTTATTTTCAAACTATGTGGCTGTGTGCAGTCTCATCGCTATTATTTTTTTTCCTTCCTTTTTTTTTCTCACCAAAGCCAAGGAAACGAATAAATGTAGTCTTAAAGATGATATCTTCTGGCTATGTACGTTCTACAATCCCTTGTATCTTATTAAAATTAATCAGAGAGGCTCTTCTTTACGTTATAAAGCATTTCTAATTATGACTCCTAACCTAAGAAACATATCTGCTGAACTAAAATAATCTTATTACTAGAATAATATAACTTTATATAGAAAGAAATTAAACTGTGATTACGTGGCCCCTGCATTGATCTTAGGAATTCAAACATTGCCTAAAGCTGTCCATGTGACTGTCTTATTGTACTGACACAATGAGAAAAAGAATTAGTATAATTCATTGTTTCGATACGCTGAGTCTCTTAATACTGGCATCCTAATTATGAGTCTTTTACGTAGAGCATTTTTGGATTTCTGTACAAAGGGATGTAAAGAAATTTCGGCTGTGGGAGAAAATGAAAGCTCTGAGTGTTTGCAATTAATTTCTGTAATTTCACACGAGTCCTTTACGGTCTTTTTAAATGTCATCCACTCACATGATTGACATGCTAATTTCTCCGTGGCAATATGCAAAAATATGCAAAGTGGAAGCCAGGTTGAGGAAGTCAGATAAGAGCATTGTTTCTAGGCTATAGGCTCAGGAGTCAGTGGCTTGGGTTCAATGGTTTTAAAGAGTGAATTAACTCCTTAACTGCCATCGAGTGAT
Source organism: Enteromius mattozi (assembly GCA_032359235.1). NCBI lineage: Eukaryota > Metazoa > Chordata > Actinopteri > Cypriniformes > Cyprinidae > Enteromius > Enteromius mattozi. Next base: position 13,154,253 of record JAUMHE010000082.1, read on the forward strand.
GAGGTCTGCGATCTCCCTGTCTTATTTTCTGACATCTCTTTTGTTTTCATTGTCACTTTTATGATAACCCTGTACAGTAAATAACACGGCCCATTAATGACATAATGCACACATAATGTTCTAAAAGCAGTGGAATATTAGTACCAACCACAAAATATCACTCACAATTGGTATATATGTTATTAAAAGGCGCAGCGATCAATAAATGCAAGGACATGATTAAAAGATGTACGCTCAGCACTGAGATGAGACTTTCTGGAGAATACTTGAAGTTTTTAAAAGCTCCGCAATCAATAGTTGCTACGAGTTGGCGGCAGAGATCGTTGGATGCTAGTCAATACGAGGTTATATTATTACACTGTAAAAATGACCCATCATTTGTGTATGCTTCTAAAATCCACCCAAGATGTCAAGAATCTGGCTCTTTTTAAATCCATTACACATTCTGACACTGAATATGCGCTGCTACAAAAATGGAAACATATTGTTCTTGCGGAATGTTCCGTTGTCACTGGCAGCAACGTTAATTAACACCTATATAGAGGGAATTTATAATCTGTGAGGTTATGTAACATCTTTACGTACTGAACTTTATTATGGCAAGCATTGATATTACTATAACACATATTTAAGAATTAGTTTTTTGTGTTATGGATATATATATATTATCTTAAATGTTTGGGTTGTGGATGAGATGAATTAATCCTACAGAAGAAGGCCTTTATGAAGAATGTACTATAGGCAAGCATTTTTTCTTCATTAAATGTAAAAATCTAGTTTACCTCTTCACCCTTGTTTTTTTTCTACACTGTTATGCAATTCATAAGGGTCAGAGAAGTCAGGGACTGCCGAAAAAGGGCCTCCTGCCGTTTTGCCCCCTTTTCTCAAAAGATGCCCGTAGATAAGCCCTGATTAACGAGAGGGGTTCTGCTCTCTGGGTGATGTATTATTTTTGATTTTGCATGGTGAAAAGGGTCTCGGTTGCGAGCGTACCGTACGGAAGCTCGTTGCTGAAGAAAATGCGATGCAGCAGGAGACAAATGGAGACGCATTACTTACAAAGAGGGCTGTCACAAACCCTGGCGCTTTTGTTAAAACCCACTTTGTCACGCCATACCACAAAGTTTCCCGTTCTTTTTGAACTTCCTTTTGTATTTTTTTTTTGTGATGATCAGGTGATTGAGGTGAAGTGGATATGCTTGGGGAAGGTTATTTGTAAAAATGCAACACAAAACACATTATTTGTTAACACTGAACAAGCTAATGTTTATGGAGAAATATACAAATATCGGATTGTACCAACTGCACCACTGGTTATTTGTATGTATTTTTGCCTCCTGTTTTAATTAGGCGACACATGAGTACACAAACGCATAGATTAAGGACAGCATTTTCAAACCCCTCAAACACATAAAAGCAGCTTTTTATAATTATTGACTGACATTCGTACTAACGAGACTCAAGTACCTGCTCAGGCACATGTCTGCAATTTCGGAAGTCTATGTGCAATTTTAAAAGTCAGTGTTTTTTATGTTATTCATTAGGCATGACACCTTGACAGATTTAGTTGGTGGAAATGCCAGAATATCATCAGGATATCATTAAAGCCGTTTAGCAGCTTTCAACGTTATGTGTTCAACATCCTCTAATGAGAATCACTGGTGATTTGCATCAAGTCGAAAGTGCGATACTACACCTTCAACATGGGGATATTTGATGTGAAGTATGTGTATATACAGTATATGTATAGGGCTGTCCACATTAAAGTGCTAACACATGTAATTAATTCAAAAATCCTTTACGCGTTAAAACAACTTAACACAATTAACGCAAAAGTCCTTCATGTCATTTTACTCTGCTAAACTACGGAAAGTTTTCAGTCCAATGGTCTAGTAAGAAAATGCATTTAAATAATAAGTCCAAGACAGCGCTAATGTAAAGATGTTAATGTAAATAAGGATGAAGAGAATAGACTTGCGCTATGTTTTCAGTGAATTACTCATTACAGTTCACGGTAACACTTTAGTATATGTAACTATACGACTTTTCCCCTTAATAAACTCTTAATTTGCTGCTTATTAATAGTACGGTAGTTTTTAAGTTTAGGCACTGGGTAGGATTAGGGATGTAGAATAAGGTCATGTAGAATAATGTGCTTAATTAGCTCTAAAAAATGGCTAATATTCTAGTAATATGCATGCTAATAAGCAACTAATAGATGTAAGCTTAAAATAAAGTGTTACCAAATTTACGATTTTCTTCTGAAACTCAAACATTTTATTAAAGACTGTAAATATGATTGGATTGGCCACACATTTGAATATTTGAATATACATGTGTATAATTTAGATTAGCGTGCATATGCTCTGGCAGTTTGGAATCATATGGTTTTTTTTAGAAAAAAGTCACTTTTATTTAAAATATATTGACAGTATCTTTTCCTTCAGTAATCTCCTAATTTTCTGCTTTTGAATAGTTATAAATGTAGTTGTTAAGTTTTTAGAGATTTATTTTAATCTAAATAATAATTTAAATGTTTCTAATCAAATAAAATATTAATTCAAAAAATATATTTTGTTTTAAAATTATTATAATTTTTTTTTTTTTTAGGTTTTTCTTTTAAATAAGACATTTATGTATTTTATTGAACATAGCTGTTTTTGCCACAGTTACACTCTGTGCTTTTGATTCTGTTTAAAAAATACTTCTTAACTTGGTAAAATGAGAAACACACAGCCTCTTGTTGATTTTCTGCTGATATATAACCACTGGAGGGTACTCGGAAAACCTACATGCAGCAGGTTGCCATCACATAAAGCTTTCATGTAAACATCTTGTAAAACTAAATCCGACTGAAATATAGAAGACAGCCTGAAGACTGCTCTGTCAAACAGAATCAGCAATGCGAGCACGGCTCGAAGGAAGACGCGCTGGTTATTGGCGAGCTATCGTTTATTCGCAGGCCACACGCTGGCTTGTTTTGTGAAGGTTAACTTTAAAAACGTGGTAATTGCCGTGTTATTGACATCTTCTGGAGATATGTCTGATGAGATGTGGGCGTCTAATTATTGTATGATTTAATGACTGGTTTCATTAATAACGAGTTAAACTTTTCAAATCATGCTGTGTGCTTTCACCTCTGTGCCCTTGCCTTTTTAAGCCAGGCAGAGCGGATGAATCCGAGAGCGGTGGGTGGAGAGGTCCTGTCGGATACCTGGATGATACACCGCAGGATGCTGTTAAAATCTCAGCAACTCTATTTTCTGCTTTTTGTATCTGCACTTGATATTTGCTAAGGATGTAAAAAGGATCCATGTGTTCACTAAAGGCTTGTTTGAATTGAGCAAACGAAGGTGTTGATGCATGTTGTAATGCATTTCCTTGCAATCACTTTGACTGTATGCAGCTGATTGGTTCTGTCAGCAACACCCCAGTCTTCCATCTCTCAATCACTTAGTGCTTCATTACCACTGTCTTCTGCTTTCCATCTCAGTCACAGTGGATCTGATGAACTTCTCACGTTACAGTTTTCGCAAATGCTCTGATCTCTGCCAAAGAGTTTTATCTTATTAAGACGCCATCGTGCCTTGGATGGGGCGCAGCGTTGGCTGCATTTAAACCGCAACAAAACAACAAAATCACGCTTGCGCGTCCCGATTTAGATATTACACACAGAAGATTGAGAGATTTTCAGAACTCACTTTGTCCGGGCTTCTTTAGACGGGATGATAATTGTGGGTTTTGAGGCGTTGGAGGCCTGACGCTGATGTCTAAACATCGCTCCCACTGAAACCACCAAGATTACATTATGTGTGATTATTTGTAATGATGTTAATCACACTAAACAGTGGCAAACATTCAGAAGGGCAGCTGATGCACAATAGACATTAGAGGCAGGAAGAAGTCAACATAGGGAGGAAATAGAAACTGGAATGTGAATCTGCGGATGTGAGATTTCACCTCATTACCTCAGATACCTATTATTGTGATCTGTTATACATATGATATATATAAAATGGATTTGTGTGTGTGATGTGTGTATGTGTGTGTGTATATATATATATATATATATATATATATATATATAAAATATATTGTTTATTTATTTAATTATTTTGTGCATGTAAATTGGGTTTCATGCAGTTGAATTTGGTGACATGTGCATTGTCTGCTGCCATGCATACAGGTCTGGCATGTGCACTACATCGAAAGGAAAAGCTCTGGCTTTGTGTGGATGTAGCCAGAGTATTTTCATTTAATTTCTCACAATCACTTTTGTATTCTTGGGAAAAACCATTCTGTAAAATAACTTAAAACGGGTATCTCACAGGTATATTATTTTACCTTAATCTACATTTGGGAAATTATTACAATACTTTTTTGTCCAAATTTCTACACTTGCAAGCAGGGCCCAAAACATTTTGTGAAAAATTCAAGACGGAAAAATTCATATATTTCTCTATTAATCTAGATTGTTTGCCTCAAACATTTGTTTTGAGAAGAAAAAAAAATAAAATAAAATTCTTCCAAAATGAAAATTAACCCTTCATTCATTAAGGAATTTATATGTCACTCCCAAAATGTTTCTGCTTGAGTATATGGCCATTAGCAGAATGAAAAACTAAATTTTTATTCAAATTCGAAATGGATTATTAGTAGCTTAGAAGTGTGCAAATAGCCCATTCTTTATCATCACTAAAAAGGTGTCTCTTACTTCAGTCCAAGATCCTGTATAATCAATGAACCTCTTATTTTCAGTGAGAGGGACTGGCAGGTGTGCAGGAAAAAAATTCAGCATTTAGAGGTAAATGAAGGCAATGACCAATTACAGGTGTTATGACTGCATGAGGAGATGGACGTGTGGGAGCTGGCAGCCCTGAACTTTTACTTAAGAATAAAAGTGAATGTGAATGGGCTCACATCTGATTCTCCAGTTTGTCTTGTGTAATCAGGAGCATAACCTTTCCTAGCATTTGTACTTTTATGAGGATTTCATATAACCATATATTTGTGAAAATACAGATTTAAAGTCACCTCAATAGCCACTAAGCCCACTTCCACAGCAACAGCAATCATATAAATGCACAGATTGTCTAGAAAGAATTAAGACAGTTATACAAAAGTTTGTATTTATTTTTAATGCACTTTTAAGAATACATATAGTTTCAAAGCAGCTTAACAGAGTAATTTGCTATCAGAGAAGACCATCCTTTTAATGTCCAAATCAGAAATGTACAGTTCTTAGACAATACTGATCATGCAGTTAGCTAATATCATATTCAGAACTACATAATGTCCATAGAAATAGAGCCAATATATGAGAAAAGTCATCACCTGATTTTGCAGAATATGTTCAGGATTGTTACTAGTGGTGGAAACAGTAATGAAAAAATATACTCAAGTACCATTACCTTCCAAAGACTGTATTGTGAGTGAGAGTCCAAAAAACATTTGTTACATTTATTAATTTACTTTTTAGATTAATTGTCTAGGACAATTTGAATCCACCTTGTTTCTCTGTTCTTCTCCTGCTTTCCTCATGTCCTCCAGGTTCTTCATCCATTCATCTTTTCCCTCCTCCTTCAGTCTGGGAATCAAGAAATTCAGATGTTGAAGAGTGAAAGTGGTGGTTGATTTTAATGCGATCTTAGACAGAATCATCATGCTGATATAAGCTTCTTGCAGCAGGTTGGACTTTTCTTTTTGAATCTTCTTCAGATCAGTCTGTAGTTTTTCCTGTGTTTTAATGTTCATCTCAGACATTCCTTTGAAACATTCAAGTGCCCTTTTAGTATCTTCATATATTATTTTGTCAAAGCTGGTTTCAGGATTGTCACCAGTGCGCTCATACTCCTGTTTGAGTTTATCAAATGTCATAGTGACTGTTTTTTTTCTCATCTCATATTTTTTGTTCTCTTGGACATGTGTGCTGTAATGACATTTCCTTGTACACACAGTGCAGTGGTAGTTTGCCATGACTTCACACCACGAGAGATCTTTCACCCACCAGCAGCCCTTCACATGACAGTTCTCCTGACAGACAGAGCAGCAGGTTGCGTATGTGTTCCACCATGATTCATTTTCAATGGGGACTTTTTCTTTGACTGTTTTTGTTACAGTTAACTGAACATTCTTACGATTCTGAATCATGTCTCTGTTATGTCTGATGGATTTCTCGATCTCAATCAGTTCTTTAGTTTTTGACTCCTCCTCATTGATTTTCTGCTTCAGATTGTTAACACAGGTCTCAAGTCGTATTCGCTCTTTCAGAACATCTAATGTCATCTGAACACTTTTTCTGATGTTTTCCTCCAGGAGTGTGAAGAACTGATTCAGGGTTCTCTCTCCCATTTGCCAGGCTGACCTGTAATTTAGCTCATACTGTTCATCTCTCTTGTCTTTCTGTCGGTTGTTGAACAATAAGTGAACAGGTTGTTTTTTTGTATTCTTTCTGCAGGGTATTTCTGCTGTTTGAATGGCATTAAGAGCATCTCTTGGAGGTAATCCATCTGACTGTGACATGAGAAACACTATGCTGTTCTCTACATCTTTACCAAGTATAGACAGAACTGAATGAAAGATGTACTGCTCTTTCTCAGAGAGTCGATTCTGAGACGCTTTCATCACAAAACACACTGCGTCAATATAATGAATCCCATCCTGATTTGAAAATAATCTGATCAGAAACTCAGAAATCTCTCGGTCTTTCTCATATCCTTCAGTGTTTCCGTATCCTGGAGTGTCAATGATGGTCAGAGATGTTGGGTTATCTTTAACAAACACCTCATAAACAGTTATATCTGATGTCTGGGACTGTGATTGATTTGTGTCTTCAGTTTCTTCAGTTATTTGATAAAACACTTGATCATCAAACTTCACTCCCAGTAAGTAGTTGGTCATGGTGTTGATCATGGATGTCTTCCCAGCGCCGGTTTCTCCCACCATCAGTATGACTTTGTTGTCTTTGTTTCTGTCTCTTAGTCCATATGTCCTTTGTCTTACCTTTGTCTCATTTCCATCTATCTGATTTCTTTTTGTGTTCAGTCGGTAAAGCGCTGGAGGACCTTGTTTCATTAGAGTAGCATCAAAACGTGATCTGCAAAAAAGATCACTGTGATGGGGGTGGGTTGCTTAGCATTTTACATTCATTTATTTTGTATGAAGTTGCAACTTATGCAGATTTGTCAATGTTATTTAGCTTGCTAACTTAAATTAAAGAAGAAAAGCTTACTGTATCTCATCTGATTGATTCCCGGCACCTGTTTTTAGCAGTAAACAGTTTTAATGATTACAAAAAATATATGCCTATAAATAATTTGAGATTTATTGCTATATATTGTGACATAAGATACTCAGGTACTGCATTCTGTAAATACAAAAATAACATGGCTTGAAAATGTCATAATGTAATTTCCAAACTTACGGGTAAAAGCAGGAGGACAATCAATACTCTTAGCCAACACACTGCTATCATCAGAGTCACAGTGATGGTCGTTCATCTGAAAGAAAGTTTTTTTTATTATTACTATTTTATTTATTTTTTCTTAAAGTGAATCACAGTTTTGAGGGCTTAACCATACTTGAAAAGTCACGAAACTTTGCACATGCATCAGAAATGGTAAAAATTTACATCTGATATGGGTTTAAGAAGTGGGTGTGACAAAATGACTCGACAGCACCACCTATACTCTTTCAAAAGTGTGCGCCTCGAGCCGCGTTTCACGTACATGTATGAAAATCGGTACACACATTTAACACACCAATACCTACAAAAAAGTCTCTTGGAGCAAAATCTATAACCCAACAGAAAGTCGGTTATGTTCAATATTCTCATAAATCTTTTTGTTATTTTTGCCATTTGATGATTGATAAGACTCCTGGCCTGAAGAGATCTGATAATTACAAAATATTATCATACTTCGATAAGAGTGTCTCTAAATTAATTTCAGACATGTTTGAAGACCAAGAAAAGTCATGATCAACACAGCACTACATTAATGTGCAGAACTGGGACAACAGAAGTATAGAAGCTTCTATGCTCTTAGCTGGGATCGCTTTCATAGTCTTTTGAATGGATAAAATATAGAAATCACTAAAATTTCCAAATAAGCCTAACCAGTTGGAAATGAAACCCCCTCCAAATTCACTCCCCGGACTCCTCCCCCTGCGTCTCCCCTCATTTCCAGTCCTGGTCTTAAGAGATTAAAACAGTATTTTTTCTGTTTCTATAGGTTTGCCCCAGTTTTATTAGTTTTGGTTTCGTATTCAAGAGTTTTATTTTACTGCGGCATTAGCCTACAAAATGACCAACACAACTCAATGTATAACTTTATAATATAAGCTTAACAGTCCAACCTTGTTGCAGTGTTCCAAGTGTTTGTATTTCCTTTTAAGATGTGAAGAAAGCAGAGAAGCTCGAGCTCAAACTCCAAGTGTTGCTACAGATGAACTCTGTTTTATAGCGCAACGACAAGAAATGAGTTGCACTTAACTTGAATGGAAGCAATATATCCAATCTAGGTTCAAAAGGTTTTGTAACGCAAATAAAAGATAAGGCATAAAAGATAAGGCGAAAATAAATTTCTGCATAAAATTCCTAAAATTGTAGTTCCTCCTTCTTCCTTTTTTCCGTTGAGCTCCGCCTTAAAACAAACACGAAACCACATGCTGTAAAAGCAACTTAAAAAAAATAAATAAATAGAAATAAATAAGTAAATATATATAACTTAAAACAGCAATATATGACTTGAAATTATGCAAAGCAGCATAAACAGCCAGAATACAATACACAGTTATGTACCAAAAAAAAGACCTAAACAAACAGATAAAGAAATAAACATAAAAAATAAGATGAAAAAAAAAATAGGATGTAATTCTTAGTGAATTTTTTTTTTCCCATCAGTATCCTGGAAAAGGCTTATTAAGTGATAGTACTAGATTTGGATCAATTAAAAAAAAAGCCTAAAATTGGGCAGTAATTTATGAAGATGAAAAATCAGTTTTTACATATCCATTGCCCTGATTCGCAAATCAAAAACAATAAAAAAAAAAAAATTAAAAAGTTGTCAGCAGATGTCACGGTGTCGTGTAGAATCAGGCAAGCGAAGGCAGGATACGACAGCACAGGTAAATTCTCAATGCAATTTTAATAAAGATAACTCAGGTAATCCAAGAAAGCTACCCAAACACAAATCAACGTTAATAATCCGACAGAGACAAGACAAACAGAACGGGCTTTTAAACAGGATAACATTAGGGAGAAATCAAGGTGAGGAGCACAGGTGGAACGGGTAACTAATTAACTAAACAAGGACAGGAACAAGACCAAATAAGGAAAACCAGG
>JAUMHE010000082.1:13175450-13192370 GCA_032359235.1 Enteromius mattozi
CATATAAATATATATATATATATATATATATATATATATATATATATTATTCTTTTTATTTATATTTATTTTTAAAGGTTATTAAAATTTCTTAAAATCTCAGTCACTTCATATATTAAAATATATTATATTATATTATATTGCATAATATTATACAATTAATTTTATTCATATTCACTAATATGTTAAAGGTTATTAAAAATTACTTAATCTCCAAGTCACTTATTATATTATATTATATTATATTATATTATATAGTTCATTTTAAATAATACAAAAAAAACAACACAATTTTAAAATATAAAAAAGGGTAAAAGGGTTCAAGTAGATAATGCCATTCATATGAGTTCTGTTTGCAGAAAAGTTTTGGAAATCTTTCCCATAGGTTATAATCCTGGTGTTATAGACATTTAAGATAATGAATCAAAGCCATTGCTGAGACCCTCAATCCAATAACAATTATGTCCAAGTGAATGTTTATTCCTATCGCTGAGGGTGACAAATATATTGCGTGGTCTAATTTCCGACTTGTTTGTTGGCCTGCGTTGATCCGGCGTTGAAGGAGGGAAGCCACGGGCCAGTGCTTGTGACTTCCCTTTGCACCTAGAAAAGTAATTGGTGAAAAGAACTAATGACCAAGCTGACAGACAATATCCCTGTTCATTTATCAAACAGGGTTAATATCCTCCGTTCTGACTTTAATTTATTAAGTCTCTTTCAGGGGAACTGATCTCACGCACTTCTCCGGATTGCAATCATGTTCAGTAGCGGTCTACGCATCATTTCTCCAATAGCAGCTTTTGGTTTGCCATTTTAGTTTATTCTGTATATATGTGTAGTTAGGCACTGTATTTATTTGTCTCTTTTTTTTCCCTTTGAAAGATATTGTGTCCAAAAGCATGCACTATGAATTCAGTGGGTTTATCGACTGCATGAGATTCAAATCAATTTTTACCAAAACCAACATTCATTTTCCATGATTCAGTGAATGTCATGCTTGCCTCTATTCCAGAATTGTTCCTCTGTCTTATTTTAAGCAGCATGAGGCCTTGAAACTTAAAGAGCTTTTTCTTTTTTTTTTTTTTTTTTACTGGAGCTGGATTCTATTCATACGAGTTAGTGGAATGAAAAGCAGTTGTGTGGTATTGTGCCTGAGTCCTTTCACTGAAGGAAAGAAAGTTGTCACATGGTTTATCAAGGTTCTGTGAGTGCAGATGTGTCTCTGGGACGTTGTCATGGATTCAAGGTTGCTTCGATTTTAAGTGACAGCCATGGAGAGAGGATTACAGCAGCCGTGGAGATCATTGTCCGATATCTCAGCAGACATCAATGCTGTGTACATTCAACACATAGAGAAGCTCACACCAAACATGCGTGTATGCACTTTCAAATAGGGCTGAGGGAGTTCACTGCACTCCATTGAGCTTAGAATCGAAATTCCTAGACTTCCTTTCAATGACAGGACGATCAGATGACGTTTAAAGGCATAGTTTGTGTAAACATGAAACATACTCGCCGTTATTTCACTTGTTGTTACCATAGATCACAGAAGTAGTTTGTTTGAAGAATGTCCAGGCTGCTCTTTTACATAGAATGAAAGTGGATGGGGACTAGAGCTGCTATACCCAAATAAAGACTATAAAATTGTTCACCCATAAATAAAAAATAATGATCATTTACTCATTCATGTCATTGCAGACCTGCATTACGGTCTTTCTTCTGTGGGACAAAGCAAGCATACATATAAAAATAACTTGTGTTATTACAATGTTGTATGGCCCCATTGACTTTCAAAATCTTCCTTTGTGTTCCACAGAAGTAACTCAAGCAGCTTTGGAACAACATGAGGCTGAGTAAATGATATATGAATGTTCATTTCTGGATGAACCATCCCTGTTGAACATGAAGGCTGGAACACCAGAACTGCAGCTTCACTTCTCTTTCTCTTATAATATTTTTCTCTTTTTTTTTGGTGTTCTGTGCCGGTTGGCCTGGGTACACAGGAGAAGCGAACCAGCCGTGGTTTGATTTTTCTGTCACGGCTATTTATAATGATTAATGCCCCGACTTGGGGCCACTCAGTGTAATTATGGCTCTTCAAGATTTTATTATTTTATTTGTCTGCTCTCCATCCTGCAGTGACTCTAAGGGCCACACAGAAATCAAATACAGGACCAGAGCAAATGTCATCCACAAAAGCATGCACTTTTTCTGTTTCAGTCATTTTAAATAGATATTTCTGAAGGGAGGGTTTATCTGAATCTCTTAACTTCCCCTGTAGAATTAGCAATTATCCATCATGTTTTTAACGCATCTATACATCATAACAGGAAATATGCACATTCTGTAGTCATTTTGCAGTGTGATGTTCATTGTTATTCTTTATGTTTGTGTGAGTGTGGTTCTTGCATGGTTATACAAATGCAGTGAGAGGAGACTAATCTCGCAGATCAATTCTGGTGATGCAGGCTGTCTGGAAAGCAGGTACGATCCATGCAGAATGCTGAGCGTTTCACCCAAATGAGTCTATAATGCATTTAACAAGCAAGACTGATGGTGTAATTTGCATTAGAGTAAGGCTTTGTGTGTTGTGTCAAAGGAAGGCTGGCACAACTAGTACAGGTGTTTTATGTGAAATACATAAGCTTAATGACCTGACTTCTTTTACTGAGACAACACTGTGGGACGACAATGAAAATCTGGAAACCTGGAAATAAAGTTTTTTTTATTATTCTAAAAATACTAAATAAATACTTATTGTAGGTCTGTCCTATTCCCTAATCAGCGAGTTCAAATAAGCAATTTTGTCATATTCAGCATCAGCTTTTATGCAATCTATTACAGTTCGAGCAGTTTGAGACTGTGCATACACATTGTTAAAAAATACTTCCTAAAATTTGTATTAAAAAAAGGTCTTATTCTCACCAAGCCTGAAATTATTTGAAGGAAAAATACAATAATATTGCGAAAAATTATTATAATTTAAAACAAATGTTTTCGATTTAAATACGTTTTAAAATGTAATTTATTCCTGTGATGCTGAATTTTCATCAGTTATTAATCCAGTGCATAAAATTGCTAAATAACTGCTAAATAAAATTATAAATTTCTTCCAAGACAAAATTCTTATAGAAGATTTTATAAATTAAAAAATATCAAAAATATTTATTTAAAAAAAAATGCAAAAAATAAGTATTTTCTCAGTGGTCTCATAATTTTTCCCACCTTTTTCCCAGTATGCTATTTTCGTTATGTCTCACATTTATGTATTAAACACTTCCACTGGAAAGCTTTGACCTCGCTTGCTCTGATTAAACTTTTTTTTTTTTGGATTGCACCATTAAATGTCTTGCCAGCTCGTTCTTATGATCCAAACTGACGGTAAGAAACTGCGTGCATTTTCCTGCAGTTTTGATCTTCTGAAATAAGACAATAACTGCAGGATGCTGGATCTGAATAGCAAAGCATTTGATATGGTATTAGTTCAAGCCTGTGGTTTAATGTGCGGGATTATCGGCCATTGAGCAGTATATTCCGCACTTGATCTCCCCTGCGTGTCTAGAGAGGAGGAGAGCAAGAGATAGATGGGAAACAGCGGCATGCATCTTCCGCGGGATAATGAAACGTGTAAGGAGAAATAGATATTCTGTTGCTGCGTTTCAAAGGTGGTTTGAAAAACATGCGAAGATATGCAGATGATCGCAGTTAACGTCAGTGCAGTAATGAATTATGATTGTATGATGATCATGCTTCCAGACTCTATTGCTTTTGTGCAGTCTGTTCGTGTGGCAGGAAGAGGTCAGAGTACAGTATATTCTCATTAGTATGTGAAAGCGTGTGGACGCGGGTTGTGATGTTAGCAGGAGTGTGTGAGCGTGGCGGTGTAGTCTGCTGCATTTTGATTAGTAGTTCTTGCATGTGTCCGCTTCTGAAAGCCTGTTTGTTGTACAGGAGGATTAGGGGCCTGTTGTGCTGTGATAAAACGTTGTTAGCTCAAAAACACACATGAAATGGTGAGCGAGACTGAGCCTCTGTTGGGAAAAAAGGGGGGGAAAATGGTACTGGTCGCAGTTTGCGAATGGTCAGTGGCCGAGTGGACTGAGTCCTTATAAAAGCCAGTATACAGCCATGTACAGTGGGGTCTAAAAGTCACCAGTGAAATTGCTTGCTTTTGCATTTTTCATGATTAATGTAAACATACAAATCTGAATGACTTGCTTCAGTAGAACAAAATGGTGGATGATTGTACATTTTCATAGCTAACCACTTTAATACAATAAAAGTGAACAAAAGCATGTAAAAGTGGTTTGCACCAATGTTGTTCTTTTGAGTTGGATCTTTTCAATGAATCAGTTTGTCCAGTTCACAAACCAGTGTAAATGATTCGTTTAATAATTGGGTCAGTTTCTTCCTTTCAAGTTTTAAGTGTTTCAGTCAGTCAGTGGTTTATTTGATTTCAACTGATCAGATTCACAAAACTGGTCTGAATTGCATGTTTACTAATCGCATGGATTACCACTCTGAATGAATAATTTAATAATTGTATAGATTTGTTCCTTTCAAATCAGTGATTCAGTTGATCAAATTCACAGAACTGGTCTGAATTGCATGTTTACTGATTCAAATCTTCTCAGTTATATTTGGTCTGAATTATTTGTTCACTAATTGGACTGTTTTGTTTCTTTTAGGTCAGATTAATTGAATTCATTATTTAATCCAGTTAACAAAACCAGTCTGAATGATTTATTTAATATCTGAACCGATTTGTTTCTTTTGGGTCAGATCTTTTCAATGAATCAGTTTGTTGAGTTCACAAACCATTCTGAATGATTCATTTTAATTGGATCGATATGTTCCTTTCAAATCAGTGACTCAGTCAGTCAGTGGTTTTCCAATGATTCAGTTGATCAAATACACAAAACACAAATACACTGAATTGCATGTTTACTAATCACACTGATTCAGATTTTTTTGGGAGTGAATGGGCTCATCCAGTTTGTTTCTTCAGATCAGATTCTTTGAATGAGTCATTTTATGCGAATTAATTGTCCCAACTACTTGTTTTCTTTGTGTGAGATATATTTTGAGTTGATCCAGTTCACAAACCAAGTCTGAAAGCTTTGTACACTAATTTGTGCACTAATTGGATAGTTTTTGACTCTTTTTGTCAAATCTTGTCAACGTATCTGGTGATTCAGTCCAAAAATCTGAATGGTTCATGCACTATATTGAACTGATTTGGTTCTTTTCATTCAGAATTTTTCAATAAGTTGATCCAATTTACAAAACAGGTGTGAACGATACTGCTTGACTGATTCAAATCAGATCATTTAAATTAATCACTTAGTCCAGCTCACAAAACCATTCTATTTTTTTTAACCATTACCATTTTTTTTTTAAGCTTGAATCTCTCCATTCATTTATTGTATTTACATGCTAATAACTAACTAGTAGAATTCTAATTTGAGAAATATTTATTCCTTAGTTTTTATCCTTTCAATTTTGTACAAAACATTTGAAAAAAAGAGAACAAATCCTAGATTTATGATGTGTTCTCAGACATTTGGACCCCACTGTAGGTTAAAACAGAAGTCCATCCCGGGCAGGTTTTATCCCGTCTTCTGCTGGCTGGTGGCAGTCATGCATATTAACACTACGGTCTGTGTAGAGGAATGAATTTACGTCTTATGTCCATCGGCGCTCATCTTTGTGAATCCAATTTGCATTGCGATGCATGCTGGGAAGGAGAGAATGGGAACGCGAGTGTATGCGTGTGTGTCTTATCTCCCGTTGCTGTGTGAGGCACCTGTTTCAGCATGCCAGACCTCTGTCTTTGGGTAATTTTCATGGTTTCTAGTTGCTTAATATTAAACGTCTTGTTCCACCCTTGCCTGATAATCCAAAGCGCCGGCAGCCAAATGTTCCCTGGTCACGGCTTCATTAAATATAGACTTACAGATTGGCCTGGAGCTCATGGGATGGTTGTCTGAATTCCCAACAGAGTCTTCACTGGAGGGCCGCAACACTTTCATTAAAGAAGACGTAACGTCTTCATCTTCAACCACAAGCCATGTATGAAAATGTCACTCATCAGACAGAGCTCAAACACTTGAATGTTTGAATATACATATTGGAACTGTTAAATTGTTGTCCGAACAGAAACTCATCTTATCAATGATGAACTGAAATCAGAAATTGAAGTGTTGCGGCTTTTAGTCCATGTATGTTTGTTAGCTTTGAGTTCATTTGTATGTGTACTCCTAAACAATACATTATTATTATTAGCAGTAGTAGTAAATAATATTATTATATTTATATTATAATGAAAATTATTATTTGAAAATGAATTGAAAATGATTAATGATTATGGACGTTGTCCATCTCTTTTTACAATCTATGGTCATAGCCTTTATAATATTTTCATCTCTAGATATGGCTCATGTCATATGTGGGTTTTTTGTTCTGTTTTGTTTTTTCCTGTTTTATGTAAAGTCTGTTCACACCTTTTCTCAACATGCTGCATTATTTGAGGTGTCACTTACGTCCAAAAGCTACATGTTTAATAATTTCATAGTTGGAAGTTTGTTTTAAATACCTGTGGATGAGTATGGGCAATAACAATAACGATTTAATTACTTGCAAGCACGAGAAATAAATAAACTTGTGTAAAAATTAATTAAATTGAATTAAAAATGCGTAATGAATAATACAAAAACAAACCACATATTTGGAGCCTCACTTCTAAATCAAATGTGTGCTAATTAGATCACATTTTCAGTGAAAGTTTCTTCTCTCTGTGGTTTGAAAAGTGCTCGAATGTTGTAAAATGAAGTTTGCGTGCCATTATTGTAATTGTTCTGTAAAGGCGTAGGTTCTAATTAGGATATGCAAATTGTCCTCTTACACTGTTAAATTATGATGGATGGTTTATCAGAGTTCAAAGGATTAAGCTGTCACTCCCTTTTGTTTGTTCTGTTGAGTTTATCGGTTCAATTTTCACAGCAAGAGAAGAAGACGAAACACGGAATGTAATTTCTTAACCCTTTAGCCTCTTAGTGCCACGGTCTTAGACACATTGGATTAAAACGAGTCCCTCTTTGTCTTTAATTAATGATGCTTGCTAAGGATTAGAACAAACCCAACTAACCTTCTGTATTAGACGTCAGCGCATATCTGGTCCCACACACCCCTTCTGCTACAGACATGAATGATATTCTGAGACCAGAATATCATTAACTCTCAGAAAACCACACTCTCTTAAAAATGAAGGTTCTTCATGAGACTGTATACATGCCAATGAAGAACCTTTATTTTTTTTAAGGGTTACTCCATTCAAAATGAAAATTTTGTCATGAATCACTTACCCCACGGCGTTCCAAACTTTCTAAAAGCTTTGTTTTTCTTTGGAACACAATATAGATATTTTGGATGAAAACCGGGAGGCTTAAGACTGTCCCATTCATTTCCAAGTAATGAACACTGTCAAGGCAGAAATGTGGTTTTCTTTCTGTACAAAAAGTATTATTGTAGCTTCATAACGTTACAGTTGAACCACTGGTTGCAGATGGACTATTCTGATGATATCTTTCATACTTTTCTGGGCTTTGACAGTGTTTATTACTTGGAAATCAATGGGACAGACACAAGCCTCCTGGTTTTCATCCAAAATATCTTAAATTGTGCTCCGAGGACGATCAAATCTTTTACGGGTTTGGAACGACATGGGGGGTAAGTGATTAATGACAAAATTTGTATTTTTTGGGGTGGAGTAAACCTTTAACAGTTTTAAAAAAAAAAGGTTCTAAAAGGTTGTTTTCAATAGAAGAACCATTTTAGGTTCTTCAAAGAACTTCAAGTGAACAGTTACTAAAATAAATGTTAATAATCCAAAGAACCTTTTGTGGAATGTTACATTTAAAATTTTCTTTATGGAACCATCGATGCTAATAAAGAACTTTTATTTGTAGGAAATAATATTTTCACTGAATAAAAGGTTTTTGGATTTTCTTTTTATGTTCTACACAAGATCTGCTCATAGAAAGGTTCTTTGGGGAACCAAAAATGGCTCATCCCCTGCATCGCACAAAAAAAACTGTAAATATAATCTCAGTTTGTCATTTACACAGGTTTGAAATGAGACACAACAGATTTCTTGGCTCAATCCCCAGAAGATGCATCTACATTGGTGAGAGCATCAATTCATTGGCTTGGTTGAACCTCATATTGAGGGCCAAAGCCATTAGCCAATAGCGGTTCACTGGATGCCACGATCCTCGCAACTCTGCCAGCTTCATTAGCTTGGCTTCTAATTTACCGCGTGGACTGATTACTGTCCGGCCACGATGACCTGTACTCTATACATCCAATCAGTGATGAATATTATAGCGGTTTGGCAGGGAATCCTTTGAGACTCTAATGCCAAGAGATGAATTTTCAACCCCAGCTTAATGTACTACAGAGAACATCTATCAAGGCTCGTGGGCATGCTGGCACTTTTGAGAAAAGACAAGCCTCTGCTACATGTATAAAATGTAGTCTGAGAAAGTGTGAGGAAGGGAAGATATTAGTGTGAACTGATGGATGAATGACTTTATTTTGTAATGTAAAAACCCATTTTTTGTGGTTCAAGTAGACTTCATTTTCCCTACTGCACGGCACAATTTCAAACGTGTATGATTAAATATGAATTTAGCTCCACTTCAAAGCCCCCTGGGAGAGGGAAGGAGAAATAACGCTATTGAATTTGTGCCATGAATTTCTGTAGAATATGGCCGTAATTGTCTTCTTTATGTTGTTCTACACGGAAATTATAGCCGCAGAGCATATTTTATAGCAGTGGAGTCTGTTGGGATAGTTGGAGCGAGGCGAATTTGTAGGTGTAGGTCTTTTCCCTTAGTACGCTAATTATTAGCAGCTAATGGAGGTGCCACGAGGTCACGTACCTCTGAAGGAGTCTTTGATCTGAACGATCTTAAATGCAAATCTCTCTTTTTTTTGTCTTCATGCAGGATTTGGTCACCAATGTGTCTCCACGTATTGTGCGTGGAACTACTTCCGGACCGCTTTTTGGTCCCGGGCAGGGCTCCTTCCTGAACATTGAGCTGATCAGCGAGAAGACGGCTGCCTATTGGTGCCAGAGCGTGACGGAACTCAAAGCCGACTTTCCTGACAATGTAAGTTGGACAGAAGCTCTTTGTGGGACATTGTATTGAGAAAATAGACCAAGGAGATTCACAGCGGGGCTACCTAGCGTGACACGTCAAAAATAGAATGCACGAGTCTGTCAAAATGTCATGATGTGTCACAGTGTTGACAGTCCCTGCTAGTTAGTGATGTGATTTTTATGGATCCGTTGCTAGTTGGACAAGGTGTAAGAATATTAGAACATTCAGCTTAAATTAGAGTCTTTAACCAGAGCGGCTGCTGTTTTATTTCTGCATTAATGAATGTAGATATGCACATGAACATGTTGAGAAGTGAAAATTGTTATTTGTAATCTCTTTTGCACAATGTATGGGAGGAGGTCTTGGTAAAATCCGCATGGGACTCTCTGTGGTAGCTAGTTATTTTCAATTTTTCCTCAGTGGTTTGGCTCTGAAGTCATAAAATTTGAATATGATTTCAATATTCATTTCTCATTGTTCCATTTATTATTCATAGTAATGTGATCCTCATGTTTGTTAATGAAATCCAAATATTTATGATGTGAGCTAGCTCCATCCATAAGTACATTTTTTTTTTTTTATTCAGCCATCGTATCGGTACAGCAGGAGCGGCATATGCTTGCTGAAATTACAAAATGACAACTCATTTGTTCACTTCTAAGATTCTTGTATCTGGGTTTCTTTTTGTGCTCAAGAAATATCAAAGGATTAATTGATTTCTGCAGGACATTCTGACGGCAATCACGGGCAGCACTAATGGAAGTGATGCCCAGCATTCACTGGGGCGGCTTTTGTACTGAGGATGAAAGCAGCAGAGATGTATCGCTTCTTTCTGAAACAAGGTGAAGAGAGAGTAGAGAGAGAAAAAGAGAGAAGCTTCTTTTAAGGGCCCCGACTGAGCTGAGATATGCTTTGCTGCCGTAGAACCTTAAGAAATTGCTTGACGAGCGTATTTTCTGTTAAAAAAAAAGTTGAGCTGACATATTTGTATGCCATGTGTGTAGGGTATTTTTGCTAGTTTCCTGAAAAAAGAAAGAATGTACAAATTGTTATATCTGTATATCTATCTCTATATATATGTGTGTGTGTGGCCAGTATGTATACATTTTTCTTATATATTTTCTCATATATGTTTTTGTTAAAAAAATTATTTTTTAGATAGATAATAGACGTTTTGCTAAGGATTCTGTTTATTCATGAGATCAGTATCCAAATATGAAGGTAATATAAGCGGGGG
This sequence comes from Enteromius mattozi, assembly GCA_032359235.1. NCBI lineage: Eukaryota > Metazoa > Chordata > Actinopteri > Cypriniformes > Cyprinidae > Enteromius > Enteromius mattozi. The sequence continues at coordinate 13,185,852 of JAUMHE010000082.1, forward strand.
GAAAAAATGGCATATTTGGGTATTTTAATAAAGTCTTCCTGTCACAGCACAACTGAGGTTTGAAAATCTGATTGAATTTCAAACCATCAGGCTGGTGAAAATAGGAAGTGTCCCAAAAAATTAGATGAATAAACAAAAATAGACATCAGAATTTTCTGAACAACACAAAAATTTTGTCTCTAAACATTCCATCAAACAAAAGATTAAATGCATGTTTTTATATTCCTTTGAAGTACCTATTGTCATACCATTGAATGCTTTGGAAGACTGAGCATGTTGTTAGCGCGATTATAGTTTCTGTTATTAAATTAGTCAGTGGGAGAGGTCAGGCTGGCGAACTCTCTGCTTGCTTTGGTTCTCGCGCAATTCATAGATACCAATCCTTTACATGTACACCCACTGCGCTAAAACGCTCTCTTTACTGTTCCTGAAAAAGAAGCCTCATCAGGATGCTTCTCTGGCTGTTGTGGCTCTGAACTGGACAAATTGTGGTTTGCCGTTATCAGCGCTTCCATTTTTTCCCATTATTAGGAAACGGTCACAGTGCTGTGTTGGAGAATCAGCAGGAATCATCGCTCCACATGTTCTCATATGGCCTCCAGGTGACTCATCTCCATGGAGACACATTGTTAGAGTGTAAGGTGGGTTCGGAGGCGCTCGCCCGGAGGGAGGTTATTGAGCTTATAACCAGGTAATCCCCGATCTTCCTCAAACCCTGCAGCCTCGGCACCGGTTAATGTGACGTTGCGGCAGGAGGGCTCAGGCTGGATTGGTGTTAATAAACTTAAAACTGGATCCCTCTCCAGCTTCTCAAGGGCTGTTCTGCAATAACGTGGCGTTAAAGCAAGCAAAGGTCAAGCCCAAATCAAAACAGAATACCGGCGTTGCGTATAATAACTGAAATGAAGCCTGCGGCGTTGATCTCTTCGTCTTCTTTAGCAACCCTGCTGTTGCTCGCCGATGGCTTGAGGTTTATGGTAATATTACCAAACACTATTTCAGGGTGTATCAAATATCACTTATATGTCAGTGTTGTACTGTAAATCTCTGCGGTAAATGTCAGAGTGCTTAACTTTATTTGCCCCCTAAAACTTGGCAATATTTTCTGCTCTCGTGTAGGTGGGCTAAGCTTAGCGCCTAACTGCCTGCTGCTTTTGGGAAAGCGTAATGCCCGAGAGATTTATATCTAGCGGAAATTTGTCCCGGGGGGACAACACAGCCTCCAAGTTTAATATCCTCCCATGAAATCAGTTTTCTCTGAGTCTCCCCGGACTCCTGTTCTCCTGTTGTTAGCACCAATCTTCACTGTCCCCCGTGCCACCCACCTCCACCTCATCAGTGGCGAGTGTAAGTCATGGACATCTGATGAGACAAGAGTTTAGATGTAATTGCGTTGTTGGACCAAGGAACACAAGATAGGCTGGCCTTCATTGCAGGGTTTTTCTCCACATCTCTGCAGCTATTAGGCACATAATGGAGTGCGGCCACATATGCGGTTAACGCGGTTAGATTTTTCCTGGAGAAATATCACAACCAGGGACATAGTGCGCTGAAATGTTGACCTGGTAGCTACTCTTTCCTCTCGCGAATGTGGGCAGAAAGTCCATCTCTAGAGAATTGGAGCTATGGTACGCTCAGTACAGCTTCAAAAGCTTTTTATGTTGGTGATTACTGAAAACCAGGAGTTGTTTTTGAGAAGCAGACCTTCTGTAACCTGTTTTATGACTGGCTTATTGTGTGTGCGAAGGAAAAAAGAAACAACAAACGGTGCAGGCTAATCCAGCAAATGCTCTTACTAACACCCTGCTCTGGGGCTTGATACTGTTTTAATAAAGGCGGCGCAACAGTGGATTTGTCCTGGTCTTGTGAATTATAAATATTGATTTTGTGACTTTGAGGGCTGAGGAGAAGGCAGCAGCTGCTTTTTAAAGACAAGATAATGGCCTTCAGATCCATTTTATAATGTGCTGAAATGGGACCTTGATGGGGAAACCTTTTGTGCACAATGAAACGGGCCTCTGTTAAAGGCCACAAGGTGAGACAAAGAAAACCTGTTCTTGAATTCTGTCCATGCTGAAATCTCTCTCTCTCTATCTCATTCTTCTCTCCCCCATAGATTGTCATATCCAGCATAATGTGCAGCTACAACAAAGCTGATTGGACCGAGCTTGCCAAAATGGCAGAGGTGAGTCTTTGTTATGCTAATTTGTGAACACACACAGTTGTGAAATAATAACCTCTTCCCTTAGGGATAATTTGGCTCTTTTGATAACACTGCATGTGTACCCACGCCATCGCATACTGTCCTGTACCAAACTGCAAAACCAACATTTACTGTTATCCAAAAAAAAAGCCCTTTATTGAATCACTGGCAGCTAATCCTGGATCTAAAGTAGGCTACATTTACGGGAAATGCTCTTCGGAAGCAACTAATCTGATGTTGCCAAGAAGCTGAGAGGGATGAGACAGAGGATGCCAAGGAGTGAGCCACTGATGGTTGGATGAGATGGGAGGAGAGATGGAGAGGGGGAAGGAAGGATGGAAGAGAGAAAATGAGAGGACTTCTCAGACCAGACATCATCAGGCTGGTCCATCTGTGAGAATGGAGTTGTCCAGATCCCAGGATGTTGCAGTGAAAATAAGCAGCATCCACCCCGAAATGCTTTTAACTGCAGATGGCTTCAACCCCCCAAAAAAGGCGACTGCAGTTGCCATCAACAATCAACAGCTTCAATAGGCATCAATTGTAAACAGCCTCAAAAATGGCATGAGCATCAGCTTATGTCAACCTTAAAACGTCATCAATTCCAAAATGCTATCAACTGCAGAAGGCCTCAATCCCAAAGAGGGATCAACTTAAACTGGCTTCAGCTCCAAAACAGCATTGACTGCAAAAGGCAGCATAAACTTACTGGCGTCTGCCCTAAACAGCATCAACATACAGACGGCGTCACTTCCAAAAAGACATAAAATGCCCTAAAATGTTATCAGCTTCAAACAACATCAACCTTGATCTGCAAAAAGCATTAACTCCATGCGGTGATAAATTGATGCATTGTTCTCTCTGGATCGATTCCCTTGTAATAAACTTCAACCATTTCAAACTTTATGAATGACTATTTTCATTTTTAAGTATGTGTAAGGAATTATAGCTTTTTCTGAAGCATGCAGTGCCATCTCAGTATCGATTCGAGAGAGAATCGCGATGTATTCGGAAAATCCCAGAATCTATGCAGAATTGCAATGCATCGATTTATTTACCCAGCCCTACCAAGTAGGCATCACGCTCAGTTGTCATAAACTCCAAAGCAGCATCCAGTCCAAGCACCATAACCCCCAAAATGCTCACAGACAGCTTCAACTCATCGTCAACCAAAATAGCATCAACCCCAAGCTCCATCTACTGCAGACAGCCTCAGCTCCAAGAAGGCACTGACCACAGTTGAACATCAACCCCAAAGAGGCATAATCCTCAAAAGGTATCAATGGAATCAACCCCAAAATGTCATCTCCAAATGGCCCAACCCAAAAACAGAATCGCCCTCAGTTGACATCACCCTCAAATAGCACCAACTCTAAAATGGCATCAAGCCAAAAATGCCTTCATGGCAAAACAGCAGTTTTAAATTAAGAATGCCTTTCCAGTTCAAATTCAGTTTGAATTGAATTTGAATTCTGGTAACACAAATTCATTCTAATTCACACTCATACTGTAAATTGGAAGGGAGCCAATTCTTTGATTGTAAGTTATGTATAACACTTACTACACGTAAACACAAACATTTTGTAGAAGTGACAATCTTAGATTTGTCTACACGCCATGTACACACACATTTGGATAATGACCACAAGCCTTGATACTTTAAGTGGAAATAGAGAGAGACAGTGGAGTGACCCCGGGATTAATCATAGTTGACTTGCAGATCTCAGGCGCTTAATTGTGCAGAGAAAATGGCTGAAAGTAAACAGTCTGTATGTCAATGTGTTAATTCTGCTATCGATTACATCGACGCGTCGTCCTATCCTCTCTCTCACCTCATTAAACCGGCCTGTCAAACCCACCCAAAACCCTCTTTTACTATCGGCAAAGATGGACATCTGGTATTTCCTGGCTCCCCACCCCCCTCCATATTACTGTCATTATGTATTCGCCTGACATCCCCCGTCACCGGAGCCCAGGTACATTTTGCATATTGTGTATTCATAAGGCAAGCCGATGATGTAAAGTACGGTGAGAACATCGCTTCAGGGTACGACTGCCGTGTCACACCACACTTCACGCTTTAAGCTTGAAAAAAAATCCTCAACAAAACGAGCACAGGACTGATTTGAAGGTCTTGCTCTTTTACCTATACTGGATGAAACTGAAAGCATTGATCTGTTTTCAGAGATGAAACGAGAAAAGGATGAGCGGGAGATATGGACGATCGGGGTGAAGCGGTGAAAGACCGTTTGTCTTTGGACCTCGTCTGGCGCCGTGGGTTTTAGTGGTCTGTGAACTCCTCTGTGGTCTGAATGCCTCGTCTTCCTCGCGTCTGCTGTTTAGCTACCTGTGCCAGCAAATATGAAATAAAGGCTCAGTTGCCATGGCAACTCCGTTTTCAAAGAGAATCAACCATTCATTCCCACTTTGAAATCTAAGGGAACACTTAACACTGTTCCTCGCCTAAGGATACTACTTAAAAGTTGTTTTTTTTTTTCATGCTTTCTTTCCCTCCCTTGCATGCCCATCTCTCTCTCTCTCTCTCTCTGTGTCATCCAGACTCTCTCTCTTTTCCCCTCACAGAAGTGTCAGTCTGAAGTAAACCATTCTACTTGCAGCCGCCACCTCTCCTCAGCTACTTTCCCCTCCATAAAATCACTGCCTTTGAGAGAAATATTACATCATAACGATGTGCCTGAGGCTATAATTCATAAATGTCAAAGTCTCTCCGTGAGCTGTTCCTATTTTATCCAATTGAAAGTTGGCAGAAGAAAAAGGAACAGTGGATTGCAGATAAATGGCTAAAAGCAGGCCCAATAATAAGTGCGCGATGTGCGGTTGTTCGTGAGTGGCATAGCTGCGGAATCTGTGAATACGTGAATTTAAACTAATAAAAGCCTCATTGCTGTCACTCAAATGCCAGATTCCCAGGCTGCACCACTGCATCTGTCTCTCGCTCAAAATATGAGGGTGTTATAAACTAATAAACTGTTATCTATCTATCTATCCATCTATCCATCTATCCATCTATTCATCTCTCTATATCTATTTGTCCGCTTGCCTGTCTGTCTGCCTGTCTCTCAGTCTATCTGTCTGTCTGTCCGCCTGTCTGTTGGTGTTCTACTTGTAAGGCTTATACACTTTCAAATTTCATTTTTTTTTTTTTTTCAGAAAGCTTTTAAATGAGGCTTTTTCATGCCAACATTCAATGTTTGTCTGGGCAATTTCCAATTACAAAAATATGTCTTTGTCTTCTTTTTAATTTCAGTTCATTTTATTCCATAAACACATTCCCAATTCAGTTCTAAATGCACAACCCTGCTTTTAGGAGACAGCATCGCTGGCTTATTTTGTTTTTAATATAGTGCCTAGGGGTGTCACTAGGGATGGGTACCGAAACTCGGTACTTAATCGGTACCAATGCTAAATTATAAAAGACAGAAGTATCGATAAGCTCTGACATTAACGGTTCTGCTATCGGTACGGCAGAAAAAAAAATACATTTCCTATATATTGCCAAATAATCGTTACCTAGCATATTTTAACATTTTCTTATTTGCGATAACATTAAAGGCATTTGCCTGCATTTGTTATATCTCACGCGCGAAATGTCTGTCTGTTCCGCACATAGGTTCCGCTGTACACAGAGCTCGCGCACGCACAACACCAAAGCTCGCGCTTAATAGAGTGACGATGGCGGAGAGAACCGAACGATCTGAAGCAGTGGTTTTCAACTGGTTTGGCCTTAAATTTTTAAATGAAATTTTTAAACCCACAGTGTCCCATGGTCATCAAGCCGCGACCCACTATATATATATATAGTTAAAAAATAAAAACAAAAACAAATTTATGTGCGCAACGAACACGGCATAACATCTGGCAGGACAGGATAGTTCGCTTTTCTGAGGTGACAAAATAAAATAACAATAGAATAATGTCACTGACAATAAACCTATCAACATATCATCTGACCGCAGACACTGAATCGGGACAGTTCGTTTTTACTTATTCAACTGCATTTGACAAAACGGCCTTCATGCATGTCTTTTAAAATAAAAATAAGAAAACATTTATAATTCCTTATGCTAGCAGTCTTCCAAAATAACCACATCACATAAGGTCTCTCTAAATTAGTGTGTTATAATAATGTTAATAATTTAATAAACACACATTTTGGTTACATTAAAATAGTCATATAAATATTTAGAATATTTTTTCTGCAGCAGCCTAAATAAATACTAAACACTAAAAATGCCTTTACAAATAGATGGATAATAATAAACTATGCTTATTAAGAAATAAAGCAGAGATAATAG
>JAUMHE010000082.1:13192470-13208813 GCA_032359235.1 Enteromius mattozi
TGTTTTGTTTGTGTAATATTTGCTCAAACATTGGTGTTTGTTAGGCTACAGATTATTATTTTACATAAAAAAAAAAAGTGTTAATTCTGTTCTCAATTAATTTTTTCATTTTAAATATTAAAAACACAACAAAAAGTACAGATAAGAGTACCGTTAAAGTATCGGATCGATAAGTGGTATCGATAAAAGTAGTTATATCGTTAAAACCTTAATGATACCCATCCCTAGGTGTCACAGAGAGATATTTGATTTCTCAGGACACCTATTTCAGCGAAATCTGTCATATAGTTGGGAGATTTTATCTGTGGTATCCCTAAAAAGTTGCTTATAGTGCTTTTAGGCAGGTGTTGTTCTATGACAACATCCTGTGAAAGACTGGGAAGCAGATTCAACCAATGCTGACCAGATGTCTATAAATTAACATTCTATGCTAGTCAGTTTGCTTAGGTTAGTAATACGTGAGTTTAGTAAGACAAGACTGGATGTCTGTAATGTATTTGGTTGCCATTCCTCTCGCCTTTTGAGTGTATGTTTTTCTTCTTTTCCACTTCTCATCCTCTCTAATGCCCGTGAGGTCAAACTAGCTGTACTGATCCAGGGAGTATGACAGCGATGGCTAATGTTGTCTTTATCAGCTTTAGAGCTGATAATCCTCATCAAAGACAGTGTCAGGTTTGATCCAGATCTTCTCTTTTATGGAGCATACCCTTTTTCACAAAAAAAGGACTGTGGTTGGTGATAATAGTTGATAAGATGGTTGTTTGATATATAATTCGGTGCTTTATAATTACTTTAATGGTAATCAAAAGCTTTATAAGTACTCTAAGTGGATTTCAGTGCACAGTTAGTGGTATTTACTGAAGTTATAGTCACTGTTACTATTGCTAATACATGGCATAAAAGGTTTTGAACAAATCTGGTGCTGCACATGTTGAGGAGTTTATATAGATGTAGTTTGTTTGCCGTATTCCTAAATAAAAACAATTTAACTGTTACAATGCTGATATTTCTCCTTGGTTTGATATTTTTTTTTATGACAAAAAATACATGAGAGTGTTATATACAGGGAAAAAAGAAAACATAAAATATTCAAAATGTTTTACTAAAAAGACCCCTTATTGGTCAGAATGTTAGAAGAATATGCTTATAATGGCATTTTTTAATTTTAAGATAGATGTACAGAAGCTGTGTGTGCTTAACGTCAGTATACTGTATTTATGTTAATTACCATTTTTTCTAATCATCGGTTTTAGCAGGAAAATGCTAATTTTGGGAGAAATGGGTTGGTTCTTTGTTATGTTGAGTCCCAAACTTACTTGAAACAGGACCATGTAGTTGTTCTGCTAGAATTATATATAACTAGCTGATCTCAGAAAGAAAATGCAACAGGTTATAAATGAAATTCTTCAAATGCTCCATCCTTACATGGATCTAGACACCCCTGTGTTGTGGCTGTGACTTTTCTTCCTAGTTATGAATGCAAAGGCTTTATTTCTCCAAAGACAGACACTTGTGTTTCACAATTCATACAGCTAGAAAAGAGAGATCTCAGTGTCCCGGCAAACTGCTCTTGGCGGTTTTGTTGTTGTTGTTTTTGCTTCCTTTGGCTTATTTTAAATCTATCCCTTCTCTTAGTACTAAGCCCGCAATATCAAACAGTCGTCTTGCTGGCCTCTCTCTCTGAAAGCAGCTTACTGTGATGAGAGATGATAGCACTTAATTCACTGTGTGCGTGTCGCCCCTTTTGTTGGATGGGAGAGCGAAAAGGAAAGCCTGCCCCCTCGTCCTCCCCCTCCTCCTCCTCCCGTTCCTCTTTCTATAAAGGGCTTAAAAGAAACTGGGTGAAATTAAACATTATTGATAATTGGCTTTGGGATCACGGCACATTGTATCCATTTTGTACCTGTATTTGGTCCTAATTGACCATGAAATCTGGGGCCTAATCCTGTAAGAGCAGCAGGTTTGTCCTGTTCCCCCGGCTGACAGTGATAAATAGCATCAGCCCACCTCATGGTCCTCTGCACTTTGTAAGGCTAAAATGCTTATTATTCTTTTCCCCCTTTAATGGCTGTCAGTCTGCGGAAAATCATAAATCTACAGATGGAGTCACTGTGGCAGGTTTGTAGAGCTTTTTGTAATTGTTTAAATCCCCCATGTGATGTGGTTTAAAGCCCCCGTGGATCTGTAATTGCCTGTCAAACTCAGCTCGGCTACGCACCCCACCCCGGTCTGCGTGCCGCCCGCTCACTCGCTCATCTCTCGTGCATCCGTGTGGAACACTTATCACCACTCTCATCTATTTTAGAGCCGATGTCTCAGTCAGCGTTGATTTGCTTCGCTCATTGTTTGCATCTGCTTGAGTCTGATAAACAATAAAATTGTTTGTTTTTTAGTTATATTCTTTATTAGCTTGGGCGTGTGTGTCTTTTGTGTTTCGTTTTGCCATTGCATGGTGAATAGACTTAGATTGCATGAAAAGATTATTTGAAAGTACAATGCAGGAAGACTGTATGTCGGATTAGTTATGCTCTATACTTGTAAAAATAAAAGAAAAGCATTCTTTGCTGAAGTGCATCGAAGAATTTTTTGGTGAGTTGTTTCTTGATGATTTATTACAGTTTCTACAAGTTGATGTCCTTAAACACAACACAAGCTGCTGTGTTTATAGTAGATACTTTGGGGCCACTTGGTGATTTTCAAAAAAAATCTGTCATCAGTTACTCACTTTCACGTCATTTCAAAGCTGCTTGACTTTCCTTTTTACTTTTACCACAGGTGATATTTTGAAAATCTTGTCCATACAGTGAATGTCCATGAGGTCTAAAATAACCCTATTAAACTCCACTGACTTAAGTGGATAAAAAAAAAAAAAAAAAAAACATTTTAAAAAATCATACATGTGAAGTCGCTGGGGTATATTTGTAGCAATAGGCAAAAATACATTTTATGGGTCAAAATTATCCATTTTTCTTTTATGCTAAAAATCATTAGGATATTAAATAAAGATCATGTTCGATGAAGACTTTTTGTAAGTTTCCTACCGTAAATATATTAAAACTTAATTTCTGATCGGTAATATGCCATTCTAAGAACTTAATTTAGACAACTTTAAAGGTGATTTTCTCAATATTTAGATATTTTTGCACCCTCAGATTCCATATTTTCAATATTATAATATTATATTTTCCTATTCTAACAAATCATACATCAATGGAAAGCTTATTCATTCATCTTTCAGAGATTAAGAAAAACTGGTTGACTGGTTTTGAGGTCCAGGGTCACAAATGTTTGAAATGACATGACTGTAAACATTTTTTAACATAATTATTTTATTTATTTTGATTAAATTTTTCGTTGTTGTTGAACTTAGTTCTTAAAATGCTGTTTTTGAATCTTATTTTAACTTTTTTTTTTTTTTTTTCTTTGACCTGCTTCCCATTCACAATCCTTCTGCAACTCAGTTTGCTTATATAGAGCTGCAGCATTCATAATTAAACAAATTTGTATTCTTTTAAAATCTGAATTTTCTCTATTACAGATTCTTATTTACAAAAACAGTATCAATTGTAACTAATAATATATACTGCATGTCTTTCTACAACGCATTTTTATTTAAATTAATAATTTAAAGCACAAGTTTGGGTTCATTTGCTATTGATCATGAATGATAATGATAATGCTATTGATAATGTAATCCATCAAGTGATTATTAAATGATGCAAATGTGCACCAAAAGTAAACATATATCTAATTTATGTGTCTGGATCACAATGATGCAGTTTCAGTAAAGCACACCAGAACATGGTAGTTGGTTGTAATCTGTTTTTGGGGTATGTTGTCTAACTGTGTACAAAAAAAAAATGGATACCATTTTTTTGTGTGATTTTTTTTTTTCTTTTCCCCATATATTGCATGTGTATGTGGCATGTGTGAGGGTTGCATATGAACATCCACAACTTGATTGTGATTCAAAGCTGAAAAATGCATTGAATTTATTTGTAAATAATCGGAGGCTTCCTCATCCATCTCACAGGAGTCTGGCGCTGATGCCCTGGAGCTGAATCTATCATGTCCTCATGGAATGGGGGAGAGGGGAATGGGGCTCGCCTGTGGGCAGGTAAATCCAACATTCAACACCTACGGCACATAGTCACCATGCAGAGACACTCGGCTGTGAGCTACAGCATTCACCGCACATGCTTTTTAGGGTCTTATTTGGTTAAAAACCTAAAGGCATATTTGTCAGAAAATCAGGTGAGTGAAAATGAAGGAATGATATTAACTGTGGTGGTACGAAGAGATACATCATGTACCATGCCTAAAAAATAATGTTATTCAGCATTATAAATGCCCTAAAACATGGCAACGCCTTTGTACAAACTGTTTGTTTATGTGGATTTTTTTTTCTCACTATAATTGTTGATTATTATGCCAGATGATGTTTGGTACCCTGAGGTATTTGTAGTCTGCTGTCACTCAGCAGGGAGAGAAAACGTGTTAGGAGACCATGAGCATGAGGCCTGCTGGGAAAGATGTGGCACTCACAGTTTTGTGCTTTTTGTGTTTTATTTTATGGATCGAGTAGAGCCATACTGTGGATCTGACAGTAAACACATGCTCTGGTCCAAAACCTAGTGAGCATTTTTGAAGTCCAGTAAATAATCTAAAAATTAATTTACTTGTGAAGACTGCATAAAATATGAAGACACTCGTTGCATGTATTTTGCCTTAATTACACTTATTCTTAATTACTCACCCCTCTTTTCATTTCAAACCTGTAAGACCTTCGTTCATCTTTGGAACAGAAATTAAGAATTTTGATGAAATCAGAGAGCTATCTGACCCTCTATAGACAGCAACACAACTGAAATGATCCAGGTCCAGAAACGTAGTAAATACACAATTCAAAACAGGATAGAACAGTCCATGTGACATCAGTGGCTCAACCTCAGTTTTGCGACGCTAGGAGAATACTTTTTTTTGTGCAAAGAAAACAAAAATATAATTTACTCAACATTCTTCTCTTCTTACATGCTTCTTTTGTCTTCTGAAGATGAACAAAGGTCTTATGTGTTTGGAATGACATGTGAGTGAGTAATTAATGACAGAATTTTCGTTTTGGGAATATTGTAAAAAAAAAACTTTTTATTTTTGTTTAATCAATTAAAATATTTTAGTTGTCACTTAATTTAACATTAACCAACTAAAATTTTTTAACATTGAATTTTTTTTTTTTAGTTGGGGGCAGCGGGATAACAGGATATTTCTAGTTGAAACAACTTTTTTTACAGTGTAGTAATTTCTAAGTAAAAATCTTTTCTACACTTGTTTTTCCCAAGTGTGTTTGAGTTTATGCCTATGTAGTGCTCTCTAGATTGATTAGCTAAAAGTCGCTTATTGGTCATGTGATGTTTATGATGCTAATTTAGATGGGTTTTGGAACTCAATTGGGATTTGGATTGGAAGCTTGTTTGAGCTTGAGTTCAGCTATTATATTGATATGGGCAAGCATCTGATGTTCCTAAATATTGGTTTAGGCTGTGATACGGATTTTGATATTTCTTTAATGAGGTATAGATTCATGCGTGGCCACATGTGCGTTCCTGCTCTGAATCAGAGCGCATTTCAGCACTTATGAATGGCTGATGAGACGCTGTCAACTTTGGCGAACCTGCATCAGTGCCTCTCCACTTTGCCGTAACATTGATTCCGTCAAAGCGTTTTAATAGCACTTTTCCATCACATCACAGAATTAGCCGAATTTAATAGTCCACGAATAATCCCTTTTGCGGTTCGTAAACAATTTTCCTTCAAACGTGTAACTCCATTATTCGAATCAAATGCAGTGTTTGTGTTTTTGGCCCATTGAGATTAAGGTGGAGATTTTGTTGTTCTTGTTGTTGTTGTTGTTTTTGGGTTTCACACCAGGGCATGGTGCCTATTACAGAGAAAAAAACAGCGTCTTTGCTTATGATTACACCCTCAGCAACTGTGAAGAGCAGAATAACATCCTGTCAACTGATGTGCTTGATAACAAAACATTGCATCTCTGCACCTTAAAGGACTTTATTCTCTGATATCATAATCTTTGTTTGGATTTCTGACGTGTAGTTGTAAAACAGTATAAAATGCTGCTAAAAGAATGAAAATATCTGGTTATTGCTCTGTTTTTTTACAAGAAAGACATGTTTTGAGTCTCTAAAGCCTGAAAGCCTGAAACAGTCAAGAATGCGACATGAAACCTTCATTTAGATTTTCTGCCATCTTTGCTGAAAAATAAACTGCTTAGACCAGTTAAAACAAGCTTTTGGTCTGTTACTAGAACAAGCTGATTAAGCTTAATTAAGCCACTGGTAGTTAAAGGGTTAATTCACCCAAAATGAATTACTCATCTTCATGTCATTCCAAACCCATAAAACATTCATTCATATTTAGAACACGAATTAAGATATATTTGTTAAAATGTGACAGCTTTTTGACTCTCTATAGGCACACAACACATAACGACACAACTGACATATTTAAGGCCAAGAAAGGTAGTAAGGACATCATGAAAATAGTCTATTATGACATCATGTTATGAAGCTACATGTACAAGAATACTTTCTGTGTGTAAAGAAAACAAAAATAGCTTCATTCAACAATTTCTTCTTTTCTGTGTCATTCTCCACCACGCATTCACGAAAGTACTGTACCATGATTATTTTAGTTTTTCTTTTTTCTGGACAGAAATAGAATGAAAATTAATTAACGGATAGGAAGATTTGGGGTGATAAATAGCTCAAATTTTGCTCAGTTCTTCACACATACGCACACAAAGTATTTTGTTTCGTGAATTAAACACAAGAATGGATAATTCCATAATGAGTTTTTTAGCATTTTTCCCATTTCATATTCACCGACTGAAAAATATCAGCATGAACATTCCACAAAACATCTTATTTGCTAACCAACGTTAGTGGTTATTAACTATTAAAGCGATATTTCACAGGGAAAAAAAATGAAAATTCTATAATTAAGTACTCATACTCATGTCATTCCAAACCTGTAAGACCTTCATTCATCTTTAGAAGACAAATGTACATACTGTATTTATGATGAAATCCAAGAGCTTTCTGTCCCTGAATAGACAGCAATGCAACTGATAAATTCAAGGGCCAGAAAAATTGTTAGAGCATTGTTAAAATAGTCCATGTGAAAGCAGTGGCTTTAAAGTTTTTGTGCACAAAGAAAACTGTAAAGTTTGTATGATTTGAATAATTTTGTTTTTGGTTTAACTATTCCTCATATATGCTAACTTTTAGGTTCCCAAATCAGTCAAGAACAGCTTAAACCAATGTTTTCTCATCAAAGTCGTTGCACACGATCTGACTGTGAAGGTCTGTCACATAACTTAAGCCCAGAGGTGATGTACGTGACCTTGCGTATTACCGTTTCTCTTTACCCGTATCAGGCCTGAATAAACGCGCACCTCTTCATTCTGTTCACATGACTGTGTGTTATACCACAGGAAATAAAACAGCTTTTCCATCCGAACAAAGACAGAGTTATTTCCCTCCAACGTGGCTGTAAATTTGCAGTCATATCCATTTGGTTTGCTGTAGATTTTCCTCTGTAAGACAAAGAGCTAATCAAAGCCCGAGGGCAGGTATCTGCCAAGAGAACTAAAGAGACGCAATATCATTTAATCACTCCGTTTGGCACCTCGTCTACTCTCCTTGCCTGTGGAAAAGAAGCGGGAAAAACATTAATTCAGCATTGTTTCTGACTGCATGAAAAGAGATACAATTTGATTTTAATGGGATGTTAATATTCTCTCTCGATTGCTCTCATTTCGGTTTGTTTTGCTATGAAACGGTCCCTTTTTTCTCAAAGCTGTTTAACATTTAACTTGCAGCAGATTAGAGATGTTTTTGTTTACAAATGTTAAACATTAATGCTGTAATTCCTGTTTACTGTTGATTAATGCTTCTAACATTAAGGGGCAAATTCACAAAGCAGTTGCACAGTATTTTCTGTAAAACACAAAGATGTAGAGTGCTGTGAGCAATAAATGCAGTTATTGTCCTTTTTTTAAACACAACACACCATTTTTAGTTGTTTTTAGAGTAGTCGTAGATTGTTTTTTTCCCCTTAACTTTATTTAAAGGCATTATTTAATGCATTTAACACTTTATTTACAAAATCAATAAAAAAAAAAAAAAAATGTGTTTTTAAGTTCGTAATTTAAAGTTCATCAATATTATATACAGGGCCAGGAAATAATAATTAGTTTGAATGGCTAACTAATACATGGCCTTGATTAATCTTTTTAATAGTTAAATATTTAAACATGGTCATATTATTATGTTTTTTTAAATAAGGGAACTAATTAATTAGGTGTGTGAAAGACAAATTTTAGTAAAATGAGGGCACAAATTAATTTAATGAAATAAAAGTATACATTTATAAGAAAATAAAATTGTGCAAAAGGATACTTGTTTTTTCTGTCTCTCTCTAATGCATGGGATATGTGTTGCACTGTAATATTGCCATTTCATATTAATACATTTTTAAACGACTTTATTTTAGTGTATAGGATGCATTTGGATGAGCTAATAAACCCATTAACAAAGTGATTAATTTGAACAGTTCAGCTTCAGTTCATGCAAATCTATTTTATAGATTATTTGAAACAATCATATTCTTAAAAACATTGTTAGCACATTCACGTGCATATTTCCGTCAGTATTCTGTTTTTATTAAAATCTTTAATTGTCACAATGCATATTTTTCATCTAATCTTCCAAACAATTTAGTAATTCTGTGCGCACAATTACTTTTTAGCGATTTGTAATCAATCGAAAAGAAGTGTGAGGTAAAGATCTCAGGGGTCACGGAGTTCTCACTCAGATTTGACTCAGCATCCTTCGGGATCTCATCTTTTTTTCACCTTCTGCCTTCAACACAGTTCCCCAGTTTCGCAAATTAAAACCGGCTCTCGTTCCCAGAGCTATTTTGAGCCTACCAAACAGTGCCGTATGACACCCGACTTCCATCATGCCTCCTGCGAGACCCGGCAGCCCTTAACGAGAGTGCCCACCTTCCGTGACCTTGCGCTGTAAAATTAAAATTTCAGGTGTAAAGCTGCTATTATTCCTGCATTCCTCCCAGCGTTCCCCTTCGCCCCCTCTTCTCACAGCCTGAGGGGGCTTCAGGACGCTTTCCATCTCTCTCTTTTTCTCTTCCAGTCCCCTGCCTAACTTGCTCTGCAGTGACGGCGCGGAAAAAAATATAAAGAATCCAGCACGCCCCCCTTCTTTAATTTCATACAAGGCCTCCCCCCCCAACCCTTAACCACACAGCCACCTGCCAAATCACTGCTGCCGGAGTCACCGTGCAATTCACTGCAGCTCACGAGTCGATTTTCATGTCTGAATGCTCTTCAGTGCTTCTTAAAGCTCTCCGTCTGCCTTTTTAAAGCACTCATGATTGCAGCTCTTCCAGGCCGGTGGAAAGCAGCTCTCCATGTGAAGCCGGGTGACGACGGGTCATAGACTCGTTCCCGAAAGCAGGCCAGCTACACAGGTGCGCTCTCTCTCCATCAAAGCGTGTAATACCGTGTACAGCAAACTGCTTGGAGGGAAAAGCATCCCTGCTCCAGACTCCCTGGCCCACAGACAGCGGCTCTCACCCCCATCTGGCCTGTAATAAGCTGTCACGGGAAGCCCTCGGAGGGAGCGGCGGGCCCCGGTGCGAGAGCAGAGTTCTTACAGGCAGCATCTGTTTGGTGGCTGGTGTCTGGCTGCGGGCCACGACCCCTGTGCCTCGTACTGAGGCAGGCGTAATGCAATTTAGCATGACCCTTTGGGAGGAAGGCCTGTCCTGCTTCCTGTAAGTCTGTAGTTGTTGTTTCCTTCAAATGCTACCAACGTTCGGCTTGTCGGAAAAAATGTTCCCTCAGGACGCAGGGCTCGGTTGCAGCTCGACCAGGCAGATGCCACTCACTCAGCTTTCAGTGCTGGCAGAAACCTCTGAATTTGTATTAAAGAAAATGAATAGTACGAATAGTTCTACAAAAACTGATAATCATGCATTTTTAGTATCAGTTTAAATGCATGACTGTTGAAATGTTTGGGGTCAGTAGAATAGTAAGAAAGTCATAGTTTTAGTCAGCAAGGATACATTAAATAGATCAAAAGTGACAGTAACTGTGTTTCCATTACTCTTCAAATTGCGCAAATTACAATTGCCTATTCAAAATATGCCTAATGGAAACACGTATATTGCAAAAAAGTTTTTACGCTCACATGAGGTGGTTTTTCAGGCAATTCGAAAAAGGAGTATTTTGCAAAACTTCAATGGAAACGTGTTTTTGGCATTTACAGATCACATGGCGTATGTCAAGAGTCATATGATCATTACTCAATGTATCATAACTTCTAAGAAACACTTAATACGTGTTCACTCCGTTCGGCTCTGATACGACACTGAAGCTGATTACGGCCACTCAGTTGATGCTTGTGTTTATTCCAGCCTCGCCGTGCATGTTTCTTAACTATCTCTCCGTGCTGCTTCTGTAAAGATAGATGCATGTGCCTCCTTTGTATACTGTAAATATATCCAAAATCTGTCAGATCTCGCCAAAATTCGTTGCTATGACTTGGCGCTAGAGGCAAAAGGTTACGTTTTAGCTGCATAAAGTTGGTTACTGAAAACTGCGTCATTTCGTAATACTTTTTTATCGACATTTATCAAATAGCGCCAATGGAAATGCGGCTAGTAAAGATGTTACAAAAGATTTTCTTTAGCTATCGATTCATCAAAAAAAAACTAAAATTAATTGTCACACAGTAACACGGGAAATGTTTTTTTTCTTTTGACCATATTGAGTATGCATTTGTAGGAGTTCGCCGAATTTGCTGTTGTTTGCGCTCATCAAATTGTTGGTATTTGTGTCTATATTTAGCACCCTAAAAAGTATGTCTCAAACTATTTTGTGCCTGTGTCCTGCATGCAAGAATCTTTATTAGCACTTTACTTTAACTAGTTGCTTATTAGCATGCATATTAATAGAATATCCCTAATCCTACCCAATGCCTAGACTTACCAACTACTTTACTAACTACTAATTTGAGAGAAAAGATGTAGTTAATAGTGACTGTTACCAATATACCTAACAAATGTTGTTGGTTTTGTACATGAAATGCTTTTGGGAATTTAACAAAACATTAAGCATTTGTACTTCAGGACTATTTAAATGTTTAAATGCACTAGTAAAGGCTTAGGGTTATTACAATTTGAAGAAGAATTTATGACCAATTGCTGAAGCTAAAATACAGACTATAAGCTTTTTGTTACCCATATACAGTATGTTTCCTACTGTTTTTGAAGTAACATTTTTTTCACCAATATCTGTATGTCTCTATTTTTCTCTTTGCTGTGTTGTTTGCCACTTTTGTTCTTACCACTTTTTTTTTTAGCCTGGAGTTCAGGATTCGCTATATCAACCAATGAATCTCTCCAGCAACTCGCCAGCGCTATCAAACATCTCTCGGGAGCCCAGATATTGCCTCTCCCGCTCTGGCAGACGGCTCGGAGTGGACAGGTTGAACCTAACACTCCAGCCTTGTTTATACCCTGTTTAAGTCTTGAATAAATCAGGACAAATTGCCATGGATGGTGCTCACTGCTGGGTCGAGTGCATAAATCCAATATTTTTCCTAAAAAAAAAAAAAAAGGTTTATCATCTTAAATGGCGTAACCTTTCTTTCCTGTTCCTTCTCTTTCAGTGCCTTTCGAATACATTTTGAATACTTTTGGGTGCAAATATAACCTGACTTCATGTGTATCTCAGGTAAAATACACACCCAAGGACGCAGCACATCCCACAGCGATGCTTTTTTCCGCTCTTCGTTTTTGTGCTGCGCTGAATCACTCAGCATGCCTTAGAAATGGAAAGGAAATAGTCAAGAGGAGTTGTGTTTTTCTGTGGGCTTCTGTATTCTTACAAATCAATTCTGGCTAATGGTTTTAAAAATCAAATGCTAACCTTTTCCTGTGCAGGGAGTGACCTTAGAACTCAGCATTGCACATACAGCTTGTACATCACACTTCTTTATAGAGACGGACAGACCCATTGCTCAAGGGAATATATGCCAGCCGTTATTGGATATGTCAAAACAGAGTCCTATTTCCTGTGAAAGAAAATAGAGACTGAGAAGGACAGGGATGAGAAAAGGAACTGAGGCTGGACTGAATGAAAGCTTTATGTCGGGCTTACAGTCTTTTAAAGCATCCTGACTAATCTGACACCAGGCTTCGCTGCTTGAATTAAACCGAGTCTGTTTTACTTCATAGGGTTATAAAGGGTTTAATGTGGTTCTGCGTCTTTATTTGAGGCCTGGAGGAAACGGGATAAAACACATACATAATAAAATATAACATAAAGATATTTTATCTCTTTCTTTATTATATAATATATATATATATATATATATATATATATAATAAAGAAAAAGATAAAATGTATAGTCATTTTAATCAATTTAATGCAGTTTTAATAAATAAATAAATACACAAAATACACTGTAATAATATATAAATTATAATATATATAATTATAGTATATTTAGTTTATTTATTAAAAATGTGTCACATTGATTTAAAATAGTATGTCATAAAATATTGACATATAATATTATAAAATATTTATATATTTAAAAATGGTGGCCTTTCTATTTCTAAAATAATAAAAAGTAGCACAGTTTCCACAAAAATATTTTTTTGGGCGTTCATAAAAAAAATTAATTTGTATATTTAAATTAAAATAAGTTTTAAAATTGTTCAATTGTCATAATAATTCAGAATTTTACTTTTTGCTTTAAAAAAAACTGCATAAAAACAGCATAGAATTATAAGTGCAGTATTATGCATTTTATATCACGGATTAATATTTTTATTTTATATGTATACTTTTAATTAAATCGCTGCGATATAAAGGCAGTTCTCATACTTTTTTACCATGCTTTAGGTTTGGTTTATGATGAGAAATTTGAATCTTATAAAATCTAGCTTTATACAGACAGGAGTTACAGGAAATAGTCCGGTGAATTCTCATATCATCATAAATGCTTTGATTTTCAAACAGTTGCAGTTGTGACTTTACTTTACTAAAAAGAATTAAGGAGACAAATACAATCTTTTCTCTCAGATTCACAAATACTAAAGCCCCTTCATTCTCTCTCTCAGTCTCTCTCTCTCTCTCTCTCTCACTCTCTCTCTCTCACTAAACAGCACAGACTGACAGACCAGGGCAGCTTAATAAAGCATGAATCCTCCTGGAACAGCAGTTCACACTGTTATGATCCCTCTCTCCCTCACACCAGTGACTACAGGCTCCCCTCTCCATCTATCACTAGCTCATTCTCTCGCGCACACACACACATGTTGGTTTTTGTGATTTATGGGGACTCTCCATAGATGTAACGGCTGACCCTACACCTAAACCTACCCCTTACAGGAAACTATGTGCATTTTAAGATTATTTTTTGTATGTTTTTTAAGCCTTTTGAATTATGGGGACACTGAAAATGTCCTCACAAATCACCTTCATATTGCAATACCTATGTCATACCCATGTCATTAAACATGCACACACACAAACTCAGGTCTAACCTTCTGCTAATATTTAAAGGAATAGTTCACTTAAATTTGTTGAATCTCATAATTTCCCTGCCCTCATTCCACCTCTAACGAGTTTCTGAAGAACTTCTCAAGACTTTAAGTACAGTGAATGGTGACTAGAACTTTCAAGATTCAGCAAAGTATGCAGAACACCATAAAAGTAGTTGATAAAAAGTAGCTTATAAGCCATAATACAGTGGTTTTGATGTTAACTATTCATTGAAGTTCTGCTGTTTTGTTTTCTCATGCCTCTTTTGTCATTGTTTAAGATTGTTTGTTGCTTTCATGACCCATTTGACCAGGATCCAGAGCTGGTGCGGAACATCTGTCGGTGGGTTCGGCAGGCTGTTCGGATCCCGTTCTTTGCCAAACTCACCCCTAATGTGACCAACATCGTGGACATTGCCAAGGCTGCACAGGAAGGTATTGGGCTGTTTTTATGGTAAATATATACAGTTTTGGTATGATAATATGGTAAATTTGTTTGAATTATATCCCTCAGCTTTCCCAGTGAAGACAACAGGCCTGTGCAACCCAACTACATTTCCCATCATTCTATAGCACATAAAAACAATAAACATCCACTTCTGGTCAGAAGTTTGGAGTAATTAATGTTTTAAAATGTTTTTAAAATAAGTCTGCTCACTAAGGCTGCATTTATTTGATACAAAATACAGGAAAAGCAGAATAATGTAAAATATTATTAGAGTTGAACTGTTGTTATTTTGATATATTTTGATGAAATATATTTTATATCTGTGATGGCATGGCTGAATTTTCAGCAGTCCACATTCTAATATAATTTACTGCTCAAGAAACACTCTCTTAACACTTTCTTACTTGTATATTGCACTCTTATTATGTCCTCTATTATCAATTCATTTTTGTTTAGTTTAGTTTTCTTTTGTTTGGTTTGATTTGTTTTGTTTTGTTTTGGTCTGGTCTGGGGAAACCAGTAAGTTTGAGCATTTTTTTGATTGTGTTTTGTTTTAGGTAAATGCTTTTTTCAGCATGGATGCTGTAAATTAATCAAAAGTGACAGAAAATGCATTCATAATGTCACAAAAGATTTTATTTTAAAAAATAACATGTTCTTAAAAATGCTGTTCTTTTGAAATTTCATAAAAGAATCATGAAAACAAATGTTAAAATATTAAATATTAGCAAACACTTTCCAACATTGATCAATTGATATTAGTAATAATTGAACTAAATAAATAAACACCAATTATAATTAATAATAATAACTGAGTTTTGAAAAGCATGGAAAAAGTTTTGTAAATTGTAATACAGTATTTTAAAATATTACTGTTTTATTATAATGTTGATCAAATCAATTATCTTCTTTCAATAATCGAAAAAAGAAATGTTACAAACCTTCGGACAGGTAGTGTATATAAGCGATTTTGTTTGTACTTGTCATAATTTATAAATACTACAGAAGTCTTAAAAGTACAGTTGCATTAAAAGGGCCTGTTTAATTCTAAAGGTCAGAAAAAATGGTGGAAAATGGTCATTTCAAAGTACATTACACATTTTTGGTGCAAGAATCCTTGACTAATGTTATAAATGGACTTCAGGGAAAGGAAACAGAAGTGTAGAAACATGTCCTCTATAAAACAGTTTCCCAATCCAGACATTAGATCTGCCCTAGAAACACATTTCCCCTCACGACCTCCGCTAACAGCCTGACGTCTCCTGTACGAGTTTAAAACAGACCCGCAGGTTTTGGGCTCCAGATTTTTTAGGAATTTGGCCTCCCTCCCCCTTACCCATGCCTAATGTCTCTTCCCTGTTGGCACAGGTGGAGCAGATGGTGTCACAGCCACCAACACGGTTTCAGGGCTGATGGGACTGAAGGCAGACGGCTCTCCCTGGCCTGGCATCGGCCGAGGAAGGCGCACCACATATGGTGGAGTGTCTGGTGAGTGTCACCCACCTCACTGGATCCATTTCTTTCTCCTCTGAGGTTTACTTTTTTTCCCCCCTGTTAAAGGTGTGTGGGAGTGCATATGAATGCGTGTGCATGTTTGTTTGTGTGTGTGTACACTGGTCAGAAGCTCTAATAGAGCAGACAGATGGAATGGAGGTTGGTGGAGTGCTGAAATCGGAGAACAGCTTATCTGCAGGGCTTTTGCTACAAGATAAAACAGTTTGTGCACTATAATGTGAAATATGGACATCTTGCCGGCATACATTATACTGGGTTCCGTAGCAGCACGGCTCATTTTCCACGCCATGAGGTGAGCATGAGCACATTTGCACTTTCAAACTGTGTGTTTTATTAACTTTAGGTCATAGAATCTTGTGGAACAGCGTGGAAATTAAAATAAACAAATCAGTAAGTAAATAAACACATAAATACATAAAAATAACAAACACATATATTTGTAAATATTATATTACAGTGTGACTATATATATATATATATATATATATACACACTGTATGTGTGTCACACTGTAATATAGTATTTAAAAATATTATATAAAAACTTATGTATATTATATGAATTGTAATATTTGTAATATATAAATGTTCAATTAAATACACACACACCTTTATTATGTATATGTAATATATAAAATGTGTTAAGTTTATACATTTAATTTAAACATAAACATATATATGTATATTATATTAAAAAAAACAAAATTATATATTTGTATATATGTAAT
>JAUMHE010000082.1:13237263-13253978 GCA_032359235.1 Enteromius mattozi
AAAATTAATTACAAATATTTTAAATAGCAAAAATTTAACATTTTATTCAAGCATTATTGAAATTACTATATATAAAAAACAATAAATTAAAAATTGTTTCTTGTTCCCCAATAGTGTCTACCTAGTTTTGGCCCGTACCTGCAGGACAAGAAGGAAGCGATTGCGAACCACAGAAAGAAACTGAGAGACCTAAGTGACGACACTGTTTCCACAGAAGAAACGAGGATTTACACTCCCAAGGGTCCTGTGCCCAGAGTTAAAGTGGGTTTACTTATATTTTTCACTTGCTTACATATCGTTAAAACTATTTTTCTCCTCAAGACCTTTGACCTTTGGTCTGAAGTTGTTTGTGTTTTTACTCTCAGGATGTGATAGCCAAAGCTCTGCAACACATCGGCACCTATCAAGAGCTCAACATCGAGGAGCAAGTGCAGGCTCTGATCGATCCGGAGATGTGCGTTAACTGTGGGAAGTGTTACATGACCTGTAACGACGCTGGATACCAGGTGTGTACCTCCCTCCGTCCGCCCACTGCCTGTATGTTCCCACACAAACCCACAGCTGTTCAATTACAGCTCCTGGCCTCTCCAGGGCTCAAAGATTTCAGCCAGTCCTTTATAAACCAAGAAAGAACCATTTCCAGCTCTCAACAGCCAGTGGTTTTCAATTATGGCTAACAGAATATGGCTAACGCTAACATAAACTGTGAAAATTGTAGCCTAGCGGTTAGCATACATGCTTAGCATTCTGTGAGTGAATACTAAAACCCCTATACCAAATACTTAACTAAAACCAATATACCAAATGCTTCTACCCTGACATACATGTGCATAAAAAGTGCCAAAAAGCCAATTAACATAAAAAACAAGTGCCGCTATGGCGCCTCTTACTGGTAAGCTAAAGACGTCTCATTAGCGCACCTGATTCCCATTAGAGACTGTAATGAATATTAGCTCTGAAAATGGCGATGTCCTCTTGTGCTTCAGCCTGCAGAAGAACGGCAAGTGGGATAGCTCTGACAGTTTTATTAAAGTATTAATCTCACCCTCTCCTGTTAAATAAATGTCCCTTGCAATTTATCATAAGGGTATTGATGAAGTAGAGTGCGGGTTTTATCAAAGCAGTAATTGTTCACAGTGACGCTCATTGTCTGTGAGTGGATCTCTAAGAGGAATTACACATTATTAATGCTTTCTAATATAGAGGAGCATTCATCAACATAATGTGTCACGATCAAATAGGTGGCCCATCAAGCAATACAAAACAGCACTCTGTGGCGCTAGCAGCAATCCGGTTATGTTTGAAAAGGTGCCTGTACTCGAATCCACCTGCCAAAATAATGTCTGATCTTCCTGCAGTACAAACACAACATTATACAGATTGTTTTAACAGTCTAATATAACGCTTAGATTGATGGGCGTTACTTCCTCTTCTCTGTAGTGTGTTCACATAAAAAGTTATATGCTGCGTAAAGGAAATGAAGCCTGTTTTAGGTCCATTAAAGATTTTTCATGTCATGACATTCATTTCAGAAATTCTGTATTTAGCTATTTCAGTAAACTAACAATTATATTAAAATAGTAATTGTAATAATAATTATTATTATTAGAAATGAATGCTAATTATAATAATTATTATTTGTATTGTTGTTTATTATAATTTCTAAATGAGCTTAATATTTTAACTTTGAGGTTTGAATTATTAATTATTTTTTTTTTCATATTTTCATTACTTTTTCATTACTAAGTTTGTACTTTATTACAGAAAATAAAATATTTGTAATTATTATTATAATAAAAATACATTTATTTTGGTTTTTGTTATTATCATCGTTGTTGTTTTTCTTATTATTTAAAATTAGGTTAAAATTTTCTCTTTTTAATTAAAATGAAATATAATTTGCCTTACATATTCATCACTTTAATACAATAATTTTGTACTTTATTACAGAAAAATTTATATTTTTGTTATTAGTTTAATTTTGTTTTTTTTTATTAAAGTGAAAAATAATTCGTTTTACATTTCATCACTTTAAGAGAGTAATTTTATACTTTATTACAGTAAAATAAAAATGATATTGCACTTCCTTACAGTAAAATAAAATAAATGTATTATTAGTAGTATTATAAATTTTTGAACCAACTTAAAATAAAAGGCAGATACTACAAATGTTACCATGATGTATAAATGCATTTTATTTTGCATTTTTTTTATATATAATGCATCAGTTGTGAAAAAATATATATTTTGCTGTTTATATTCTTTGTCATTTTTATATTATATAAAAAAAATTATATAATTATGTTATTAAAATGAAAGCATTGAAAGACAGATACTGAAAATACTGCTATTCATATAAATATAATTTAAATGTGTGCTTTTTTTACTACAATAATGAGAATTTGGGCCTAATTAAATGAAGAAAAAAAATATTGCAATACAAAACACTCTAAAATAGCTGATATAATACTGTATCTTTTTTTTCACCCTCATATTATGATTTTGTGAAATGTGTGAAACATGAGCCCGATGACATGTTCCTGACAGGTTTCACACATCTGTGTGCTCTGGTTGAGGGACAGCACCCAGTCTTTGTTGTATTTGTATTGTGTGATGTCCACTCGTAGCAGGTTGTCGCCCCTGGTGAGGATATAATGATTCTAATGTCTCTGTATCTGGCAGGCCATTGTGTTTGACCCCGAGACTCATCTCCCAGTGATTCAGGACAGCTGCACCGGCTGTACTCTGTGCTTCAGCGTCTGCCCCATCATCGACTGTATCAAGATGGTTGCCAGGACAACGCCTTACGTGCCAAAGCGAGGCCTCCCTCAAGCCGTGGAGCCCGTGTGCTGAGAGAAAACCCCAGACAAATATATATATATATATATATATATATATATATATATCTACATCACAGCATTGAATTTACTCAGTAATTGCAGTGTGAAGAATTAACTTTGTTGTAGAGGGGGGAAGCAAATAATTAGATTTAAAAAAAATAATTGCCTTATTTTCAGGAGCCAATTATCCAGAAATAATCTAAGGGGGTGTTATTTTGAAACAATAGCGAGGCGATTTGTCGAGGTGAAGTTCCTGCCTCTCTTTCTCTGAGGGCTGATGGGAATGAATCTGGCTGTTTATGCAGATGTGGGAAGACTGCGCGTATCCTTTAACAAGAGCCACAATGATGGATCGTCCACTACATCCAGAACAGAATGCAATCACATATACAAGAGCTGCTGATGGGAAATGAGGAAATGAATGGATTTTAATTGAATGGTGGATGGTTGGGCTCAGAATCACACTCTGCGTTGTTTTCCATAACGTATGATGATTAGAAAAGGTTTGTTTGATGTTATATATGCAATATTGTATGGAAAAAGCCAGTATGCTTCTACAACTAAACCTGAAGTAGTATCAGTTACCTAGTTGACATGAATTGTATTTATTTCCCTCGAAGCCTTAATAACAAATATGGTTGATTTTGATTGCATTAGCCATCTGGACAGGGTCATTTAGAGAGCCGGTCTACCTCAGTAATATGCTGAACATTTCGAGTAAAGGTCATCAATGACTATTTCCAGACATTAGAGATGAAGACTAGCTGTTATTCATCTTGGACCTGAAAGGTCAAGTCTGACCACCTCTATCTCTACAAATACACGGCCCATCCGTACCACACATACAAGCCCCTAGCTTGCTCTCTATGAACTAGAAGATCAAACACAATGATGGGCAGGATAATTGTGCGCAGTGATGAATGGATCTGATGAAGAAAGCCCAAAATCAAAAGAAACATACAAAATTTTAGCCTGTTAAATTGAAAAAATTGCAAACTTTTTTTTAGAATAATGTAGAAATATTTTACTATAGAACAAGAACTAATTGGCTTCTTTTATGTATACTTTTTTCATAATAAAGTTATTAAAAAAATGCTTCGGAAAATGGGGAAATGTGCTTAAATTAAATTTAAAAAATAATAGTAAAAGTAGCCTTAATTAAATAAACATACCATTAAATTGTATAACAACAAATACCACTAATATTTACAAATAATAGTATTTATAAATTAAAAAAAATTCCTATTAATGAGGTTTACGGGGAGAAAATTGCTTAATTGTCAAAAAGTATTTCAGGCATACTTTATCCCGATAATAATAATAATAATAATAATAATAATAATAATAAAAAATGCTTAACTGACACAAAAAAAGAAAAAAGAAAATCTTTAACCCAAGATATAAAATAATTATATACACTATATAAACATTTTGCTATTTTTTTCATATTATAGTTCTCAAAATTATGATAAATGGAAATTATAATAATAAAAAAGGCGCAATGCAAAATATTTCAGATTGTGCTATTTTTTTTATAATCTCTCAGGTCATACTAATTAGCCCTATATATATATATATATATATATAGGGCTAATTAGATCACACACGCACACACACACATTTTTTTTTTTTGCTAAAAAGTTGTGCATATTCAAAAAATGTCATTCAGATTCTTGTTTCATACAGCTGTAACACTATCTCATTTTTCACCTAATAATTTACTTATCTCTAAGCCTACTTATAGCAATATGTACTTATCTGTAACTGCACACTTGTGGACTTGCATATTAATAAAAAGCCTTGTTGTCAATCTTTTTCGACTAGCACTACTGACTATTGTAAGCAATTCCCTGATGTACTGTATTAATACTGTAATAACGGTTGGGGTTAATGAGGGCAAATCGACAGCACATGAAAAACATTTGAAGGAGTCTGAAATAATTGAGGTCTCAGGCGTTCACCTACGAGGATGGCAGTTCATATTTGTTATGTAGATGTCACGTAGTCTGTGTTGTTTACAGACGAGTGGAAGCCGAACGCTGCCGGCTGGTTTGAACAGTCGCCGGGCAGATCAGAGTCTGCCAATAAATCGGGTTCCACTCTGAAAGCGGGCCTCGAGTCTCGGCTTCAGGGGTTACAGGTTAGTGTAAATGTTTACTTCCTCATTGGCTGGCTGGTGAGATAATTAGAATGACATTTTGCATGGTCGCAGTGCAGGATGCGCGACGCGCCCCCCTTTCCCGCTTGCGTCGTAGCGCACATCATTAAAAATCAACATGGCATCAATCTCGCACCAGTGGTGTGAACTCGAGGCCAGTGCAAACGATCATCAGTGGCGTATTAAGCTGGCGGCGGCGGAGCGTGGGGGTGTTCTGACGTGTCTCCTTTGCAGGGATGACGAGGGCGCTGGCCTTCAGCAGCCAGACATTTCTAAAAAGTCCTGTCTGCTTGTTAAAGCACACGCTGAACAACGATGTAATTGTGCTTGCTGCAAACAAACGCATTAATTAATGCGTTCTGCCGAATAGCAGCGCGGCCAACTTATCAGGATTCACAGGCGGCCACCGAAATATTGTTTGAAGTGTTCAGGTGAATGGAATATTAAACAATTTGAGATTAAAATCTTTTTTGATTGATTGTACCTCCATTAATGTTAATGATGTTCTGAAAAACATTGCTCTTATGTTCAGGTCACAGCTGTATCCACTCTGTGGCAGGCCAGGGTCACGCAGCTTGAACATGGCTAACCGTGAGGTTTTTGTCATGCATGTTTTCCCATTAGCTTTGGCTTTAATTTCAATCCATTGTCTAATGTCTGGGTTTGAGCCAAGAGTCAGAGTGGAATTTAAATGATGATTCACTAGGCTGCTTTTCTAATATTTGAAAGACCCGTGCAGTGTCTGTGTGTGTCAGTATACTGTATTTACATGCACTTTTTCCCCAAAAATTCAATGTGTGTGAAAAATTATGAAAATTTCGGAACACAGTGTGCAATGGCCTTAAAGCAGTAACTCAAACTTCTGAATTAAAATACTGTCAAAATATTATTTACAAAATTCTTATATATTAATATATTTTTATATGTTAAAATAATGAGAATTGCAAGGAAAATGTGCTTAATTGTCCAAAAATAATTATAATGTTGCAATGAAAAATATTAGCTCATACTTTGACTGGTTGGTTGATTGCCTAACTGGGTATAGCTGTTGAAAATGTGATCAGAGTTTATAATAGATATATTTTTATTCTTTTTTCCATGGCCGTTTGACCATCTGACCTGTTGAATTAAAGAGTCTATCAAAAACACAAATTCTACAATTTACTCATGTTATCCAAATCTGTACTGAACATAAAATTAGAATGTTTTAAGGATGTTGGTAACCAAACCACCAAACCAACAGAACACACAAAAGACATTTCTCAAAATATTTTCTTCTTCTGTTGAATGCTGTAAATGGATATTCACTCTATCATAGATAGATTTAACATTTTTGTTTTCTGTCAGTGTACATTTCAGCAAGAATGAGGTGTGGTGTTACTGGATCTTGTGCGACGGACTGAAACTTCAGTGGTGGACGTCATTTATCAGGACAGCTGTAATAAACAGAAACATTAGCTCAGAGCTTCGTATTTGTCCCCAACCATCGTTCGATACAATATCTCGCCTCTGTCTTCCCTGAGCAGGAGGGGATGTGTGCTGAGAAATCGTTGTGTCTGACATTTGGAACTTCCAGGCTAAAGTGACAAATGAATTAGACTTCCCAGCACCTTCTCTTTAATGGATGCGAGCGGCCCGCACCTCCCTTAGCTCTAAAAACAGCCACATAACGCGTCATGACTGAGAAAAAGAGCTGCCAGAGTCTGGAGCTTTGTGGCTATACTGACAGGACTTGAATGCTGAGGTTATGGAGACTCACCCGTATGGTTGTCTGGGGTGTTTTCTGATAGTGAGCATAGCCTAACAGCTGGTTTGGTCTGTTGTTGTTGAAGTCAGTCGACTGTTCTATGGTGTTTGCACGGTGCAGTCAGAACAGGAGTTTGACATGCATTGTGAAGCGTCTTTGTGGAGCTCGTCTGAGAGGGGCGGTCTGAGAGAAGAATGCATTTCTATCTATGCTTCAAAAGGACACAGTCCCCAGAGCATTGGTAGTAATGGAGGATCCACTGTACTGTGTAATAATCAATTTGATTTCTGGTTTGTGTGTGTGTGTGTGTGTGTGTGTTAACAGAAGCAATCTCATCTTCCTATCAAAGGCAAGAGAGAGGGGTGAATG
Organism: Enteromius mattozi; assembly: GCA_032359235.1. Taxonomy (NCBI): domain Eukaryota; kingdom Metazoa; phylum Chordata; class Actinopteri; order Cypriniformes; family Cyprinidae; genus Enteromius; species Enteromius mattozi. The sequence goes on from JAUMHE010000082.1 coordinate 13,244,378, forward strand.
GCCCAGAGTAAACTCCATATTGTAATTGTGCCTGCAGTTTTCTCCAAAGGCTGTAAAGAATGTTCCTAACAAAAACATATTTCTGTCTGTCTGTCTTTGTCTATTTATCCGTCTGTCTATCTGTTTATCTGTCTGTCTGTCTATCCTTGTCTATCTATCCATGTCTGTCTATCTTTGTCCATTTATCCATCTGTCTCTATTTTTTTCTCTTTTATCCATCTGTCTGTCCGTCTGTCTCTCTATCATTGTTTATCTATCCATCTGCCTGTCTGTCTGTCTCTATCTTTTTCTCTTTATCCATCTATCCTTCTGTCTGTCTATTTTTGTCTATCTATCCATGTCTGTCTGTCTCTGCCTATCCATCTGTCTATCTTTGTTTATCTATCAGTCTTTCTGTCTTTTTTGTCTATCTATCCATCTGCCTGTCTGTCTGTCTTTGTTTTGAAATCATTTTAAAAGTTCTTAAATTCTTTCTTGTATTGTTGTGATTTTTATTTTATTTTATCTTATTTCCTTTTTATGTAAAGCACTTTGAATTACCATTGTGTGTGAAATGTGCTATATGAATAAACTTGCCTTTCCTTGCCTTTGTTCATCTATCGGTCTGTCTGTCTTTCTGTCTATCTTTATTTATCTATCCATCTGCCTATCCATGCATTAGTTTGTATATCTGCTTGTCTATCTTTATCTAATAATCCATCTGTATCTATCTTTTTCTCTCTATCCATCTGTCTGTCTGTCTCTATCTTTTTCTCTGTATACATCTGTCTATCTTTCTGTCTGTCTTTGACTATTGAGATCTATCTATCTATAGATAATGCAAAGAACTGGTAACGTGTTGAAATTTGGCCACAGAAGCCATATGGGTCTGCTTATTAGTATTTGGACAGCTTTTCAATCATTTAACAATATTCTTTTAAAATTAATTATATTTAATAATTTATCAAACAACAGTCACTTAAATAGTGTGACATTGAAAACCCGATGTGTTACCTGTGCTTGTGCATGTTTCAGAAGTGTGTGTGTGTGTGTGTACTTGACTGGTTATGTAAGTCCATTTGGGGTATGTGTGTGTGTTTGAGGACACTCTGATACCAGAGCTTAACAGGTAAAGGTCACTGAGATGAGATGGAAATACCAGTGAACAGAGCCTAAGGAGGAAGGACAGGATGGTATTTGGTCCTGCTGATTCAGGACTTGATCTCATCATGTGTGTTTCACTGTGAACTTTGAGCGTCATACCGGTGAGTCTCAACAGAGGGCGCTACACAAATCCACTCACACAGACAGATGGACACAGCTAGACTAATTCATCATTCTGTTACACAGACCTGCAAAGTGTTGCAAGTTTTTAGCACTTTTCCTAAACTGCTACTTTAATATCTGGGTCCAGTGAAATGTTTAAGCGTTTAAATTAATCACAGATACAGGCGTTTTCACACTCTGTGGTAATGAGGGAGACAGAGGTAGTCTGGAGAAGGTGCTAAGTATCCTGACTGGTGTGCGAATGTAGTGATTTCATCCTCTGTTAATGTTATAGGTAAAGTCTGTCAGATATTTGGAAATATCAAAGAGCAATATTCTATGGAAGCCTGTTTCAGCCACTGAAAAAAACTCGCAATACTCGTTTGCATGTCACAATTCTGAGAAAAAAAATCTGAATTGTGAGATAAAAAGTTTCCTTAAAAAATATATATATATATTCAGTGGTGGAAACAGGCTTCCATAAGATTCTGATGCACTGAGCCCTAGACATTTCCAGATTAATTTCACCCAGAGTTTTCTTAAAAAAGCAATAAAAAGACAAAAGTTTACTTACAAAACAAAACAATAGAAATCTAGATCGGTAGCACAAGGTAAGTCAGTGCTTGATTTTTCAATTCTGACATTTGTTCGCCAGCTGTGCTAGTCGATGTGCGTCAAACCTAAGCAAAGCTGCACAATTCTCCCACTTCCTTCTTTCTCCATATCAAATTCTAAGATGGAAGTTGTTCTGTCCCTTGGAGAGTCCTTGCATTGAGCTCCACTTTGCAGAAATTGGCCTCTGCGCCATCAAAGCCCAGCCGAGGACTGCAGGCGGCGGGTGACATTTTGATTGAGATATTTTGCCTCTGATAACATGCAAATTCCAGCGCGGCGACATGAACTGAGCCGGCAGACTTTATTTTTACTCTCCCTCCCTTTCGCTCTTTCTCAGCGCTCTGTTACTCGGCGCGTGATGCTATCTATTACATTATGGCATCTGTATGCATTCAGTGACTGCTGTGGCGTTTTAATAAAGGCACATCACTTTCTGTCCTGTGGGCTGGTCTCAGCGCGTAATCAAACCTCACAGACTTGCATGGAAACAACACTGTCAGTCATTTCGTCAAATAAACACACTGTATATATTCATACGTTTCCTCTCTGCATATGAATGCACTGCTGTCTGCGAGGGATTTCATAATTATTTAAATTCGCCGCAGCTTATTGCATGTTCCAGATTCACATGTATTGAGAAGCTGACATGTTTTGAAGCAGGTGTCCACACTTGCTGTCAATCTTACTTGTTACTTATCAAGTTTGAGACATTTATTTCTTGATGTATTTTGACTATTGAGAGTCCTCCATTTGGTCTTATTGTAAGAATCACATTATCGGCCATAACTCAAATAACGCAAATTATCAATGACTGGTTGGTTGATTGCCTAACTGGGCATAGCTGTTGAAAATGTGATCAGAAATGCAATAGATTGCTAGCAGAAATGTTGTACCTTTTAGATACAAGCAATCAGTTCTTGTCTCTAAAAACTAGCAATATTGAGGGGAAATATTTGTATTTAATGTTGAACAATTTTCAACCTCTCAGCCTCTGAATCAGGAGAGAAATATGCACATTCTAAACAAATACATTGGGTTATTTTTTCCAAACGCCTTTAAAGCAGTTCTTGTGAGCTTTTAAGGCTTTTTCATTCAGAACCAATGCAAAAAAATCGGCAAGTGGCCGGGCAATATGCTAATGTTTCATTTTGATGTCAGCATGAAACGGCTTGGGACTCGTTTAAAAAAAGAGTCGTTTCAATGATTCAGAGTCGACTCTTTCTTCTGAGAGACAATAACTTTATACATGGTGCACTTTCAGATTTAAAACTAGAAGCTATGTTACACACTGCATGAAAGGTCGTTTTCAAAATTGCATAATAGGGGCACTTTAAAGTTAAAAAAGCCTTAATGATGGATTTGTTACTTAGAAACATGGACCTTTTCCCTTCACAAGATGTAAATTGATAAACTGGAGTCATGTTGTGGATTATTATTATGTTTTATCAGCTGTTTGGACTGCAGAGGATTCATTGGTGATGCTAAATTTCTCCTGATCTGTTTTGAAGAAGAAACAAACTACATCTTCAGCTTCATTTTAGGGTGAACTATTTCTTTAAGTATTCAAAGCACACTTGTGTCAGTAGGAGATCCTGTTTTTGTTTTGAACTTCTTCTTTTTTGCTCTTCTGACACCCACATCATGAGGCAGGAGAAGCTGGGAGGTTGGGGGGTTGTGCCACCTTGGTCCATCAGTGTAATTGTTTTGTGGGTCGAAAGATATTTTTAGCCCACCAAAGGTTGGTCCCTTTTGTTATCTCACAAAGGCTCGACAACCCCGCTCACAGTCACGTCTCTTTGAAGGAACGCCGCTGTTGAGAATTGCCTCAGCACCGTGTCCTGGGTTCTCCTGTGTGGCGAGGCTTTGATCAAAGTGAATCTTTTGGTCCTAACATCTCTTTAAAGCCATGTAAGGTCTGCTGCAGATTTGCCACAGACGTCTGTTGAATGCTGCTATACTTGTCTTGTCGAGTATTTGTAATTGCTTTTCTGGCAGGTCTAGGCTCCTTTGGTTTTTGGTGCTTCTTCTTAGCATTCCCACCATGATAATGCTCCCACAGGATCAACACACAGTACGGTGTGTACGCTCGGCACTGTCTCGCGGGTTATAAGTGTTGTAGTAATTCACTTGTTCAAAACCTAAATATTGTATGAGTAAAATCACCAAATGAATCAAATGTGGTTTAGATATCTTTCTTTTGGGTAAAACGTTTGAGTAATATCAATGCATGATATTAAAATAAGTAATGTACGCAATTATTTAGCTGATTTAACTATATTCTTTTCAATCCAATACCAATATTTTGTAACAATTAAGGTCAATATTAATGCTTATTAATTATAGTTTAATAATTATAGCCTTATTAGAGTCAGTATTTTTAGTATTTAATTGTAATCAGCAAATAATCCCTTTTTTATTTGTTGACAATAATTAGTAAACATCATCAATCCTTTTTTTTATTTCAATAAATATATTTTACATGTATCATAAATGTAAGAAAGTTTGGTTTTATGTTTTTAGTGTGAAATAACTCCAGATGATGTTTGTGTGGATGTTTGAATGAGTGCTGTGACTAAACTCTGACTGCTTGTCATTCAGCATTTCTTCTCATGTTCAGATGAGCGGAAGAAGAAATAGTTCTGCTCTCCTACACAACTATTTGCTAACAGTCCATATTTTCCATTTCAAAGCTTATAATAAGCAGTCATTTTTCTTGTAATGGTTTGTGAGATTAGTTAGTACTTTCTAAATAAAAATGGTTTTACCATGAAAAGTGTTTTGGGTCACCATTGACTTCCAGAGTAGGAAAAAAAATACTATGGAAGTCAATGGTGATCCAAAAAAGCCTGGTTACAAACTTTCTTCAAAATATCTTCCTTTGTGTTCGGCAGAACAAAGAAATTCATACAGGTTTGGAACTACTCAATGATGAGTAAATTATTACAGAATTTTGATTTTTGGGTGAACTATAACTTTAAAGTGCATCACAAAACATAAAACAGCACATATATTGGGTAAAATATCCTGTTGCAACTATTTTTTAATGATATTTTCAGAACCAAGTCCATTCATAATCAACATTTATTTTAAAATCTTTTTTTATCACAGAGCTCATTGTATTTGACGTCCCATAGGATGGATCCAAAACACGGAATCTTGATACCACCTACTTTTTTGGAAAAGCCAATAATGTCTTAATACAGCTGTCTAGGTAGGCAGCTTGCTATTTTTTGGAGCCTAGCTTATATGCATGCACAATTTATAAGCAAAACTGGTATAAATCACTCTTCATTTATAGAGAAGGGCGTTTAGCTCTCCTACAGGAGACATCTGGCATGGGAAGGTTGTCAATGGCATCCTATATTCCGCAATTTAATTCTGCCAGTCTGCCTGTGGGCCCTGCTCGGAAACGTGCCCGGTGCCACCATGCCTCATCAGAGCTGGCATCGGCCGTCCCTGTCAAGAGTTTGGCAGCGCTGTGGCATCACGCTCCATTAAAAAGCTTCTGGAATTTCCCACATTTTGGCAAAGGCCTTGTTTTTTTTTTTTTTTTTTTTTTCCCAAAGAGAGTGACAGAGCCAAGGGAACACTAGGTTTGGAGAGACACCGGAGTGCAGTCGGGTTTCCACACCCCCCTCCTGCTCTGCTGTCAAGTCCACCCTTTAGGGAAGAAGCAGGAATGGAGGATTGTTTCAGGAGAACGCGCTAATATCTTAGCAAACCCTAAAATACATCAATTAATGGTGGCGCAAAGCCCCGGTGCTCTGGTGTCCGCGCGGCGAGGCCTGCGGGGCGGAGCGGGCAGCCTTTTAGAGTGCTGGAGAAACCAGATGTCTCTAAAGTGGTCCCCGGACAGACACGCTGATAAATGCTAATGGAAGTGATTACCTCAGACAGCAAATGGACCTTTTTGACAGAGTATCGGCAGAGGCCAAAACAAGCTTATGGATGCAGTTTGGGTCAGTGGGAGCGGATGGACATAGATTAGACTTTATTGTTAGCCTCAGGTGGACCTTTCTAGTTGAGTGCAAGAAAGAGCAGCGTTAAATGTGAGAGCGTATCCATGTTTTTAGATTCAATCTATATTTGCATTGCTGGTACAAATATTTCCCTGATCAATAATGGAAATATTATATACTGTAAGAGCAATGGAAGTCTTTAAATCTCAATCTTAAATCTAAAATCTAAATTGTGACCCTGAACCACAAAGCAGTCATAAGCAACTTGCCTATATTTGTAGCAATAGCCAACAGTATATTGTATGGGTTTAAATTATTTTTAAAAAATGTGTCGTTTTATTATTGTTAATTGTTATTGAATACTAATACCAATACTGAATACTATAGTAATTCAATATTTAATAAAGTTAGTAAATATTACAAATATTACATACACTGGAAAAAAATATTTTCACTAAGAATTAATAGTACATTTCACAAATAATTACAAAGAAACAGCAAGAAATAGATGTGATATTTTAAAGTTAAAAGACTGAAATTGTAACGGCGGAAACGGAGGCGTGCGGATCCATTTGCAGCTTTTTATTAGAGAAGTTGTACAGGCTAGGTCAGATACCAGCAAACAGTGCAATGGAGACAACACAGAATCAGTCGAGGTACACAGGCAGAAATCGGGGCAGGCAGCGAACAATCAGAATCCAGATAAACAGTCCACGGTAATAACAAAAAAAAAAACAAACACGGGAAAGAATGCTCAGAAATGATAGCTGGGGCAAATCAAGACTTCACAGAGAGTTGGCGTTTGAAATGGAGATTTATACATCATCTGAAAGTTGAATAAGCTTTCCATTGATGTATATTTTGTTTGGACAGAACTATATTTGGTCAAGATCTGGAATCTGAGGGTGCAAAAAACAAAACAATAATCACCTTTAAAGATGTCCAAACAGTAGGAAAGGTATAAAATTTCTTAATGGAACATGATCTTTATTTAACATCCTAATATTTTTTGGCATAAATGAAGATTATCTGGAACAATCTAATATAAGCTTGCTACTCAGCACAGGTTTTGTGGTTTTGTATATATATATATGATAGAAGATGACATTTGCTTAGACAGATGACATGGTTTAAATTTCCCCTAAAAGGCTTCTTACCCCCAGGTTTGGGTCATCTTATTAGGGTAACCTGACCCCTTTCATAATTTTCAATTAAATTTGAGATCTCTTTTGGCTTATTTAGCCAGTAAACAACCACCCTGGCACTGTGTCAACAACTGACTACAAATCTAGTTAGACTTTGATCGTCCAGTGCAGTTTTTAACTCCAGGACCTCAACAGCCTCGCTAAAGCAAGAGTGTCTGTTCTCGCAGACAGTCCATGTAAAAGATAAATGAGATGTGTGCCATTCCAGATCACAGCGAGACACGTCGCAGAGAGGAACGCAATGTTGTGTGGATGGATGGAACCGATCTCTGCTGTGCATTCAATGACCCACAGCGAGAGAAACTCAGAGCACGTACTAACTCCGCTGATCCTGTCTGCACTGCTGGATGCATCCAGAGAGAGAGCGGGAGCTGTATCCGTAACCTATAGGAGGTGAAAAATACCCTTGGGATTATCCTCCCTACCCCGTGCTCAAACAACCCTGAGCCTGGAGTCGCTCTGCAGGGCGCTCACTGAATCCCAGAGTATCACACATCTCTGGATCTCTCAGGAGCAAACTGAATATGTGCAAGTTCCACTCTGGCTTTTTCTGCTGGAAACAATCAATACTTCTCCAGGATTCTACAATTCCTTGTGTCTGCAGCACTTGCTTTCCTTGTTTTGTTTAGTTTTTTTTTTGGTCTTGGTGTACAGCTCATGGCTCAACAGTAAGGTTGTTTTCTGCTGGCCTGGTTGAGATTTTTGCTGGCTGCAAAAATATTCACAGTTGTTATGCATCAGAACACAGTTTGGTTGGACTGTATGGGCTATTAGCCCCTACTGCTGGATGTTGTAACTACATGTGATATAGCAATATATTCTGTTTAAATCTTTATCTCTCTCTCTGTCTGTAATATTTTTGTAGGTTTTTTTTTACGTTTTTTATATATTTTATTATTACTTATTTATTATTAAAAATTATCCATGGTCATTATAGTTAGCTAAACTAAAACAATAAAAAAAAGTGACAAAATTTACATCATGGTGTGATGTAAAAAAAAATAAATAAATAATAATAATAAAAACTCTAACATTAAAGATAAACCTCTTTTGTATGTTTCTATATGATATTTTCTGTTGTCTTAAGGTCTTAAAAGCAACTTAGAATAGATTTGGATGCAGCTATAGAGAATATTATCACTTTTTTTTATTATGCATCAAGTATACCTGTTTAGACTTGGTGAGAAAACGTCTCCATGAAATACAGTAAAGACAATCAGTAAGACTTTGTCGTTCATATATATTCACTGTAATCTAAACATCCAATCCATTGAATCAATTGAAAACATGACATTATTATTCTTCTGACAAATAAACATATGCACAGGAGACTATAAAGCGGTCCAGTGAGGCTTTAAATAGACTCAGTCATGCCCCACTGATTTACCTCCAGCTAAAATGAAGATCTGCTACTTATGTGCAAGAGTTTTTATATACCTGGAGAAAGATAACCAGACACAACCTGAAAGGGTGTGCGATAATGACAATTTTGTCAATCACAATAATTAGACAATATTTCGCTGAGCGTGTTATTGGGCTGGTATTTTGGCAGGTTTAGCACTGCCATGAACAGATGACACCCAAAGCTTCTGTGCAGTGGTTTGCCTGAGAAATTAAACTTTCCCAATAAGTTTAAACTGATTTTCACCTTTTATCCACATCAACAGTTAACATTCGTTAACAACATTAGGTTAAATTAGTCAAAAACAGTCACAAAACAAACATGCAGCATTGTGATGTATTGCTTATGCGTACCCTCCCTAGTGCCTTAAGGAACTTGCTGGACGTTCAGCTTGTGTTGGCAGGGGAAGGAAGATTAGTTCAGGAAAAGTGAGCTCACCTCTTGCACTGATGTCATTTCCAGTGCATTTCCAGAGTCCACAGAGAGAAGCCAAGACCCATCGGCCGTATGTCATCATGCCAATAATCAGTTCATTAAATGCATCACTTTGCAAGAATCAAGAACATAATCACCAATTACCTGCAGTGCTGAAGATGTACCCTTTATATGTGACCTGTGTACAGGGGGATGTGTCAAACACTTCAAATCAAATATGGTTTGAGGGTTAAGATATTTACTCTAGTGGTACCATGTTCAATCTCTTTAACAATCAAAAAAGGTGCTTTTAAATGTATATTATATTATTATTATTATTACTGTAATTATATAATTATTAAATAATTACATAAATATTTAAAAACTAAATGTATAACACAAAGAATGTATAACAATAAAGAAAAAATATTAGTATTACTCTCAAATATACTTTGTTTCTGCCACAATTAAAAAAAACAACAAAAAGGAATTGCTTTTTATCTCACAATTAAGACTTTTTTTTTTCTTGCATTTTTTTGTGATATTGTGACATATAAACCTAGAATTACAAGATATTAACATAATCTCCTAGAAACTCACAATTGTTAAGAAAAAGTCTGAATATATTTTATTTTTAATGGCAGAAACAGGCTTCCATACATATATATATATAATTTATATTGTATATACAGGTTCTTTTCAAAAAATTAGCATATTGTGATAAAGTTCATTATTTTCTGTAATGTACTGATAAACATTAG
>JAUMHE010000082.1:13259973-13279298 GCA_032359235.1 Enteromius mattozi
TAGGAAATATGCTGTCTCTCGCATCACATACATTATCAATAGTTAAGTATGTGGTCTTGAAGAGGATCCTTTTTTTTTTCTTATTTGGACTCAGTCTTGACTTGGACTCGAACCTCTTTGGACTCGGTCTTGACTCGGACTAGTCTGATCTTGGACTTGTCTTTGGACTCAACAAAGCTGTACTTGACTACAGTTCTTGTAGCACTATTTTGGAAAGTATCGCTGCACGCAAATAGCATACACTCTTCTGGGTAAGCACTCCACGACATACAGATATTCTACGCTAATACACGTAGAAAACGCATCCTTGTGTTGCTGCTAACACAGAACAGCGTCCACTATGTGCATCCAGCAGATACTCTCCAAAATGGCGATACGGTGATGCTACAGTGCCAAATTGTTGAATAAAGTCATTATTTTTGCTTTCTTGTTGTTTTATAACGTTATGGTTGAACCACTGATGGCAAATGGACTATTCTGACGATGTCTTTTATATTTTTTTGGACCTTAACAGTGGTATTGGTTTGGAATGACATGAGGTTAAGTGATTAAAATTTTCATTTTGGGGTGATGTATCCTTTTAATTATGTCATTCCAAATCTGTAAGACCTTCATTAATCTTCGGAAAATAAATTATTTTTGATGAAATCCGAGTCCCCTCTGATCCTCCATAAGAAGCAAGGATCCTAAAACGGTCTAAATAATCCATGTTACAAAACTATATTAAATATTAATATTGCTAAAGAAAGCAAAAAAACTACTTTATTCAATAATTTGTCTCCTCCGTGTCACTCTATAGCGCTTTTTTGGAATTTCAATTTTCATTTGAATAATATACCTTCTTAAAGTAATAGTTCACCCAAAAATATTTTACTTACTCCCAAGCCATCCTAGGCGTGTCTGACTTTCTTTTTTCAGACGAAAACAGTTTTTTACAAATTTATTTATTTATCCGCAAGTACTGCGATGTAAAAATAACCTGTCACATGTCCTCTGAAGCAGATAGATGGGTTTTTGTAACAAAAATATTTCTAGTTTTAAAATTATAACGCAAATAACTGACTAACTGACTGACTGAGTGCCGAGTTTCTTCTTCTTTGTATTTTAATGGCGGTTGGCATACAGCTTCAAAAGCTGCATTACTGCTACCTGCTGGCTAGAGCACAGGGTTTCAAGTTAAAAAACTCTGACTTTGTCTGAAAAAATAAAGCCATACACACCTAGGATGGATTCGGGGTGAGTAAAATATGGGGTAATTTTCATTTTTGGGTGAACTATTCCTTTAAAATACCAACTTTTCACATGGCCTCACAGCAGAAAAATAAACAGATAAAGATAAATCATATTTTACAGTCCAAATTTAGACAAAAGACAAAAAGACACAAAATCACACAATAAAGGCAAGAAAAGACATTTTTCTACAATAACATACAGCGTGACCTGTCTGATTCACAAATAAATGACTCTTATGAGCTGTTTTTTTCTCAGTGCATCAAAAACATTCAATGCAACCCGCAAAGTTTGATTCACAAACAAGCAACTCTGATACATCAGCAAAATGGGCATTGTAACTGAAGTCCAAAATGAATTAGAATCAAACTGAATCAGAATTGAACCAAGCTGAGAAATGAGTATCAATACCCAGACATGAGAAGACATTTCCTCAGACAAAAGTCTAATTTTGCACTCCATTTAATCTCATTTAGAAGAAACAAGTAGCAGTATATCATTAAAAAAAAGCTATTTTTCTTTAGAAATGAGATAGGCCTAATAGGGATGAGCACAAACGATGAGATTTGATGGCATAAAGTGCATTAAAAGGACGTGACTGTTGTCTTTATACTGCTCAGAATTCATCCGAGGACCACTGTGCAGTTGAATTCTCCACAGGCAATTTAAGTGACTCATAAGCTATTACAATAAGGAATAGAGGATAGAGAAAATAAAACGTCCTCTTGATTAATGTGCTGAAAAAGATCAGCGTCAATGGAAGAATCAGTTTCCTTTCAATATTTAGTTTTCACTCTCCAAATAATGAGCACTAGGCCTTGTCCTTTTCAAACACTGAGTTAGAGGAGCGGAAAAGACAAACTTCTGACGGTCTTCGGTGGCAGCAGTGTGCAGTGAATGTACTGTGACGGTGTTTATACACTGCAGTGCTTCTTCCTTCACACGACAGACTGCTGGAAGCAGAAGTCAGCGCTGTGTTTCACAATTCTGTCCGGCTCCGCAGAAGCCCGTGATTAATCAAACATCCATCTCGGCTTGGAAGAGCCGAGACACTTTAATCATTTCACATACTTGTGTGTTTAGCTGTAATAATTTGACTCTATCATGCTAGGACAGTTCCTGCAGTGATTTATGGGCGGCTCTCGACTGCCAGTAGACACACAGGAATAAAGCTTTCTCTCTCTCTCTCTCTCTCTCACTGTATTTTCTCACGGCTCATCATTTTTATTCCATCAACAGGAAAATAAACACTGTGTCCGAATATGTGCACAGTAGCATGCAAAAACCAGTATGTTCAGATGAATCAGCTAATGACTTAATGCATCTGAAGTGTGCAACCAGTGGGAATGTAACAAATGACCTACAAAAGAAATGACTGAGAAGAGCCTGTGTTTTGGATGACAGATGAAATAAATAATTATATTGATAATTATACTCAATGTCTTGATTAATCAAATGCCACCCATGTTTGAACCGAAGTCCATTCCTCTGCTAAACTGGAAGACTCTTCTGTTTATAACAGGACGGTTCTTTATTTGACGTGATTGGAAAAGATTAATTTCTGTGCTCATATGCTGTGTTGTTCTTTGATTAATGAAGCTTGAAACCCAAAGGGGTTGAAAAATGTGAGACGCAACTGGCTGACAGTTCCACCTGAGTTTTTAAATGATAAATTTCAATTTAAAAAAATAACACTGTAAGTGAATCTGGAGGTTTATGGTAAATTTACAAAATGTTCTTAAATGTCTACATAAACATATTCAAAAGCAATTATTACATCAGTAACATGAGCAAGATTTTGGCTGGATTGGAATAAATAAAAAATGAATAAAAATAACATCCTTTACATTAAAATAAATATAATAAAATAAAATACAATTTCTTTTAAAATAAAGTAAAATAAATACCCTTTATAATGCAATAAAATAAAACATCCTTTCCATTAAATAAAACTAAAATAATGACATAAAAAAATAAAATGAATTATATTAAAATAAAATAAAACAACACAAAACACCATTTGCATAAAAAATGACGTTTCATAACGAATTTCAGGAGGAACACGTACAAACGATCGCAGCTGCCGCCAATCTCCTCATTACTAATTATCCTATCAGAACTCCTCTCCTCCACTATAAATACCGCTCGCTTCCTCTTTCCAGTATCTGCGTTTTTTGACCTCCACCGCCTTCCCCTTACCGCCAACAGAGCCGGGGCCAGACCGAAGGAGAGGGCCCAAACATACCAGACTCCTCCTCTGGTTTTTTTCCATTTCGGTTCGCCGATACCGTAACCGTTTCAACTACTATCGCCCAGTTAGCAACTCATCGTCTTCTCGTCGCTTCCACTGGCCTTCACTTCCTCCCGAGGGGGCACGCGGGGGCCAGGCTGGGCTCCGAGCATCAGTCAACCCTCGCCTCCTAGGGGTAAACCTCCTAGGGCTCGGGGTCCGCCAGGCTACCTGCCTGTCCCCCGGACAGTCCGCCAAACAAGCATACTTTTATCGATCGCAGAGGAAGTGAGAACTAGTGAAAAAATAATTAAAAATAAAATTTGATGAAAAAAAAAAATCTATATGTATATTAAATAAAAGCAATTGCATTTAAAAACAATAACACTGTAAGTGAATGTGGAGGTTTATATTAGATTTACAAAATGTGTTTATAAAATGTCCCCATACACGTCATTAAACAACAATTATTCTATCAGTAACATGAGCAAAATATTGTCTGGTTGAAAAATATAAATAAATACTTTTCATTAAAATTAATAAATAAAATATAATATAATTTCTATTAAAATAAAGAATACATTTTACATTACAATAAAATAAAACATACCTTCCATTCCATTAAATTAAAATGAAATAAAATGTCCTTTTTATTCAAATAATAATTAATATAAAATGAGATAATAAAATAGAATAATAAAATAAAATGAAATAAAAAACATTTTTAAATTGTATAATAAATAAATTATAATGCTTTTGAAACTTTAAAACAGAAACATAAAAATAAATAAAAATTAAATTAAATAAAGAAATGGTTCCCTATACCATTTTTAGTGGCTGGTTTTCGTGTATTTTGCTCTACAAATGAATGTGGAGGTACATGCATATGTGCTTTTTAAAATCGATACACACCAAATGCAAATGATGCAAATGAAGCCTTAAAATCACATTCACTCTGACAAGTCTTTGCAAATCCCTGCTGCAGTCTGACACAATTATCCCGAAGTAGCGCCAACAAGATAATGGCAGCGGCCGCTCGGGCCTCAGGAGTGAGAATGTGATTAAACAGAGGTTGTTCTCCCTGTTGCTTTAGGGGGTTGAATATACTGCCTGCCGAATAAACAAATGCTTAGTTTAACTGAGTGGCCTTTAACAGAAGAGCTTCCTGGTTTATGATTCGGCTGTTGGAAATGTCACGGTAAAACTGTGGTGTCTGCTCTTGTTTATCTGACCATCTTGAGACGCTCAGCACTGAAGCAGGTTTGCTGGCCCTGTGCTTTACGGGCTAGTTATGGGTTGGCCTTTCCGTTCCTGCAATTTCTCGTACGCTGACTTTTAAAAGCACATGACGGATAGCTTTGTTGCCGCCGCTCCCAAAATAAGCCGGAAAACGTATCGCTCAAAAGTTTTCTGTATTAAGCAAATAGGCTGCTAAAGCATAAAATGGATCGCAGGGGCTCCGCAGACCTCCCAGTGAACCCAAGCCCTGCTGCTACAGATTTAAATTATGCCACACATCAACGTGAAGCGGCTTCTCTCTCCACTGCATCTGTCTGAGAGCGGTCTGGAAACAACAGCAGATCGGGCTGCAGACAAGACGGCCAGGACAGCTTGATCCAAATGTTGTTTTGAAGTTGTTAACCTTTTAAGGGGACTATGGGAGAATTTTCTGGCTTTTATATTTCGGATTCAATGAGACTAAGTCTGCGTGCGGCACACTGCGGGACATTAAGGAGAGCAGAAAGCCTGTTTTATGGGGTATTACCAGCGTAATAGTTCATCTGTCAACTTTTAGAAAGCAGCAAGCGCTTCTTTCCGTAATGCGGAAGACGCAGATTGCTACCGAAATGACAGAAGTTCGACAACATGACTGGTAGAATGTAAAGTCACTGAACATTAAATCAAATGGTGTATTTTAAATGTATGCAGAATATAAAACATAATGTGTTTGCCTTAACATAAACATTGTTATGTAATACTAAGTTTAACCATTTAGAGTCCAAATGAATTTCCAAAATGGACAGATTTTAAAGTAAAACTGAATATTATTTCAGAAATTGAGACTTGATTTCGTTTAATTGGACTTAATGTTTAATCAATACAAAATTTTCAGAGTGAAATAAAAAACTAAATTAATTAAATTAAATTAAATTAAAACAATTTCTCATTTTCATTTAATTTGATATACTAAAACACTAAAATAAAAATAAAATTTAGACTAATAAAATTAATAAAAATTACAAAAACACAATAAAATTACTATCAAAAATATATCAAAAAATCTAAAAATTAATAAAATGTTGATTAAAAACTAAAATAACATTGATTATGAGATTGATTATGATTATGAAAAAGTTAAAACAATAAATAAAATCACATTTTGACAATGTCATACTTTCAATACTATAAATATAAAGTCACAATTATTATTATTATTATTATTATTATTATTATTATTTACTCTAACGTGGGACTATGCTTGCACAAGCAGAATGGAAAATATATTTTAGAGGTGTCATTTATAGCATTTTAATAAAAATGATAACATAGCAAAATTTGTGCACAGAATAATATAGTATCATTATGTTGTAAAATAAGGTTGTCATTTAAGAGATAAGGGCCATTCTCAGTCGTTCTCGAATGAATGGCTCCAGAACACGACTACAACCACAACAAATCGAAGATGAGTCGTCTTTGAGGGCATCATCTCAAGGGTGCGACAGCATCGGTGTGATTTATATGCATGAGGTGAGGAACACCAGGAAATGGGTGCTGTCCATTTCATTTGATGGCCATTGATTGACCAGAGGACAAAATCACTTTCTCTGTGAATATGACCTGACAAACGCGAGTCAAATAAGTGCTCATAATAGCAGCACTCCTCTGTTTGCTATAATCAGCTGCTACACAGTAAAAAAACAGGAAAGCGGTGTGCAAAATGTTATGTTGTTTTAAGCATTCACAATCAAAAAAAAAAAAGGCTCAATCATCAGCATAAATGTAGTCATTTCTCAGCTTGCATGTGTTGGTGGGAGTCAACATGACCCTCAGTCTACAGCTACTCAATATTCAGACTAAACCATGGTTTATTCAGTCATTTAATTGTGTTTCACTTTCTCCCTTAAAGGGACAGCTCACTCAAAAATCTAAATTCTGTCATTTACTCACACTCACATCATTCCAAACCTGAATTACTTTTTTTTTCTTTCTGAGGAACATGAATAAAGATTATATATGAGATATATAATGTTAATAGCTATACTGTACTTTATAACTTATATTTTACAATTTTTTTTTCTAACATTTTTTAAATTGTGCAAAAGATAAAATAAAAATATCTAGAGAATTAAAACATTAAAACATTTAATTATGCATGTAAAAGACCAGACTTCAGAAAGCAGTAAGACACAATATTAATATAAAATCTAATTTTGTAAATATTCTACAATTTCTAAAATTGTACAAAGGCACAAAAAAAGAACCCAACGACAACAAAAAAACAGAAAATATTATCTAGAGAATACTTAAAACATTTGAATTAATTATGCATGTAAATTATGAATGTAAAAGACCAATCTCAGGAAAGCAGAAAGAAACAATGCTAATATAATCAAATTCTTTAAATATTCTAAAATTTCAAAAATTGTACACAAGGCACAGAAAATATTATCTAGAGAATACTACACATATTTAGCATTTTAACATTTAGAAACAAACAATAGTAAGATTTAGTAAATATGTTAATAAAACGTTATATTTAACGTTTAATGAATATTTTAAGTTAACATGATAATAGTAAAATTTTTTTCAAATTAACTGAATACAGACCCCCCAAAAAACCCTTTCTGGCCCCTCCTGGGGGTCCTAGGACACTAATTTGAAAACCCCTTAAATGGACTATTTTATAGTGCTTTTTGTCACAAGCAGCTATCCTTAATACATTTTTAAAAATTCTCTTAAATATGTATGTTTACATTCCACATTTGTAACAAAATAAGCACATAATGACACATTTATTTTTATTAATGAGCTGTTCCTTTGATTCATTTCAAGTGAACAGTCTTTATTTTACCTCTCTGCAGTCTCTGTAAATTTCCACCACTGAACAGCTATTTAGATGTTTGGGGCTCAATGGGAATGGAGGTAGCTTTCGTTCTGTCTTTCGCTCTCTCTCTCAGCGTCCCAGCTGTTATCTCACAACCATGGGGATGGAAGAAGTGTTTTCTCCCTCTCTCCTTCTCTCTGTCTCTCTCTCTGTGCCTCTGGCAACAGTAAACTCACCTTCTCTTCATGAAATGCTGCTTCTGTGTTTGAGAGGCTGTGGAATTGCTCAGGGGAACAGCACAGGACTGCAGCACTGCCACCGCGACTTTACAGCCCCATTTTTCACCCGCACAGAAATAAATGAAGAATCAGAACATCGCGCATGTTATAAAAATGAAAGGAATGGAAAAAGATTTCCAAGTCATTTACACTCTAAAGCAGAGAGACAGAGAGCGAGCGAGTGCCAGGGTGAAACGGTCCTCCAGGTGAGTAGTGAAAATAAAGCCGCCGACAGGTCCTGAAGGCCATTCTTAGAGGCCCCGCCCATAAGTGATGATGTCATTCACAAGTGTTTGGATCTGGGGTGAAACAGAATCTCTGCTATAATGTCATTTAGCTCTCTCTTGAAGAAACAGTTCATTCACAAAATGAACTTATTGAAAACATACTCACCCTCAGGCCACCCAAGATGTAGTTGAGTTAGTTTCATCATTAGGAACAGATTTTGAGGAATTTACCATTGCATCACTTACTCACCAATGGATCCTCTGCAGTGAATGGGTGCCGTCAGAATGACAGTCTAAACAGCTGATAAAAACATCATTCACAAGTAATCCATATCATATAATCCATCACTTAATGCTTTGGGAAGTCCATTTGACTTTAAACTCTATAGCTTCTGGCTTCTAACTTACTGGTAATCAGTGCTTGATCCGTGCATATTTCTCTCCTGATTCAGGATGAGACTCATTTTTCAGTGGAGAAAGCAATATTATAGATAGAGGACATGTTGGAGTCATGTGGCTTACTTGTGGATTATTGCAATTATTTTTATCAGCTGTTTGGACTGTCATTCTAATGGCACCCATTCACTGCAGAGGATCCATTGTGAGTAAGTGATGTAATGCCAAATTTCTCCAAATCGTTTCTGATGAAAAAATCAACTGTTCTACATCTTGGATGGACTGAGGGTGAGTACATTTTAAGAAAATCTTCATTTTGGAGTGAACTATTCCTTTAAATACTGTTCTCCTTTTTGAATTTTCTCTTCATCATTTAGTTTTTTTGTCATTTAGAAACCACAAGTCTGGTGACTGATTTATCATGTCAATCAGGACATGTTTTGTTTTCAATTTGCTTTGTATGTGAATCACTAACTAATATTCTGTTTCTTGATATTGTGATACAAGTAAATATACCTGTATATGCATCATTTCGCTGACTTAAATTGCTCTATTACCAAATTTAAGCATAATACAATATAATTAACACATAATGCCGTGGGCCTGCGGGGGCGTCCCATACGCCAATGCTGAGGGCCTCGGGTTTGGACGAGAAGCCGAGAACTTCCCACTACAGGGCAAGAATTATGAAACCCCTCGCTCACTTTACCAAGGAAACTGAGATAAGATGTGTTTGTCTCTGGGCCAAAACACAGCTGGCATCTTAAAATGCCTGCCAAGCCAAAATCAGTTTTAAAAATGCAAAACAAATACTTCTTTTCCCAAGAAATTTCCATGCTGGACGGACTCAGCCACAACCCTGAGGCCTCTGTTTATTTTAATTTAAAATAACTTTATAAAAGTTATTTGATTCCAGTAAGAACAAATTCTTGTGCTGTGCACAATGCATCATCTCTGGGCTGTGACTAGATGAATCTCGCCAAGAATACGTCTACATTATTTCCCCCTATTTTAGAATTTCTTTTTTTTTTTAAAGAAAGAAAATCAAAACCAGTTTTTAGGAATTGTCTGGGTTACTTTATAAATTATTTTTCAGAAAATAAATATATAAAATATTTTTAAACCAGTTTGTTACTTCCATGTCAATTAAGCATATTTTGTGCTTTTGTGTCTTGACAATTGTAGCAACCTGGTCTCATAAAAATATGTGCCTCTGTGCACTTATTGTGCAACATCGTTTTTATGTGCCTTACTGCACGTTTGCTGCAGTTTCAAAGAGAAATGTCCACGGAGTGGCGCTAAAACACAGCTTCAATACATGAACCCTGGCACATTTTATTGCATTGATATAGGTATGTATTGCAGCAGTTCAGAATTAAAATATCTGTGGTCTGTTGCTAAAAATTAATGCTCTGTCATGTTGGAAATATGCCCTACACCAAATCCAACCCTAAACCACCCGATAGTGTTAACAAATGCAAAACTGATATAAAAAGGCATTTGTTGATGCAACCGTGTCTTTTACACAGATTTTAACTGTTTTGTCAAATCTCAGTTATACAGGATTCAAACCAGAGCTCCTTGCCTCTCAAGTACATCTCTGTATTCCGTGAGCTATGAAAACCCATAGATATAAAGCTGAACATGTGTGATGCTAACGTTCAAAAACATAAGTTTTCAAATATCCCAGTATATTAATAATTTGAAGTCACATGATATTTTTCAAGTAATTGTGCGAAAAATCTGTATCTAGGTTACTGTATCTAGTGTTAATTTCTTTTGGAAACTGCAGTGATATGTACTTATTGGTACATATTTCGTGTCTCGCTAAAAAGTGCACCAAGGTACATTTATGTCATGAGACCAGGTAGCACAATTTACTTGTATATGCATATAAAAAATAAAACGTGATAGTTTATTTTTTATTAGTGTGGGTGATATGTGCCTTGGACATGTTTTCATAATATTTACTCAGTTGGTTCTCCTGTCTGGTTTTGTAGCTTCCCTCTGCGGCTCATGGCCATAGGAACCAGCAGCACAGACATATGACATCACAATGGATCAGCGGGCAACACGAGGCCACCAATCAACATGAGACATGGGCCAGGAGACAGAGCACTCTGGGAAAGGAGAAGCAGAGGTGAGAGGTGCAGGTGGTTGATTCCTGTGTGAGTGTGTGCGAGTGTATGTGGTGTTTCTGGCTCCCTTGTGTGGGCTGAATCAGCTGCAAAGGTCTGTCATGAATTCTGTTTTCCTCCAACTGTCTGTTTGGTGTAATACACTCCATACACTTTAGCCTCATGATCTGACCACGCTAAAAACTTGTTTATTCCTTATAAAGAACCAGGGTTTAGTTGAGATCTCCTATCTTAAAAGGTCTTCAAAAGCAAACTTGGCTTGGTAAGATGGCACATTTATGAGCTTCAGTGTGTATCACATTGCATCAGCATGTTACAGCACAACCAGTACACCAGTAATAATATTTGACATGATATAAATTAGCAATTTTCAGTTTAAACGTTTTTTGCATTTTTTAAGGTTCTTTATATATATATATATATATATAAGCATATGTCTTAAGTAGCAATAGCCAACAATACATTGTATGGGTCAAAATTGTAGATTGTTTTCTTTTATGGTAAAAATTATTAGGATATTTTAATGAAACACTTATGTGACATTGCTCTCACAGCTCGTTTGATGTAGCATATAACTATAACAGAAAAAACGATATTGTTTTGTTGTTATTTTCATTACTAATTAATTAATGTGTTAAATTGACAGCCCCAAAATAAATAAATATATATTATAAAATAATAAAAATATATTTTTTATAATTATTAATATATATATATATATATATATATATATATATATACACATACAAATATTTCTTTATAAATTATAAATTTATTATATTCATTATATTTTAATTAAATATTTTCTCCCTTTGTAGTGTGAAAAAAATGTATACCTATGAATATCTATTAATTTTATGAGCACTATAGTTTATGTATTTCCATGGCTTGGCTAGGCTGGATCACCTGACAATATCCAAAACCGACCGCACACATATTACAGACATTCATTTTTACATTTTCAATACTCTTTCAATGAAATATAAGCCACTATATTTATAATCCAATATTCAAAATCTAACCAATTTACCTGAAAAATCCATGATACATTGGATAGAGGAATACAACAGGGCTTCTTAATGTTGGCAAAGAGTGTTACTCTTCAAACAAAGGGAGGGAGTGTGAGGAAAGGGTAGGGGAAAAAAGGAAAACACACATATAGAGAATCAGTGTCATTGACCTTAAATCACTCTCTGGTGTCTCCAGGGAAAGGCCTTTATAAACTAATGGATGAATTGCCTCATTTTTTCACCACGGCACAATTAAGTTGCCTGAAGCGCAGCGTGGCTTTTCCAGCAAGAGCCCCTTTATAGCTCTGAATATGAGGGAGACTTGATTTATTCCGCAGAAAATGTGTGGAATATGAAACGCTTTAGTTGCCGACAGAAAAGGAATAAATATTAATTGTCTCTCATTAAAACGGCGACGTGAGAGATTGTTGTTGTGGAGATGACAGTAATATTTATCATGAACATAAAGATATGATTACGGTCATGCTAACTGACGTAGCCGTGACTGATGGCTTAAAAGCGCTGAACGCTTCGACTTCAGATTGTTCTGAAGAACCAAAACCTTTTTTCTGTCTGTCAGTGACAATTCTCAGTGCGTTTTGTATTGCATATTAACAGTGGAATCATACAATTTTTTGTTTGGAGCAAAACACACATTAGCCCTAATGCTAACCCACGTACTTATCAGCTGTAGCTGCATGTGTGTTCCTGATGGACAAAAAAACAACAGCTTAAACCAGCTACAGCTATACTGTGCTGTACTGCTATGATTCAGATTGGTCTAGTCTGCTGGTTTAGAGGGGCTTTGGGCACAGATCAGCATCTAAAGTTAAGACCGTCTTGAAATTTAAACTGGCGCAAACTTCACCATGGCAGACCACCTACGCATTGAAATCATCCATTAGCCTACCAGATGGAGGAGAATATGCAACTGTTTGGGGACTTAAACAAGAACAAGATAAAAATTAGAGCCTAACAATTGTGAACTAAAATAAACACTACTTGGATAAAACTATAAACCACTTAAACACAATCTTACCAACACTTTAAAGTTATTTTGGGTGTTGTTTTTCATAGTTAATAAATGACTAAATATAACATTTAATTTACATTATATATTTATATATATATATATATATATGTGTGTGTGTGTGTGTGTGTGTGTGTGTGTTTTATTATGTTATCATGTTTTTATTGTGTTTTATTATGTTAGTTAGCTGTATTTTTTAACTTCAAAATCAAAATAACCCAACTGCAGTTTGATTGAGATTAATTGGTATGCACAATAAAAAAACATGTATATATATATATACTTATATATGGGTGATTCTATAATTGCGAGTACATTTGGTGTTCAAAGTCATTATTTTTTCTGCTTTTTTTTTTTTTTTGACAAATGGTTATAT
Source organism: Enteromius mattozi (assembly GCA_032359235.1). NCBI lineage: Eukaryota > Metazoa > Chordata > Actinopteri > Cypriniformes > Cyprinidae > Enteromius > Enteromius mattozi. The sequence goes on from JAUMHE010000082.1 coordinate 13,272,934, forward strand.
TTTGTGTGTCCATAAATCTTGTGTCAACTCTGTTACCAAACCATATTTTGCCTTTAAATTGTTGGAATTATCTCTCAGAATTGTGTATGTTGCAGGAAATGATGTCACTTTCGATCACTGATAAGATCTGAAGCTCTGAAAAGTATCTGTACTCTCTCTGAGAAAATATTCTAATCTAAAAACTTACATCAACTCTGTTACCACAATATCAAAAGGAAAACAGAATTTATTACTGATTTCACATTGGGTTATATAAAGCTCTTTTAATCATGTTTTCATTAGTGTCATGTGTTCTTAGCATTTATTATTTAACATTTGGGAAAAACAAAAACAATTGTCAGTTCTGTTAAGATCAAACTCTGTTACCAAGGTAACAATGCTGACAATCTTCTTCTTTCAAAAAGTAATCATGATTTTCTGCTATTTAAGACACTTTTAAATAAATGATTATATTTTTATGGACTGTAACATCTTGTAATTCATAACAATTAGTAAAGAATAACAAAAAGAAAAAAAATTAAATAAATCAAAAAGAAGAGAAAATAATGACTTCGGACACCAAATGTACTTGCGATTATAGAATCACCCATATATATATATTCAGGATAAATAAATAAACTATATGTTATGTTTATTATCATTATTACTGACTTTATGGGGGAAAAATATAACAAAAATGTCAGCTTTGCGTCACAAGAATAAATTGCATTTTAAAACATATCCTAACAGAAAACAGCTACAGTATTTTATATTGATATCAATGATATCGAAAAAATCCAACACCCTTAATATCCCTTATTTAGACTTATTTTTAGATTTATTTTTTAGGCTTGATTTTCTAAATGGATCTGGCAACACTGAGGCTAGTCCTCTGAAAATGAATATCAAAAGGTATATGCAACAAAAGCCTTAAACTTCTAACACTTCTGGTCAACGTCATAAAACACAATATATAAAGTCAGACAGCCTTGCTCCACTGGTTATCTAGCCTGCCTTAACCACACACCAGATCAGATCAAACAAAAATCCACTTATTGAAAATGAAACCAAACAACAAAGCAAATTCATTTCATTAATGCTACAACATCTAGTCTGAAACGAATCGTGACGGATGATTTACTCATGAAAAGGAAACCAAAAAGCCCTCTATGATTGACACGATCCTTATTTGTACATGTAAAAAGCACCCAAATCCAATACATACAGATAAGGAAAGAGACAGACAATTATGGAAAGCCACGGTGGCGTGAACGCCGATTTAATACTCCACTTCAAATAACAACTTCCGTCTATGAGGAATGGCTATTTGCACAAGCGGAATGAAGCATCATTAAGACGGAGGTCAGGCGACGCCGTTCGCTCCTCCACAACATAACAAGTACGCAGCTCCAAAAATACTTAATGAACCATAAATAGTGATCTAAAGAAGCTTTGCAATGCGTCTGTGGGCTGTTTGCATCTTGCCAAGGGTCAGCTATCTATTCTCACCCCGAAATCTGGTGATCTATAGCCTTTGTTTTGTGCTTTTGCTTTCTCTTCGTCTTCCTTTCGGCCTGTTCTGATTGTTTGTTTGTTTATTTGCTTTCTCTTTCTCTTTTCCCGCTTGCTTGCTTTTGCTTTTAATATAATAGAAATGTGACGTCTAAAAAGCACGAGGCTGCCCGCCTTCACATTTTAGCCTGATTCCGCCAATTGTTTAATGTAAAAAAATTATTTTTTTTCCGTGAACGAATCCCTAGGAGATGCATCAGCGAATAGAACCCCAAGGCCACATCGGAAGCCGGCAGCATTAACTGATGGTCTTATTAGCGTTTACAGCCCTCTCTTGTTCTCAGAAGTGCCATGACAACATGTGTACATCCTAATGGGCATCTGTATCTTTCTATGATTGCTCCCAGTGACTGCCAATCAGCTGAAACGCAGCAAGAGCCTTAATAAGTACAGCGGGCTATTTACCGAGAACTGGGAGCGGAGTGATGGATGGGTCATAAACGTGTACCTTTTGGATCCATCATATGGAGATTTCGTTTGCTCGCACGAGGGCCGCTTTTTATTTGCTCTCCCAAGAGCTACGGGGCATCAGTGTCAGGCCGAAGATGAGAACCACGGAAAGGTACGGATGGAGTGTTTTTTCGAAGGCTTGGCGGTTGTGTGTTTTCTAAAAGGGGGAGAAAAGCGAAACGCCGCCTTTGTGTGTGTTCGTCGAGCCTTGAGCGAATCTCCTCTGGGCCTGTCATGGAGTTCCTCCGGCAGAACACACAGTTGGTCCTGCGAGCTGCACTATTGATTTGAAAATTACTGGCCTGCATAGTCACACCATCTGTTCTGTTTACTGCAAATGCCAAGCAACATTTCCACAGCGGGGAGGAGAGGCTCTCGTTCTTTGCGTGTCTTACGAGCGAGCTCGACTGTTCGCGGTGAAAAGTCGACAAACAAGCCAAGTGGACAAAGCAAACACGCATATATTGAGTGTGTTCGGGGCTGTTTGCTTTTATATTACAGATCCGTGCAGCCAATTTTAATGCATAGCAATGCAAAAGAAATGCTCAAGGTCCAGAATGCATTTACTGATAAGCTGCTTTGATAAAATGCATTTTGATTATTTGTGCATAATGTGTTTTTTAGATGTGCTTTTTAGAAGATTCTTTGAGTGTTCGGACACATCGGCCATGTTTTTGTACATGAAAGGATGAAGAAGATTAAAAGGCCTCACATTCACATGAAGCCACTAAAAAGTGTGTGTGTAAATGTGCTAATTAGTAGGGATGCATGCCGTATTAAGATTTTGGTTGCAAATAACATCTTATTTGGCTTATTTTATTAATAAATAAAATATTTATTTCTTTTTTTTTTATTTAATAAAAAATATAAATGTTTTTGGTTCTTTGGTTTTGGTTTTTGGCTGCAGCCTTTGCATTGTAGTCTGATTCCACCAAGTGTCAAAAAAACACATTTTTCCATGAAAAATGATAAGGTGAATAGGAAAATGGTGAAGATGATTTAAAAACGGCTCACATTTGAGGTCATTAAAGAGTGTGAAAATGTGCTAATTAGTAGAAATGCATGATATATTATTGTTTTTAGTGTGATTTTGTAAGATTCAACTGATTTTACATGATTTTAATGCATGTAAAATTCTACTAATTAGCATGAAATGTGCCCTGCATACAGCAAAACATGCATATATATATATACATTTTATTTTTAATTTTCAAATTAAAGTATTTAATTTTTTATATATACAATATACATTTAAATGACATTGATTTATTGTAACAACAAAGTCAGTATAAATATTTTAGGTTATATATTACATAAATAAATTAAATTAATTTATTAAAAATATTAATTTATTAAATTAAATTACATTAATTTAGTGTAATAACAATCAAGTATTTTATAGTTAGTGTATGCAATATATGTGTAATATAAGTAATTTTTGTTAAATTTAAATCCTTAAAAGAAGGTACATTTAAGCAAAATATCATGACTAGTTTTCAGTAGTGTTATCTTTAATATGCCTTACTGCGATTTCTTTTAAAAACAAGTGAAAAAACGTCTTAATTTTCAAGTAAATTCATCTTGTTTTAATGATTTTTAGATGTTTTAAATTAGATGTTTTAAGTCAAAGACTAATTAAAAACTCATTACAAACTCATTTTTAGCAGCGTAGAGACCAACGCTGCCTTAAATTGCATTATAAAGGTAGGCCACTTGAAAAGTTCATGTTCTCTATGCAGCACACACTCTTGACCGCGTGTTATGCAAATATATTGCGTGTGTGTGTGTCGTCTCTGTCACTCTCTCTCTCCTCGTGCCCCCTCCTCCTTTCAGCAGCAGGCTGGCTTGTTATCCGCTGGCGTGAGGCGGAGTGTGACAGCGTGATAATCCGTGCAGATATGTGCCGCTGACCCCGAGATGTTCCTGCCTGCTGAGAATTCTGGGGGAACTCGGCCGTCTCCCACTCTCTCTTTCTCTCTCTCCGGCCCTCTTTTTCTTGTCCTACAAATATTCCAGCGGACATATGCTTCCCCAGTTCACTGCAGAGCTTATGGTGTTTGTTAGGCCGACACATCCGGGCTCAGGGTGTGTGAAAGTGATTTGATCTTCCGCTCTGGAAGCTTCATTACCTGGGTCACAGTCCGACTCTGGGGCTGCGAGGTGTGATGCTGGATCTCCGGCAGGTGTGTGAAGATCCGGAGCGTCATTGACACCAGGCCTCACTGACTTCATCTAACACAAACAGCGACTGCTCCCGTCCTGAGAAATGTGCATCCATGCGGCAAATCTGAAGACAAACAAGGAAAATTATTTCAGTCCCAATGTATTCGTCTTTCTGTATTAGTAGTACAAGTTTTCCCTGTTTGAATGACGAGGACAAGCCAGTCTAAACCGGTTATTAGTGGGAATTCCAGCTGGTAGACCATCTTAGTCAAGCTAGTTTGAGCTTGAAACCAGCTATCCAAATCCATTTTAAACTAACATAACCTGTTTTCCCACTAAACAGATCGATCTCTTTAATAAAATAATGTTAATAACCGATAATATGCACATATTAATTGCATAATTATCAGCACTGCAATTTAACTTCTTGGCCTTACGAATTATAATATACATATACACAATGAAAAAGTTTGGATAAAAACATAATATCACTTTTTGGATGCCTGAATAACATATGAATATGGTAATCAAATAGTAGACTACCATATAGGTATATATCATAAAACAAGCCATAAAAATATATTGAGAGAGAGCGAGAGATTTGTTTATGGTAATGCTATTGTATTCCAAAGAAATGTGCTTTGGACACCAATATGATATATTATTTGTTATTTTTTTGATCAGGCACAATACGTATTATATAAAATCAATGCAAAATGTGCCAGATTTAGCCCCAGGCCAGGTTGATTATTTTAAAAAACATAATTTCTAACATTAAAATGCCTAAATGTCTCCATTTATTATTCGACAACAACCAGATTTTTATTCATTTAATATTATGTATTTTTATTTTATTTATTTATTTTATACAGTACCATGGTATTCTTTTAAGTACTTTACAGCATCATTTAAATATCAGTAACAGTAGGCTACTATTATATACAGGTTTATCAAAGTACCACAGTATTTTCATAAAAAGATATTGAAAGAGACAGTGATTTATAGCAATACTGTTTTGTTTAGACAACAAAATTATATATTATTCATTATTGCTTTTTTAACCAGAGACAATACACATTAATAGTGCATTAAATCAATGTAAAATGTGCCAGATTTACCGAAGGTGGCTAATTATTATCTGTAGCCCCAGGGCTGGTTAATAATAATAAATAAATAAATAAATTTAAAAAATTTAACATAATTTATAACACTAAAATCCATATTAATGTTTACAATTTTAATTTGACAACCAAATTTATTTATTTATTAATTTATTTTGAGAAAGCGCAATCGTTTTTATATAGTACCATATTATTATTTTAAGCACTTTATAGCACCATTTAAAAAACAGTGACAGTAGGCTACTATGATATATATCAAAGTACTATAGTATTACCATCTGGTACCATGAGTGAACGATGTTACCGCCATAGTGCTTTTTTTATAGTGCCAGAAGCCCAGCATCACATTTCACACATTTCTCTAAAACATGGGCTGAAACTGGCATAAAATACTCCCGAAAACACAAACACGCCTCTCCAGAATAAAGACATATCCATAGCTCCCTCTTGTGGCCACCAGCTGTGTCTGACAGCAGGTTAAATAAATCCCCTCCCATCCTCTGAAAGAAATGAAAAGGAGGCCTGGAAATCCCCCTCGCTCCAGCCCCACTGAAATGCCAGACATCCAGAGAGAGACTGAGCCTGCACCTGAGATCCACATTACAGTACCTTCACAGACTGCAGGCCTTACCCAACATCTGTCCACTAATCACACACAGATGACAGTAATGTTAATTAAAGTTAATGTAATCAAACTCTATCCATATGGCCTTGTCCCTGATTAGTAAGAAATGCTTTTTTTTATCCTGCTGTAACTTGTTAGATTAGTGCCACGCTTCATCACAATGATGTCTGGAACCAAACAACACACAACAGGACATACTGAAGGACTTTTAAAAGATAAAAGTAAAAACACAAACATAAACAGAAGCGACAAACACATTTCACTTGACGTTGTTATTAAAAAAAGTAATATGCGGTATGAATGCTGCATTTTTAACAGTGTACTATTTTAGATGTAACATGTAGGTTAACTTCAATTAGTATTAAGATATCAACCACTATACATTATATATGTATACATGTACATTCATATATATATATATATATATATATATATATACATACATAAATTAATTA
>JAUMHE010000082.1:13279396-13291751 GCA_032359235.1 Enteromius mattozi
ATACTAACATCATATATATATATATATATATATATATATATATATATATATATATATTATGTTACACTAAATTAATGTTTAATGTTTATATATATATATATACATATATTAATGTCAATAACAAATAAATTATTAATAACAAAAAAGTGTAGATAGAGATAACATTAATTTATTAATTAATGTCAATATAAGTATTTTACATGTTTATAGCATTATATACATACAAATTCAAACATATATATATATATATATATTTTGTTTTGTTTTGTTTTGTTTTTTAGAAAAATTAAGTATTTTTATTTTATAAATGATATTAGTTCCTAAATTTAAATAATTAATAAAAACAAATGTCACATACTCAAGATTCTAGGCTACCATTTGTTACTATTTATTACTTCATTTGTATTTTATATTTATACTCTCCTAAAGGCAAAGCAGTTCAGTTCCATACGGGAATATATACAGTATCCACGTCATGTTGATTTCTGTTTTAAAAGAAACGTTTAGTAGAGTTTTGGAACTGAAAATACTAACTTCTTTTATGCTACACATCAACCGAGGCTTTCCACAACACAAACGACAACCAGTGTGGATTACACACGGCCTACAGGCTACAAGCTCCCCATCGCCTACTCTGAGAGGGTTTGCCAGGATTTCTGCAAGGACGCCCACTCTCTGACTACAGAAAATATTGTGCATAACCGTGTAAATGAAAACTGAAATCAGTGAAATGCAATTACAGCTAGAGAGAAATAAATAAACACATCCTGTGTGGCACGTGTGTTTAAAGCAGTCGAGAGAGGAGATTTATGACAGGGGTGGTGAATTAGAGCAGCTCGAACCGGTGGCCTGTTGAATCGACCGTCCATTTACTGGCCATAGAGAAATGAGCCCAGCTCCCCTCAAGCTGTCAGTAAATTTAGGACCTCGGTGGGATTGTAAAAGACTGTGTTGCTTGTCATTGTGTCATTAGGCCATTATGAGGCTATTTCATCCCCCCCCACCCTTCCTTTTTTGGACTGAGAGGTAAAGATGTGTTCTCTTACATGAGACGTACACTGATGGAAATTATGCTGAATAAAATACAAAAGGGGGTTATACGATATTTTAATGCTAACTAAATCTCTAAATCTCATCAAGGCTGCATTTGATCAAAAATGCAGTAAAAGTAGAAGTATTGTAAAATGTTATTACAATTTAAAGTAGCTGTTTTCTACTTTAAAATTAATGTAATTTATTTCTGTGATGCTAAACTGTATTTTTAGCAGTCATTATTTCACTTTTCATTGTCGCATGAATCTTCAGAAATCATACTAACATGCTGACTTGATGCTTAAAAACATTTATTATCAATGTTGAAAACTGTTGTACTTATTTTTGTTGAATAGAAATCCAGCCTTTATTTATTTGTTTATTTATTCATCAGGTCAGTTTACTAAAAGTCATTTTGATGTATTATTTATTTTTTTTTTTAAGTGAAAATACCTTCTTTTGACTGAAAATTAACTGAAAAGTATAAACTGACTCTGTTGTGCTTTCAAACCAACTTGACCTGACAGAGCACATCAGTTCAACCAATAGTGTGAGTTTGGGGGCGGGACTATCTCTTTGGCTGACCAACAGCAGACAGGAGGCGTGTCCTATTTGAGCAAGCCCAAAAACAACACAAAAGCAACAGCTTGAATATTAGATGAATGCATTCTAATTATTTTTTCTCCCCTAAATACATCTTTATTTAATCCTAAGCACTTTATTTTCCTTTTTCGTTTTCTCCTGTTGCATTAAGGCAAAAGAATGCATAGCTTAGAGTAAATCTATGTCGGGTCGCTTGTTTGCGTGCCCACAAAATGAGTGACAGATGATTGACTTTTCTGATTGATGTTCATTCTGTTAGTGCCATGTGGCCGGGTCCTCAGCTGGGTTAATAATGCCTTCAGTACAATCAATAGATGGGAAGATATTACTAAACAAACATCTCTGTTTACCAACGAACAGTAAAACAATCACCACAATTTGATTTTTTGGTCATTACTGCAAATGTTCTTGTTTCTCCTGCTCGCCGACGGTAATATGAAGATTTAGAGTAATTGAAATCGATGGGGACGTCGTTGCACACAGAGTCTGTGTTCAATAGTTTCTCTCAATAGACTAGATCAGCAGCCGTGGACGCTCAACGCACACGTACCAGTGGATTACCAGATTGAGCAATGGCAGCAATCCGGAAATGTTCGGTAAAGAGCAACCAGACAATTAAACAAAGCACTAAACTTTTAATTGAAAGGTTTTATCTCTATTTTAAAGAAAATAGTACATCCAATAGTACATCCTGATTTTGCAGAGTTAGATGTGTTGTGGAACAAAATTTTAATCCAAAAATTTAGACTTGGCCAACCTTATCCATGATTAATGTGTAAAATCAGAGGAAATGATAGATGAATGACACTGATGTAACAAAAACTATAAACTGGTTCTTCAAATCTGATTGGTTAATCACAATGTTGCTCCAGGGTCAACAAAGATGTTGATCCAGGAACATGTCGCACTCAGCAAAATCAGGTTCTGCAATCCTAGTCTGTTTCCTGAAAGACTTTTACAAAGAATTCCTTCCTTAAATTACGAGACAAACATATTCATTTTCAAAAGGTAGGCAAGCACCAGAAATGTTCAGTAAATAGCTGCCAGACAATTAAGCAAAGCAAAATGTGTTTATACGCTTCCCTTTGGCCTCAACGGTAGCAAAGTGGGTCGTCTGAACTTTTCAAACAAAACGTTTTATCTCTAAAATGTATTTGGCTCAAGACTGTCATCTCCAATGACCCTTAGCGCTGCATCAAGAAGGGAAAAAAGGACAGAGAATAAAAGGGAGAAGAAAAAACGCGTTTCCACTCAGTCGTCGCGGTGTCTAACGTGCTGGCTGCACTGATGAGCTAATAAAACCCACCAAAGTTTTGGACCGTTTCTGAAGATGATTGTGTGTCTGTAGATGAGGCTCGGTGCTGAGTGTGACACTAAGATGCCCCGGCTCATTAGGGGGTGGCTTCTCTCCCCCCGAGCAGGAGGAGGGGGCCGCCCCGTGCCCAGGCCCCCATCTACAACTCCCTTTTGTTTCTTAATGTTCAAAATCGATTAAGAGATGATCGGGCCCAGCAGCTAATTAAAAAGGAGCAGGTGCCAGAGTGTAAACAGCCGTGGCGCCAGGAGCCAACATAGAGCGGCACAATTATTCATCCCGAACGCTCAGACCTCATAAAGGCGAAAAGGCGCAAAGACAGACTAATGGAGACTGACTCACCCTCTAACACACTCACATTCTCTCTAAGAGTCTGGAGCAGTGCGAGGCAAGACGCCTTAAATGACAGCGACGAGACTGAGGGAAAGCATACGCCGTTTTGGGTCATTCCTGCTAGGCAATATATTGCAGAATTCTCATCATATAATAAATATGATAACGTATTAAAGAGATGATTCACCTAAAAATTTATATTCTGTTATAAATGAGTCAACCTGTATGACTTCTTTTGTGGAAGCAAAATGTCTTTGTCCATATAATGAATGTCAATTTCATTTTTGGGAGAACTGTCCCTTTAATATACTGGATAATATATACTATATTTACTATTTAAAGTTGTGACATGACATTATTTTGTTTGCTTTTGTCAAAATATCACTATTAAGTGAATATTAGTATGATTTTCAAATGTTTTAAATGTCCTAAGGTGTTCTGTATCTTTGCAATATTTTTTAAATTTATAAACTGGCATTTTATTAAGAAATATACCAGCTGTTTTTTGTTTGTTATCTGTTTTTGCAAATGAACTCTTCCTATATATAGAGAGAGGGATAGATAAATAGATAGACACAGTAGACAACTTGATGTACTATAAATACACAAAAAAAAAGACAAAATACAAAAAAACGACTAAAAATGTATTAAAAATATTAATAATAACGAAACTAAATAGTATCTGAATGACACTAAATAATGCTGAGCAGGAATAACAGTTGAGCCAGTTCATACAGCTTTAGAGACACACACACATAAACACAAACAACAGCACTTTGGAATGTGAGTTTGCGTTTTTTTTTATACTGTCTCCATCTCATTATAGCAGAGTTATAATAAGAAACAACGCTACCACGCTGGGCCGGCACATGTCACTGTGTTACCACAGCTATCTCCATCTTATTGACAGACAAGAGAAGGGACATGAAATTTCATTAAAGTGTAACATAGCAGAACATAAATCAGTGCCTTTGAAAACACACATGAGAGTGATAGACAATGGAATAACTCTCTTTGACATGTGAGTTCACAGCCGCACTGGAGATACTGGGGGATTTCAACGGAGCCATCAAAGAGAGTCATCCAAGATTTGAGGCCTTTCATGTGTCCCAATGGCAGCGCCACAGCGCTAACCGTGAAATTTAAACGGGTTACTGTATGGCGCCTCTGAGTCACTTTAAATTAAGGCTTCTGTAAGGATGAATCTGTCGGGAAGGCAAGAGTGTCGATACTATAGGGATGTCTGCGATGAATCTTTTACCTTGCTTTTCAGTCTCTGTGTGACCTGTACTCAAAGAAACCATTAAGCTAGGCTGAGTTTATAAAATTCATACAGAGCTGAAGAATCAACCATGGTTTTCTGAGACCACAGTAAACGGTTCTTAATGGCAATCTGAAACCATTTACGGCTCGCCTCGAAGGCCAGCGCATGCTGTGCGGTACTTTGCTGAAGGACAAACTTTGGAAAACGCTTTTCCAGAAACCTGACAATGTCACTAAGCTTTTGTAATGCACAAGGACGGGTTCTCAATGGACGCGGGCACAAACATGACATTCTATTTGTGAATATTGCTTATGTTTATGTACACAAAAAAAAAATAAAAATAAAAATTATGCAAATAAAGCAGCATTTCCACCCCATGTGCTCAAAAGAAAGGTTAAAAAAAAAGGAAATGAAAGACTGTGTCTCTATAATTAAATTTAATGAATGCTTACTGGTTTAAACCGCACAGACAAAAAAATGTATACTGCAAATACAGTTGTATCCGACTCAAGCAAGTGTATTTATTGATTTGTTTGTTTGTTGAGTAAATGTTATTTTATTAAATAATTTGGTAACAATGTCCAATAAGGTTCATTAGTTAACAAGAACAATACTTCTACAGCATTTATTACTCTTATGTAGTTATTGTTAATTTCAGCATTTACTAATGCATTATTAAAATTGCAAGTTTTGTTTGTTAACATCAGTTAATGCACTGTGAACTAACATGAACTAACCATGAATGACTGTAATTTTATTAACTAACATTAACAAATATTAATAAAGAGTGAAATAAATGCATTGTTCATTGTTCGTTCATGTTTTTCATACATTAACTAATGGTAACAAATGACACCTTATTGGAAGGTGTTACCAATAATGTTTAATAAAATAAAGTTTTATTCATATTGGACTATTTTGGAATAATATGAATACATATTTCAGCAAAATATCGAAAATGTGCATAAAAACAGACTTGCTTCAGGTCAATACATTTTTAGGTAGTGCAATCTCTTACTTTTTTAATAATATAATTTTTTTTTTTTTTTTTTACTTGCTTGAGGTGGATACATTGTCTAAAAACATAATAGAATATCAGTATATTTAATTCAATCCAAATTAATTAACATAAAATATAATTAAAAAGTTATTTTATTAAATTATAAAATACACACTTTTTTTAAATACTTATTATCCACAAAGAAAAAAAAAAAAAATTCATAATTGGAAAGAAACTTTTCTAAAGCTACTTCACCTCTGAATTTAATCAGTGCAGCTTGAGAAATTTGAGGGTTTTAGGTGGCTAAAATTCCCTTCAGCTCAGACAAGTTCACTGGCCAAATTGCCCTTAAACTGTATCACATTATTTCCAGCAGTAATAGTCGTAAATCTGACCTTTAAAACACTGACAATTAAAAATGCATCAAAGCCTGAGAGGGTGGCTCCTGTGCTGACGGTTCACCCACATACAGACGCAGAAAGAGAGAGTCTGGCTGGAACTCACAGAACGGCACCACGGGGGGTCACAGAGAACGGAAAATAACTTCACACGCCGGCGCAGGGTTCTCCACTGACTCGGTTTTGTCTTTCTCCATTACCGACTGTTTGAAGTAGATAAAACAGTCGGTGTGTAATGGTGGCCCAGCTGACCTGTGTGGCTGCTCCTCTGTCTCTGGCAGTTCCTCAGAGGGATATTGGGTGTAGGAGTGGGATAAATGGTGGGTGACTGCTGGCGAGGTGGAATGCTAGATGATATGAAGCTTTAAAAAAAGCACACGTAACCTTTGATTGTGCTTCCGGCGGATACAAACGCGTGCCAGTATCTCTACAAGCATCTCTGCCAAAGCCTCTCCGGCAGGTCAGATCACAATCATAATTGACCCAGTGAATCACAAAAGCCTTTATCTGAGACGCAGTTGGAGCTCTTCTCAGATTCAGGTGCGTCAAATCCTGTTTCAGTGATCTGACGTTCACAACCACCACTATCTCCTGCTCTCCGTTACACAATCACACATGTAGAGGAATCGACAAAACTAAAAAAAGTGGATGAATTCTGAAACAAAATGCACTGTTATTTCATTACAAATGCATTTGGTATGCATCCTGTTTATAAAGGTGGTGTTTTTGATCACAAAAATGCCTTTCTCCCACCGAATTGGTGTTTGAAGTCCATGATTCAAAAGATCTAGATTGATTCAATTTGATTCATTGTATGGCATTATAGGACTGATTTGCCATTCTGATTCAGTTTATTTGATTCAATGCAGATTTGACGCATTTATTTCACAGTTCTGTTCGATTTTGATTACATTTACTTCAAATCTGATTTGTTTTGATGCCATGAACTACTGTTGCGTATCAACGCTGATTTTGAGAATAATTGTGTTTGGGATTCATGAAGATCACAAGATTTGATCTGATTCACAAAGCTGATTCAGTTGAAGTTGGGATAAAAAAATACTTTTCAGCAACAAAGTACATAACACTTAGTAAAATACAGCATTTTCATACTCATTTTGTGCATTTTGTTTACGAAAGTGGCTTTGAGGATCACAAAATGCAATTTTAAACCATTGTTCCATTTCATGATTCAGTAAAATGCATTGTGTCCATTAAACGCTTATTCTCTGGATTATATTATGTGCTTGTCCGTATATTTTATGATCCCTTTTATGACCAAAATGCAAATCTCATTCACAGAGAGTGGCATTTTGTGACATGCTGAATCACATAACCGCTTATCTAGGTCACATTTAACACATAAAAATACTTTTTTTTAAAAAATTATATTTCGCATAAAGAAAGTGAAGCCTCTATTATAGCTGTGCCTGGATGTTTTACCTTTAAAAACTGCCCTCCTATTAGAGATTAACATTACGATTGTCTGTGTGTGTCAAATATGAACATTAACACATTTTCATGTCGCTCATGACTGATAATTATCCATTTACACACACATTATTGCACTGAATCCTGTCAAACATGCACTCAAGCCTTGTGTTTGTACGCAGTATATGTATGATTTATAAAATCAGCAGCACCTGACCCCATGACCTCTACAAATACTGAGAAACATTACATCATTGGTAGATGTCATACCTGGAAAAAATATGAATACCATGTTGCCAGTCACCAAATATCCACAGATATGCTATATGTTTGTGGCTGTAAAAGTCAGCTGAGCGTCTCTTGTTTTCTGTGGCCTCTTTCTTCCCATCATTTCTCACCAAAGCAGTTTACACATAAGAGTGAGAGCCAAGAGCAGTGACTCGGACCACCGACTGTTCAGCAAAATCTTGGCCTGGCCTGGCCTGACCTGAGAGTGTCTCACACACACACACACACACACACACAACTCTTTGGCACAATGGATCACCAGTTTCAGTTTGTCACAGAGAAGTACTGCACCATTTCCCATGATTCTATTCTGATTCATCAGACTGACTGAATTTGATTCGTCAACTGGAACTAGCATCAGGTTGATTCTATTATGATTCTATTCTGATTCACACAGTCATGATTTGATTTGATTCAGTTCAAATTTAATATGACTCACAGACAGGACCTAGGACTGGGCATCAGTCCTGATTTTCAGTTCAATTAAATTCAGTTTGTATTCAGTTTATTTCAATGTCATGGAACTAGCTTTGGGTTCATGATTTAAAAAAAAAATCATTTAATTTCTGATTTACATGGCAGCTGTAATTTTTGTATCACTGAGATACTACTATAGTTTGTTATATTTTGAATTGATTTATTTTGTCACTGACAATAGTTCTTATTATATCTATACATTTAGTTAATTTATTTCAGTTTTAGATTTAGTTATTTTAGTACATTGTCAAACTAAATGAAAATGTATATATATTATTGGTTTATTAAAATTAACTGTAAATAGTATACATACATTTTTAAATAATTTTTATTCAGTTCAGTTTTTAGATTTCATTTTATCTGATTCACAGGATTTATAAGATTGATTCAGGTCAACACTGAGTCAGTTCCAGAAATTTCCAGAATTTGATTAGTTTCAAATTTGACTCACAAGATCTTTATGTAATTAGATTCTAATTCTGATTCTGATTCAAACAGATGCCAGGAACTAGGGCTTGGTATCAAATTTACAAGGTCTTGATCGATTCAATTAAATTCTGCTATAATTGAATTCGTTGTGACCTGATATTCAGTTGCTAGTTTCCAAAATAAGCTACTACCACAAACTTCTAAAACTCAACTGCGTCATTCGCATATTTCCACCTGCAGACATTGCAGAAGCAGGTACATTTTCCCTCCAGCACAACCACCAGCCGTCCTCTGTCCTTCTCTAGTGCCAAATGGACTGTGAGCGATTGAATAAAGACCAGGGTCTTAATTGAGCCCATTCGTCTAGACTCCTATAGCCATTCTTTTCTGTCTAATTACCTGGGTGTGTGTGTGTGTGTGTGTGTAGTTGGCTGGACTACAGTTCCCCTGATGAGAATCGTATGAGACACCATGCACAATACGCACTCAATAGCTCTGCGTGGACAGTTTAATTCCCAGAATCAACGCATGCTGCAGTATAAATTTAGCTGAAGTGAATCCAGCATGTTTGCTGTGAAGGAGGGCTGTATGCTTTTGTCATTATAAAAGAAAAGAATACAGTAAAATGTAGTTATGCTTTTAAATTTTACTAGACTTTGTAGAAAGATTCACCATAGTCAGTGTATGGAGTGTTCTTGTGACTTTACTGTACATTAAATCAGTACGCCAGTAGGTGGCGACAAGTCACTGCATTATGAGGGATTCATTGAGTCATTCAAATGATTCGTTTAAAAGCTTACATCTCACAATATTTTTTTTTTACAGAGAAGAAAAAAGGTATTACATTTTGCTTTGACCACAAGCAAGCTTCAAAATGCATTAAATTGATACTGAAAGCTGATTGGCTATGTTATACCAGCCCAGTTTCACAGCAATTCGTACATATTTTACGAGGTGGCTAATTCGTACAAATTCATATATTTTTTTTTCTAAATCGTACGTATTTTACGAGTTGCCAATTCGTATGACTTTGTACGAATTACCTACACCCAACCCCGCCCCTAAACCTACCCATCACTGGGATTTAGAATTTGTACGAATTAGCACGAAATTGCCACCTCGTACGAATTGGTCGTGAGACTGTGTTGGTCATACACGGAGAAAGAGGAAGATTTTAATTAGTTTAGCAATTTGGACAGAATATGTAAAGTATAAGAATGAGGCTGTATATTATATAAAAACAGATCAATTATATAGGTTACTGTAGATTTTATTGTTTTTTTAAGCATCCATTTTTTTGTATGATTTCAATAAATGATGTGAACCACAGACAGTGTGATTACATTTCACTGTAAATGTCTGATTTTTAATTTTTTTTTAAGATGCTCTCTCTTTCTCTCTCTTGCTTTCATGAGTAGTGTGACTATAGCAGGGTCAGTATGACACAATGAGTCAGACAGATATGAAGTCTACAGCGTGACATGTTTACCCCTGCACTCATAACTCCACTTAAATATGGGGTGTAATTCGTTACATCACTATAACACACTGTAATATTGTGTCAAAAGGGCTGAAATGGGCCACTATTTGTCACACTTAAAACCTTCAGTAGATTATACATCACAAATATAGAAAAAATACAAAGGTATTCAGACTCACTCTTATTGGATCAGAATAAATGGGACAGCAGAATGCTGATCTGACCGTTACCTGTATCTTTCCACTTCAACGAACGGCTGAGCACCGTGACAGAATTTCTTACAGTCGCCATCAATAACTCACTTTGCGTGTACATCTCAATGCGTTTAACAAGCTGTCAGGCCCGTGTGTGCTGAAGTGGAATAACTAGATGGTCAGAAACAGCTTACCAGTAATTACGCTGGCTAAGGTATAATTTCTATCCACTCTCATTTTGCTTTCTAAAGAGGGAAGGAGAGATAAAAGTGAATTGTGGGAGGTCTTTTCAGGTGGTCTCAGGTGTGGATACATTAGTCCTAGCTCGCTTTGCCACGTTAATAACCAGATTTATAGGCCACAGACCCTCAGAGAGGAAAATGAACAGCATGGAGCTCAGAGGAGACAGCACCTCCTACACATGGTCTGAATAAACCCTCTCCAAAGCCAAGGATCTGATCACTCACAGGAAAGAGGGTTTGGGCAAAGCCGGAGATTCTCAACCTGTCCAGCTTGCCTGACCCATCACCCCCTCTGTTTAATTTGAGGATTATCCGAAAAAAAAAAGCGCTTTATTGCTCAGGATGGATGTGAGCTTAAAACAGTGGGGCGGTAGAAATGCGATCAGACAAAAATGGGAGAAAATGTTCAGTCATAAGTTCAAAGAGGGAATTTTCATTGCTCTTCCACATCTCGGGAAACTTAAGTCTCGGGAATGTTTCATTTAAAGTTGAAGTGAGGTACTGACAAAACATTGCAACATTGGCTCAACCAATCGCAGGTGTGGGGTTGAAACCGGTTTGAAAACAATCATTATTATGGTGGAACTAACCCTAACATGAAAAAAAAAGAGGAAATTAATGAGATAAAATAACTGTTGAATGTAAAAGTAGGTGGGTATTTATATGTACATAATAAATATACACAGAACACACATATTATGCAAACAAATTTAGCACTATATTTAGCACTATATGGGTAGTTGACATATCAGACGTAAACATTTTTTTTTTAAAACAACCTCATTATGTTATTTAAAACATAACATTGAAGATACATTTTCTCATGTTATTTGCATGTAAGTTTTTTTTCTAAATTTTTGCTATATCACAACATAGAACACTGTGCAATTGTTATTTGTCAACTACCCATATACAGTACATATATAAATAGCAAATAATACTAAAACAATGTAGCACAAATTGAGACATTTTTCCGTCTTGTTCAACTTTTCTAAGAAAGAAAAAATTGATACGCAGACATGTCAATTTGATGCCATTGCTGTCTAGAAGAAATAATTGATATATTAAAAATATCTCATTCAGGTAATGACAATGTACATCGGCTGTGACGGCTGCTGAATTCTGAGCAGGACCCAAAGCTGCATCTCCAGAAAACAATTTAAATGTATGAAGGCTAATGCACTAATATCAATTATAGATGAAGTATTCTAATTTCCAGGCTGTTGGTGTCAATGAGCTTTGCATTCTTTTATCTTTGCTCATTAACCGTCAGCTTGAGATAACTATTATTTTTCATTAAAAAGAAAAGTTGAGTATGTTATTTGTCTCATCCCTCTCTAGGTCTTCATATAGTGTTCAGTCAGGTGTAACAAGCGTGCTGTGGGGATGTTTGTGAGGACGGCTGTACCGGAGCGAACAGAAGATTAGTATTTGTCAATCTATCATTACAAAAGAGATAGTTGTAGTTCTAAAATCTGATTGGATGAACCATGTTTAGTGTAAAATAGTCTATGTATGTGACCACACATCAATTAAATCCCATATTAATGCTCCAAATTGCTATGTTGCTTAGCAACTGTACAGCTGGACTACATTTCTTGGCAAAAAACTAGTGGTACCTGCTAAAGCAAGCACTACAACTATTGCTCATACTCAGGGTTTGTAATTTAAGCCCTCTAATCCTATGTTTTAAACTCTCGGCCTAAACCGTTTGTGTAACAGACATGAATGATACCTCAAATCATGCACAAATGTACTTTTAAGACATATTTTCACCTGGCAGACAGTGAAGAGTGTGGGGGGGGGGGGGGGGGGGGGGGGGGGGGGGGGGGGGGGGGGGGGGGGGGGGGGGGGGGGGGGGGGGGGGGG
>JAUMHE010000082.1:13312084-13324783 GCA_032359235.1 Enteromius mattozi
TTGAAATTAAATACTTTATTGTTTATTGTGATCTACGTCTCCTGCGATCTTCATCTCTCCACACACCACCTGTTACAGGTATATTCAGCAGTCAATTTTAACTGTATTTGCAACAGTTATGCAATTGCATATGAAGATATGCTTTAGTCCTAAAGTGGGTCAAAAGTACTACTAACTAAACTGAATATAAATGTAGAATTAAGTGCACAAAAACTATTATTATTATTGCCATAAAAAGTATACTCTTTGTAAAAGTATGCAGAAGTGTATATATATATATATATAAATGTAAAATTAATAACATTAATATATCCAATGTTGTTGTTTTCAAAAGCCATATAAAATACATTTCTGCTCTCTAAAATATCAAAGGCTTTTTTAAAATATATATTTGAATGTTTTCAGGGCTGACCAAATCTTGGTTTACATTTAATTTTCTGTTCCAAAACAGTTTTTATTTGCTTTTCATCTGTTATTCCTCTGAGATGTCTCGCTGTGCCCCTGTGTGAGTGTTTCACAGCTCTGAGCGTGGCACATCACACTGAAAAATCTATCTGTTCCCGTCTGCCACCAAACATCCTCAGCCGGCTTTTGAGCCGCTGCCTGGCCCTCCCTCGTGATCACGCCGAAGCAGATATTTTTGTCAGACGAGCAGCAGGAGGATCTGGACTGACCAGGACAGATCGGACCCCCTCCTCGGCCGGCTCTGTGGAAAAAGCCCCACTGCGTGACATTAGACCCAGAGCAGGTGGGGCCACGGATGGCTGGGGGCCAGGAAGATGACTCTTGGAGTAATTAATGGTGAGGGTTTTATTCCGAGCTCCCAGCAGTCAGCGGGCTGAGACCTTTTTGGGAATTACAGAGCTGTCATGGCAAGGCACTCACACCAGCACAGCAAATATCACTGAGTCCTGAATCAACACAAGCTGCCGGGAGGAGAAACAGTTTGCGTTTAACCTTCCCTTCGCTTTGGTGTCCGCCGAAGATGAGGGCCACCGTGGCCACATTTACAGCCGAGCACCTATCTGGCCTTCGTCTTGAACCCGACAGAGTAAACAGAATCACGGCAAGATTGGAATTAATAATGTAGACGCTAATGTGTTTATTCAGGTCAGATTATCGTTTCAATAAAATATGGACAGGCCAGAGAGTCATCGGGAACGGCCACATGTGAGACAAGGCAAACATCATACAGGAGCTTAGGGAAAACCTGTTCATTACACACCTTTAACCCAATTTTCCCACTGCACATCTCCCTCATCACCGTCTGTAATTAAGCAGAAAGCAGGAGGAAGGGTGGGACAGTGTGATGCAACACGAAACCTGGAATGGTTGCTTTGTTTAGGTCAATTGCACAAAAACATGGTTATGTTCACAATAGGGCTGTCAAATACTTAATCATGTTTAAATGCATGCAAAATAAAGTTTGTCTTTAAGTAATATGTGTGTGTGAACTAAATTTACCCACTAAAATGTCATTCAGTGTAACAATCTTGTCAATCATATTTATATATATATATATATATATATATATATATATATTTATTTATTTATATAAAATCTAAATAATTGTGTCAAAGTGTCTGTCATATTTCATTCCAAAATTCATGAAAAAAATCATATTTTAGGGCTTTAAATGGCGTTTTTTAGGACAATTAAGTAACATTTTCTCTCATATTCTCATCAATCTAATGTGAAAAATATTCTTAATGTAAAAGAAAGATATAATAATAGTAAAAGTATAACATTTGTTGTACTACCTTTAACTGATGCAGATTTTTTTCCTAATATATAATATATAATTATTATTATCTATTCAATTATAATAATACTGTTTTTACATCTTTTAACATTATTTAGTATTATGTGTATGGAAGTGTGTTTTTGTGTAATATTTAAATAATATATCCCTTACACACACAGAGAGAGAGACAAAAATAAGAATTAGTTAATGAATGCAAAGTGTATTTATTTAGTTAATTAGTTATTTATAACATCAAATATGGCATGTTCTTAACAGGTTTCACCATGTTGCTCTTTGGCTCCACCCACAGTAAAATCCCATTGGTCCAAAATCTTTCTCTCCATAGCTGTCTATTATTAAACCTGCATGTCGTTTCACTATGTTAACTCTTCACTGAGTATCCCATTATTGCAAAACGTCCTTTGTTCAGTAAAACACATTATCTGCACCTGAAAACAACATTTTTCTGAAAGGCTTCATCTTCTAAGGTGTATAGTCTCTCTCCTAGCACATGTGAAAAATGCAGCCTTTTACTTTCCCATTGAGCAGAAAGGGTAAATTAAGAGTGTGCTGTATCAACGCGAGGAGACAGCTCTCCAATAGACAACAGACATTGATATGTTGCCACGGAGACTCTTCCTGGTCCAAGCAAATAAAGGAGGAGGAGGAGGAGACGGCAAGGGAAAAAATGACTTACAAATAGGTCCCTCCTTCTCTCTTTCTCTCTCTCACTCTCTTTCGCTCTTTCCGCAGCCAGTGAGAAAATAGAGAATTTGTTAAAAGGTCGCAGTGGATCAAAGTCATGTTGCGGCAGGCTACCTGCCAAGCTACTGGAGTGCTAACACTTGGCAGACCAGAAAGAGAAAGAATGTGCCATCTGCACCCGGATCAGTGAACATTAGGGAGCTGGCCTAAAAATGGAGCTGGCCTGAGGATAGAGCACTGCTACCGATCATTGTCATATTACAACCCCTCCTCACCAGCCCCCCACCCTGCCAAAATGCCCCCCTGACTAACCTCCCTCCAGCAAACTGCCAAACAATCCTACTCGCCTTGAAAATAAAGATGCATAGAGTCAAGAGAACTCAGCAGTGTTTGAGCTGAACGTCTCTGGTTTTACGTTGAACACTTTTTTCTGCTCTGCTAGTTTGAAATTGTCATTATATGATATATTAATATATTTGTATAAATGTACTGCATATGCACACGCAAAATCATGTACCTTCACACATTATATTAATTTAAAGAACAAAAGAAAAATGGAAGATTTTATATATATATTATATATTTATTTATTTAATGATTAATGTGTGTTTTTATGTTATTTGTATGTTTTGTATTTTTTAACCTATAAACAAATATCTTCCACTATTCCTTAATTTTTTAATTTTTAATTTTTTTTTTTTCAATACCTATTAAAAAGTTTGGGATCAGTAAGATTGATTGATTCATTTGTTTGTTTGTTCTTTGATTCACTGAGTCATTGATTCATTCATTCTTTCTTTCTTTCATTAATTTAATGAAAACTTTAATTCAACAAGGTCTTAAATTGATTATTGATTTAAAAAAAATGCTGTTGTCTTAGAATTTTCTATTCTTAAAAAAAGCCTGAAAAATTCAGCTTTGCACAAAAATATATTATTAATATAATGTTCACAACTGTTTTCAACATTAATAATAGTAAGATCAGAAAAGAAGAATGATTTTTGAAGAATCATGTGACACTAAAGACAGGAGTAATAGCTGCTAAAAAAATATACTGTGAAAAAATTATATAAATGACCATTTAAAATACATTAATAAAATAAGTGAAAACATTTATTTTAAAATTGTAATAATATTCACTATATTACTATTGTAATGTATTTTTGATCAAATAAATGCAACAGAGACTGTTGCATGTATGCATTCAAATCTTACCAACCCCCAAAGTTATATATTATAATTCCCTTTCCAGGAATATGTCAAGCATTCCCAGCTCTAGGCATTGCCCTATTCACTTATCACTGGTTATACCGTAGTCCATATTCTCTCTTTCCAGAGGGCTGCTAATCCTCTACTCTGTTATTCAAACCTGAATCAGTGTGTTTCTTTACTATTAAAAGAGTGTTCACTCCACTTTTCTGTGAGCTACAGCTCAGGGGGGTTTTTTCTGGCTTTCCACTTCCTGTTAAATACCACAGAGTACTGATGAGGTTAAGCCTGGAGTCAGGTGGAATTGTGTCTATCTGCGAGCTGAAGACTGGCGAGCAGCATTGGAACTGAGGTCCGGCGTACAGGAGAGCTCACACTGGTC
The DNA here is from genome assembly GCA_032359235.1 of Enteromius mattozi. Taxonomy (NCBI): domain Eukaryota; kingdom Metazoa; phylum Chordata; class Actinopteri; order Cypriniformes; family Cyprinidae; genus Enteromius; species Enteromius mattozi. The sequence goes on from JAUMHE010000082.1 coordinate 13,316,125, forward strand.
GGGACAGATTAGGGGTAAGAGAGATACAAAGCAGCCTGCAAAGGCGAGATACAGGAGAAGAGAGAGCAAGCTGGGTCCTTTCCTCATCCTCCACCTATAATGGAGTTGCGGCTGCAGAGAGAAGAACGACAGATCTCTCATGTGAATGAGCTGCAATGCTCAGACAGACAGTGACGGGACTGGTGCATTATGGGAAATCTGGTAAATGTGATTCTGAGAGACTTGTATCACTATAAATATTGCTGAAAGTAACTTGAATAAAACCTTATCCTCAAGGATTAAACTTCTAAATGATGAGATTTACAAGTTCAGACCTTACTGTGCACTGGAGGAAGGACTTTAATTCTAAAAATAAAGGTTCTTTATTGTAGTCCATAATTCTATGTAGAACCTTTAAAGGGAAAGTTACTCAAAACTGAAATTTCTGTCATTATTTACTCACAATGAAGTTGTTCCAAACCTGTATGAGTTTCTTTCTTTCGCTGACTCACTGAAACAAGTCGTTTTTAAAATGAATCCCAACTCGTCTCATGTTGATGTCAACGTGAAACATTAGCGTATTGCCTGCCCACTTATTGGTGTTTTCGCATTGGTCTGAATGAAAATGCAAATTCATTCTTTGCCACTAGCTGCTGCTTTTGGAGTGTTAAAAGCTCACAAACACTGCTTTGAATGAAATCAACCAATCACCAGATTTGTTTAATTAAATTGTGAAACGAATTGTTTGGGAATTGCTGAACAAATAAAGTAAAAGTAAATGCATATTATAAAAAAATGAAAGTGTTTTTTGATCTTGCATGCATGTCAACCTGTTGTTGTGGACTCCCAAAACTAAAATATGAACCTTTTATAATAACTCATAATAGGGGCACTTTAAACAATATACTGTTTTCAACATTGATAATAAGTAATAAGAAACGACCTACTGTAGCAACACAAAAAAATACCACTTAAAGGTGCAGTATCCTCATCTGGTCCCTCAACTCCAGCTCTCTGCACAAGAAAGCCCAGCAACGTCTTTTCTTCCTGAGAAGGCTGAAGAAGGCCCAGCTCCCATCCCCAATCTTCACCACCTTCTATAGAGGAACTATAGAGCATCCTGAGCAGCTGCATCACTGTCTGGTTTGAGAATTGTGCCATATCAGATCGCAAGACCCTACAGCGGACAGTAAGGACAGCTGAGAAGATCATTGGGGTCTCTCTTCCCTCTATCAAAGACATCTACACCACACGGTGCATCCGCAAAGCCACCAGCATTGTGGCTGACCGGACACACCCCTCACACTCACTCTTCATCCTCCTGCCATCTGGAAAAAGGTACCGAAGCATTCAGGCACTCACATCCAGACTGTGCAACAGCTTTTACACACACGCCATCCGTCTCCGCAACACAAAGGGACTGGACTAGTAAACACACACACACACACAACCATTCACCTTAACAACGTTGGGACTGAACTGATAAACACACATGCACAAACACAACCTTCTAAAAGAGCACCTTGGTCCTGGGGGAACGTTGTTTCGTTTCATCGTGTACTAAACTGTACATGGTTGAAATGACAATAAAAGCCTACTTGACTTGACTTGAGTATGTAAAATTAACAGCTCATATGGGTTGCCAGATTGAGGAAATGTAAAAGGAATGAGTGCAATTGAAAGTGGAAGGTGATGAGCCTCATAAATTTGAATGTGCCTCTGGCCATAGAGTTTTTTTAAATAGATGCCAAGGCTTTTTAGGTCAGGTAGAAGCTGCGATCTTTGACCAAGTTTATTTGCTGGCTTGCATAGGCTTGCAATACGCTCTGTTTTCCACCAACTGGCAACCCGGGGTGTTGCAATAATAAACTAAATATTGTTAGACGTACCAAAACTGAACTGGCTGTATTTTCAGAGAAACAAGTTTGTAAACTTAGCATGTTTCCTAAATATCTGCAAACATATTAGTGTATTTCTTGCTTTAGTACAGGTAAAATATTACATAAATGTCATAAAAATCATGCATTTCACAATTCAATAATGATATGCAAATGTGCAAGTCCGATGCCCATTATGACTGCATCGATTTGGCTCTATAATCAAAAGACACCGTTTCAAGCAAAGTCTAAACCTAATGAGTAAAGTAAATGTTTTTCTCTCTCTCTGAAGTCCAAGTCTGGTGTGAAACATTATCTTTGCCATCTCCGTTTAAAAAAAGTGTGATTTTCAAAGGTTTTGATCTGACATCAAGTCTTCTAATTTACAGATGGACCAGTCTAGCACTTGCTTCATGCAGTGGCACTTAGGATAATAGACAGTGAAGATCAGACGGTTTTAATAAAGCAGAAGATATGGAGATCCGTGGTAAATTGGTTCTGGAACAATCTAACACTAGCTGGCAATGACATCGGCCTGTGAGGTTCAGGACATACCTTTGAGAGAGCAATTAGATCGAGTTAAGGAGGGATTCTTCACTTAAGTTCTGGGTTCAATTGCTTGGAGAGAATCTTGTGTCTCGTGAAGCGAGTGGATGAAACTTCTAGATCATCCATAACTGACAATGAATTTGTGCAATTAATCTTAACGTAACTTAAATCAGATAGTTACAATTTTCACGCGCTCCTGTCACCACGAGATTTACATCAGGCGAGTTAAAGCACTGGGGAATTTTGTTCTTAACCTAAACAGATCAATTATTTCACCTCGATTTTCTGTCTCTATAGAGTGCTGCGCTGAAGATATGAGTCACGAGCGGGAAAAAAAATCCAACTTATCATTATATCAACCATAACATAACGGCTCAGTATTGACAAATCCGATTTTTCCTCCGTTTGAGTGGGCAGTTGTGTTAAGATTCTGTCATTTGATTTAGCAGCTAGCAAGAGGTCACTGTCAATCTGAAGCTCTTCAACAAGCTCTATCTGGAAATCTAATCCGCGCTCCAGCCTGGCCGATCAATGGCCTCCAGACCAATGAGAGCGGCCGAACCTGCTTCACTCCCACTCTTATCAGTCCAGTCGAGCGCTGTCTCCGTCAGACATGGCTTCATTTACCTCAGCAGCAAGAGATGGACTGCATGATTGACAGGAGAAATTATCAAACACATCCGGTTGAGAAGAGAATCCCAGAATGCATTGTGATGGGCATAATATATAAACAATAGAAAACTTGAGCAATAGGATACATTTGTTCCTACATATACATTTTAATAAATTATGCTCTTTTGAAAACTGAAAAATTAAGAAATACTAATATTAAGCTATACAACTGTTTTTAACATTGATGAGCTTGATGTTTTTTGAGAGGAAAATCAGCATACAGTATGATTTCTAAAGGATCATGTGACACTGAAGACTGGAGTAATGATGCTGAAAATTCAGCTTTGCATCACATGAATAAAATTACTTTTTAAAATATTTTTTAAAAATGTTATTTTAAATTCTAATACTAATTACAATATTAAATTTTTTAATGTTCACATAAATGTAGCCTAATAAATAATGTGGGAAAAGGACAGAAAATCATACTGACCTGAAACTTTTGAACAGTGGTGGATATTATTTTAATTAAATATAATTAATTCAAGAATTTGTAATAGCATGATCATTCCATAATTAACTTTTCTGGATATAAAATGCATGGTTTAGAATTGGTCTAAATTTTCTTAGATAGATAGATAGATAGATAGATGATAACCCCCTTCACAAAACATAATAATGTCCTAGTAATATATTTTTATTTATTTTTATATTTTATTTTTTCATTAATTAATTAAAAATGAATTCATACCAAAGATATAATAATTTTTTTAATATCACTTCTTTTTTTTATCAGTAATACTCTTATTATTTATTTATTTATTTATTTTTAGGCACATCAAACTCCTGCAATTGCAAATATAATGGCATATAATAAATATGGTAAACATTCACTCTCATTATTTCTAATGATATCATTAGCACCATGGTACCTTCACAGTATGTTTTTAATTATTTGTAATTTTTGTTAGTATCATGCTGTGACAAAGTCTTAAATCTGCATTTGGAAAACTATTATTCAAAAAAAAAACAGAAAGAAGACGACTGACCCCTTCTAAGGAAGCCCAGAAATGCTATTCATTAACCAGTAGTTATTTTGAGCTAACAGAGAAAGCTCATAGTACTCATGTTAACTAACATGCACCTCATTAGCAACTACGTTAAATCATCATTCAGCAGTCCAGCCTTTGTTCTGCATTTGTTTCTACAGCCAAAGAATCTCACTGTTGTTCAGTGCTGTGTTTGAAAGAGCTGGTACACAACATTAGCATGCAGGCCAAGCAGGTCAATTTGTTAGCATGACAGAGATGTAATGATGAAATGCAGTTCTTTAAAAGTCGGACTATTTGGATTCATCATTTTTAGCGGCGGGTATAAAGGACTGAGAGCGGCCAAGTGGAGACTCGGGGGCAGTAATTGGATGATGCTGCAAGCGCACGCAGTGATACAGTTCAATAGGAAACCTGTTATAATTACTTGTACGTATCAGAGCCAGTGTTGATGTAAATACAAAGCTGAGAGACAGAAGGATAAATTGGCCCCCGGTGTAAATAAAGCGGGATTCTGCAGGTTCCTCATCTGAGAGATGCGGTATAATGATCTGAGGACAGTATGATAAAAGATGCTGGGATGCTAAAAGATACATTTTCAGTTCATCTTTTAATGTGCTTATATTTACCTCATTTGTGCAGCCAGGTATGGACTAATGACTGTATTATTGGTTAAAAATGCCACTACGATCATAAAATGTTCAGATTTAAAGTCATAGTTCACTTAAAAATTCATAACTTACTTATTTATAAATTTATCCCATTGCTATGGAAGGTTGTTTACATCATGAGACTTTTTACCTAATCAGACTTTTCTTGCAATTTTGAGTTTATATTTCACAATTTGGATTTTTTTTAAACAAATCTCAATTTTGTGACTTTTAATCCAAGTAATTCAGAGTAGAAAAGTCAGCATTTTGAGATACAAATTCAGAATTGTGAGACATAATCTAGCAATTCTAAGAATAAACAATTTTGAATTTTCTGTCTTAAAATCAGAGTAATTCAGAGTAGAAAAGTCGAATTTTAAAATACAAATTCAGAATTGTGAGATAAAAACAACTAGCAGTTCTGAGAATTTTGAGACAGAAACTCAGAATTGCGAGATATAAACTCTTTTGCAAGACAATGAGATAAAAAGTCAGAATTGTAAGTTATTACATAGTAATTCTGAAAAGAAAAGTCAAAATTTTGAGACAGAAACTCAGGAGGAAAAAAGAATTATAATATAAAAATTTAGAATTGTGACTATACCTAGTAATTCTGAGAAGAGGTACAAATTTTGAGACAGAAACTGAGAATTGCGAAATACAAAGTGTTTTGTGAGAAAAAGTAAGAATTATGAGATAAAAAGTCAGAATTAATAGATAAAAACTAGCATTTCCGAGAAGAAAATTCAAAATTGTGAAAAATAAACTCACAATTGTGAGAAAAAAGTAGAATAGAAAAATAAAAGTATTATGACATGTTAAAATTGTGAGATAAAAACTCATAATTGTGAAATATAAACTTGTAATTCTGAGAAGAAAAGTCAGAATTGTGAGACATAAACAAAAAAAAATTCTTTATTTCAAGATAAAAAGTCAGAAGTGTCATATATAAATATATAGGAATTGTGAGACATAAACTCTTTTTCCCCTCAGAATTGTGAGTTTATAAAGTCATTCTTTTTTTTCGTCCTGTGTCAGAAACAATCTTTCATTTAGTACTGTTTGTTCTTAAACATTTTCTTTTGTGTTAATGGTGTCCTGTTTCTTTTTTTTTCCACATATAGAGGAAAGAAAATCATTGTAACGACATAAAGGTGAACTATCCCTTTTCATGACAAAATTTACATGTCTTTGTGCTGTTAGCTGATCAGCGAGCACGTTTTGAAGAGGCAGAGTGAATTATGGGTCGCCCTCTCAGACACCTGCTCCACCAAACAGCACGTTTGTGACCATCATTGTTTCTTCAAATCAAACCGCGGTCGACGACCACCATTTTAAGAGCAATGAACCCACTACCCCTTGCATGCTAAATCACCGGTGTGCAAGAGTCAGCCTGAAATCCTGATGTTATATCGCTCAGTAAAGGCTTGGGAAAAAAAAGTTACAGGCTGCAATGATTTACGGAAACAATCACCAGCACTTCTATTCCTCCCATCAGGGTGAGGAGGCCGACATATGCTGTGGAGATGAGATGTTTTAAAAAATCCCATCTTGATGAGGAAACAGATCTGGAGAGAAATGGTACAGCTCTTCTCACAGATGCGCCACTTGCTCCAGACCGCCACTTTTAGCCCACTCAATCGAACTCAGAAGGCAGATACTAAAACATAAACCTCTGCTGGCTAAAACATTAAAAACACATTTCTGATAATAAGCTGTGAAAGGGTATGTTAGGGTGATACCATTTTATTTCACTAACAGGCTTTATTGTATTCAATAAATAAGTAAATACAGCTGAATAAAATAAATAGATTTGATTTAAAAATATTTTGTAATTTTTTTACTGTAAATTACGTTAAAGCTTCCAACATGAAATAATCAGCACAATATACAGTATATATATATATATAAAAAATTAGATGTTTTTTTTAATGTGTTTTTTTTTTAAAAGAAGTTTCTTATGTTCACCAGGACACATGTATTTAACAAAAATGAATGAACGAATGAACCACTTGGTCTACAAAGTTTAAATTAGGTCTGCAAAATTTAGAAGGGTCTACAAATTACATTTTGTTTTAGTGTTTTATTCTCCCTAAGTGTGCAATTATTATTATAATATTATTATATTACAGTAAAAATAGTAATATTGGGAAATATTATTACAATTTGAAATAACTCCTTTCTGTTCAAATACATTTTAACATTTTATTTATTCCTTTGCTGCAAAGCTGAATTTTTAGCATAATTTTTCCAGTTTTTATGATCCTTTAAAAATCCTTCTAATATGCAAATTTGATTCTCAGTTATTATCTTTTATTGTTGGTGCTAAATAATTAATATTGTTGCTTATTATCATCAATATTGCAATAGTAGCTAAACCGTGATACATTTTGCTACATTTTTGATACAAAGATCTGAAATTAAAATATTTTGTATTTGTTACATTATAAATCTCTTTACTGTAATGGTTGATTAATGCATTGCATCCTTACTTAATAACAGTATTAGTTTCTTTTCTTTTGTAAAAATCTTTCTTAGCCCAAGCTTTTGAATCACCATTTTCACCAAATAATTTAATTTCGGCATCAATCAACCCGATCTCATGGCAATTCGTACACATTTTGCGAGGTGGCTAATTCGTACAAATTTGTATGACCTAACCCAGTCCTATGATTTTTGCTAAATCGTACGTATTTTACGAGTTGCCAATTCGTATGAATTTGTAAAAATGACGTACACCTAACCCTGCCCCTAAACCTACCCATCACTGGGGTTTAGACTAATCATACAAAATCGTACGAGTGAGGTTGTACGAATTTGTATGATTTAGCACAAATTTTCCACCTCGTAAGAATACGTATGAATCGGTCGTGAGACTGTGTTGCAATAATAAGAAATGTTTCTTGAGCACCTAATTGTAATATTATAATGACCTATGCTATAGACTTGATCTCATTCATTAGAAGCAACACAAATTTATTAATAATTAATACCAAAAGGTAATTTGTATCTCAGTGCAAAACCAGTGTGGACTGGTTATAAATCTGCAAGGGAAATTTATAAATAGCATCAAGGCGAAGAATGGTAATTTGAAGCACGGCTAATTAATATTTATGAGTCTTCTCCATGTGGAGCCGTGACGTCACAACCATCTTTAGCCCAAACTTTTCTGGCTCTTGACATCTTTTAAAAGTACCGTGTGGGATATTGGCAGCTCCTGGTCCGGGCAGAGGTTAATTGCAGGATGTGGGTGAGAATGAGAGATTTAGCTGTAATTACAGAAGGAAGTAAATCACTGGAGAGGAAGAGGACCAGGGCAAAGAGTGAGACTGATGCAATCAAATGCCTGAGGCAAATATACCTCCAGCCATCCCGGGCCACGGTAAACATACAGCTGATAAGAAAGATGAACCGCGCTCACTCAAAGATGAGCATCTGGCTCTCAGCTTTATCCTCTGCCCTAACAAACCTATACAGCTTGTAATCCTGCACAAACAATCATCCGGCCATCAGCTGGAGGACATTGATTCATCGAGTGCAGACCAGGTCCTGGTAAACTTAATGGAAAACTTATATTGTACAGTTCATCAGGAGAGCAGAGCAAAATATTAAATGGTTCACTTAAATGAATAAAATAAAACAAGTAAATAAACAAATAAGTAATTATTTTACTCACCCTCATTTGTTCCAAACCTTTATGACTTCCTTTCCTCTCCAGAATAGAGTTTTTAATAACTGTGTCGATCAAGCTCAATATAAATAAATAAATAAATAAAAATAATATTTTTTTTATATATATATTGTAACGTTCTGTACAGAGGAGACGGCGAGCACTGAGGTAAGTTTGAACAAATTTATTGAAGTGAAGGAAAATGAGGAAGTCAGAAGTCTGTGAATCTTAATGGAAGCAGTGGAGATAGAAGATAGTGACATTCACTGTCTA
>JAUMHE010000082.1:13333329-13357499 GCA_032359235.1 Enteromius mattozi
ATGCTGTTTTTGTAACATGAGAAATATGACTTTCAAAAGACAAGTTGCTGTCTAATATAACACCCAGACTTTTGACTCTAGTGGAAGTTACAGGACATCCGTCTAGTTGTAAATTGTAAGTCAAAAGATTTTGTGTATTGTCAGTTGTCACACTATATCTACTTAGAATATGACTCCTAAATGTGATGAAAAAAAAGTGTCATCGGCTCTTCAAGATGGTCAGTAACCCATTCTGACCAGCTTAGCTGAATTGTCTATTTACGATTAGCTAACATTACCTAGTTACAACATTGAGAATGAAAACCAGATGCTAGTTTCTGGCTGGTAAAATATGATTATCATCTGGCCCAAGCTGGCCATTAGCTCTTTGCTAATCAGTTTAGACCGTGGCTAAAACTAGCTATTATGTTCCAAAACACAGCAGGAATTTTGCTACTTGTGTAGCTGGTATCATTAGCTTACAAGCTACAACATTGACAATTAACAACCATTAAGAAGAAGCTAATTTCTGGCTGGTCTAACATGGTCATTATTGGACCCTGGTCTCTTACAAGTTGCTAATAACCAGTTTAGACCATCTAAAACCAGCTATCATGCTATGCAGGGATAATAAATACTCAGCTACAGTAGCTAGCTTGCCCAATATGGTACAAACTGGTCATTAGCTATTTCAACCCTGCTGAAAAAACAGCATACTGCTTAGGTAGGTTTTGAGCTCGAATGCTGGGTTAAGCTGGTCCTTTGCTGGGTTTTAAGCTGATCGGACCAGCTAAGCACTAGCACATGACCAGCTAAGGACCAGCTTAAACCAGCTCAAACCAGCATCCTAGCTTCAAAACATACCTTACCAGCATATGCTGTTTTTTTCAGCAGGGAAGTAGCTAATCATGCTAAACTAGCTATCATGCTTCAAAACACAGATACAGCAGGAACATTTGATATTTTGCTACTTTTTTTTTTAGATTAGATTGAACTTTATTGTCATTACACATGTACAAGTACAGGGCAACGTATGTAGCTAATCTATAATTACTTAGCAACATTACAAATTAACAAACAGGTAAAAAGTTAGAAAGCTATATATAGTTAGTTAGAGTCATCTAGTTACAGCATTCCATGTTAACTAACAGGTAGATAACATATTACTTGCTAGCCTTTATTAGTCGGTAAAAACATCCTGATAGAGTGCAGCAATTCCAAGTTAACAGTGACTTGTCTGAAATTAATTTCATGATTATAGTGTATAGGCACAGGAAATTCACCAATTAATAACAGTTTACTAAAAAATGAAGATTAAATCATACTGATGCATGAAGCACATAGTTTTTAACTGCCCGGAGCTCTTTGCAGGTCTGTCTGAAAATTTTTTATGTGACATTTTCACTATAGACATTTTAAATGCCATTTTTACTTTCAAAACCCAGCTTTTTTTCCCCTCAGACTTATTTCAGATAAAGCTCTCATTCAGTAACAGCAATGGCCGAACGAATGAATGTAAGACAAGGTGATATCAAAACTGGCCCTCATTAAAACAAGCGGACAGTACTACCGCATGCTGACTAGACGTGTAGAACAAACATGTCTATTAGCGGGAAAGGGGGGTGGTGGCACCCTGCCAGGTCTAAATTGCTGCCTGAAAGTGTCTCCTTGCCATATGGGTTTTCCTGTAGTGCTGAATGAGACCCAGCGCAGGTTAAGATGTGTCAGATTTAACTGGGGATTAATTGGTACTGGGAATGGACTGGGCCATCTGTGCTATCAGTCTGTTCGTCTCCCCTCCACCTCCTTACGATCTCGGGGGCCCCTGCATGAACGCCCGTTCACTATAGTGCTCTGAATGGAGCATTGTGTGTGCGTGTGTGTGCGCTCTAGTAATAGACTGTTGAAAATCTCAAAATTGATTAGCTGGAATAATCTTTCCAGTGTATGCATTTCACTCTCTCTCTCTCTCTCTCTCTCTCTCTCCCTCTCTCACTCTTTCTCTTTGCAACCGCCTCTGTCAAAAAACATTATGGAAAGTGGCCCTGACATTTTCTCCTGACAGTGTAAAAATCAACTCTGTCGCTTCCTTATGTAAAGAACGGCAGAGCTGAACGGATGGGCTCTGAATGTGAATATTCAAAGGCTTCCTCCCGTACATACTGTATCACATGCAGACGCATCTCAGGCTGGCTTTTATTGCAGCATTTTTATTTTTAAGTTTTACACTAGGTTACGCTACAATTAATGACAGACTGGGTTGCAAAATGTCCGGTAGGGTTTTTTTGTTTGTCTGTTTGTTTGTTTTTTATTTGCCAAAGTTGCTTTAATTTGCTTCACTATTATTTAGACATATTGCATTTTATTTGCACATTTAGAATTTAATTCACCATGATGTAGTCAAAATCAACATTTTCAATAAATACAAATAACTCATAGTTAAAATATAGGCTTCAACGGCAGATAAAAAGTATTTTAAGAACTCAACTTACTACGTTTATGAGAAGTTTAAATGTAAGAAACACTAAAATATGTGATCAAGTCAAATTAACAACCAGGGTAATTGTGATAAAACTAAAACTAAAATCATAAAAAAATAAATAAATAACTAAAATTAATTTAAAAAAAAAAACATTAAACAGCCGAAATTTAAACTTAAACTTAATTATTTCCGATAATTTTATTTCTTTATTCTTATTTTCAGTTACTTTAACTTGACACTAAAATAGCAAAACTAAAATTTAAATAAAATTCATAAAAGCTATATAGACATTTAAAAGAAAACAATTACAAAAATGCATAACAATATTACTAAAACTACAATTTTAATAAAAACAAACTCTAAAATAAAAAAAAATAAAATATATTATAATGCCTGTAATACTAAAATATCACTGTTAACAACTAGATCTTCATAATTAACTAAAGCAAATACATTACAATAAATTCAAAAAAGTAATTTTATTCTAAAATTTAAAATGCATTTACACTAGTCATTTCATTAAAATAAATAGGTTAATAAATACATGTTAAAATAATTGCAAAGTAATAGTAAAGTAATTGTAAAATAATAATTGTCTTTGATTCTAACACTAGGGATGCTAGAGTGGCTTTCAATGTGTAACTAGGGTGTGCTTTAGGTGCCAAATCAAAACAGCCACCAGTCCCTGGTTCCTAGATTAAAACTGGCTAATGACTTTAGTTATTATATTTGGCTCTCATATGAATTAACGATCAACAGCTTTTACATTAAAGCAGTTACATTAAAGAAAAACTTAACACATGCATTGACACTCTCATTAATAAACCATGTAAGTTGTAGTCGCTTTGAAATTCTTGTTGATTTGTAAATTATTCTTAAAAAAGCAGCTTTGATGGGCAGCCTCGTTATCTAATGATATGGGTTTATGCAGCATTCAGGCTCTCTGAATACATTAGCTGCTGGGGTACGATCTGTGGACCGCTCTAATAAAGGCAGACTGCTGAAATGCTCGTAGGCTCTGGAGAGGAACACAAATTAAATAAATTCAGATCATAATCAAGAATAGCCACCCACAGTCTCTGGTGGAGCTCGTAATTCACGTTAAAAACTCCAAGATGGGAAAATCCGTCCACCAAGCGCAGCGCAACACAGTTAGATTTTCTAAATGATAGTATGAGCGATTGTATAATTTACTGTTTATTGTCTTATGCCAGAACCGTCCTTAACCTAATAACCAGCAGAGAATTCATCCAAAGGCTCAGGGCTGTACAATCTGAAGGAAATGGCAAAATGTATTTATATTATATTGAATAAATCAAAATAAGTCCGTTTCAGCCGAAAAAGGGGGGCATTACTGTCTGCTCATTTTAATAATCAGTTTTTGACTCATGAAGTAAACGAGTGCATGAGTGTTTGCTTGTGCATTTGAATATGTGGAAGAAAGAGGACCTCAAATAACATCCTCTCTCCATGAAAAACACTTTTTACATCCAACATATTAATTGCAAAATGTTATTATATCACTAAATATCTGTACCAGTATTCAATATTTTTAGACAGCTCTATACAAATGTCAAAAGACTACTCTTATTTATGCTGTAGTGCACATTAAACTGGGACAGGAGAAAGTATTTCAAAAACTAATGTCACCTTTAAAGTATACTTCTTTCTCCCTCCTATTTTCACAATCTCACTCTCGTTTCAACAGCATTCGTCTGCTCCCAAGGGTTTAAAGATCACAGTTATTGTACCTACAGTGAAGACCAAATGTCTCATTGTCATTTTGAGTGGAAAAATTTCATCTACCCCCCAAGATTGTCATGTGTTATATGATATATGGTTATATGATTACAGCTATTACAATCTATGCAACACACATTTCTCCCGAATCCCTCCTACCCACGCAGATCACGAGCAGGTCTCGTAGATAACCACCGAGAATTAGATTGCAAATGTGGAAGCAAGGTAAAGAATATGCTTTGCTGGCTTAAAGGAACAGTTCGTCCAAAAATGGAAATTCTGTCATTATTTACTCACACTAATGTCGTTTTAAATCTGTGGGATTTTATTTCATCCACAGACCATGAATAAAAAGACATAGAAGGATATCTCAGGTGCTCTTTTGCATACAATGACTGTTGAGCTCCAAAGAAATGACAAAATGATAAGTATTCCAACTTTGCATATTTCATATCTTCTGAAGACATACAATGCCTCTACATTATTTAATGTAAATCTCATTTACATACAGTATTGTTAAAACATTTGAGGTCCTGAAAAATCATGAAAATATATATATATCAGTTTCCAAAACAATATTAAGCAGCACATATGATTTTAAAATTGATAATCAGCATATTAGACTGATTTCTGAAGGACCCACAAACCCAAACAGACACTGGTTCGCAGAATCCTACCATGCTTTGAAATTTCTAAACAGTTATGAAGCTATGAGAGTCATAATAAAGCCTTGATAACTGAAACATACACGATCCAAATCACTGGTTCAAAACAAATGGTTTACAAAGGTTTTGAAGCTTCAAGAAACAGTGTACTGAAACCACCAATCACTAGCTCATAGGCACAAGTAGATATTTATCCAACCCAAGAAAGTGTTGTGCGCATTTTTAAATTTTTAACCACATCGACAGGATTCCAGCGACAAGCAATTTACGTGTCAATACCAGACACGACCCAACAGAATCAATCAAATATCACAGCCAATCGAAAGTGTGTGTGGGCGGGCTCTCACTGGAAGTGCACTGCACTCTCAATGAAATGGATATTTATAATCTAATTTAATTCATAAATATCGATTTGTAGCAATCTTTGTAGCATTACCGGGGAAACCGCTCCAAAAGCGGCATCTAGTGGTGAAGAATGAACTTGCATTTTCATTCAGACCAATGGAAAAGACCAGCAAGTATGCTGAGGTTCCATGTTTACGTCAACATGAAATGGCTTGGGATTCATTTTAAAAACGACTCATTGATTTAATTGTTTCAGAGTCAACTTTTTCTTATGAAAGAGTAACTTTATACACAGCACTTTCAGATTTAAATCTTTGCAGGGTGTTGCATGAAAGGTCATTTTCAAAAATCCATAACAGGTGCACTTCAAGAGGTCTGTTTCTTTAAAATAATTATGAAGTGTTCTTTCTAGGTTGCCTGATGCTCTCCTCTCTAAGTGGCTTCACCGTAGATGTGTTTACCCACAGGATTGCTTTGTCTGTGCTAATAGATGCTGTGTTATAAGTAGATGTCCAGCCCAGTGTGTCGTGTCCTGCTGGCTGCCCATGAGCTTTCTAATCCAGGAAAATGTGGGGGTCTGTCCTGATCTCTATTCAACACGGCACCGCAAAGGTCGCTTTCGTACACGCCGTCCATGTGAGCTTTCAGAAACAGCTTACGATGCTTCGCAAAGGAAATTGAAAAAGTGCCGTAATCCTCACACCCCTCTGTGCCCAAACGCACTTACCATGACATACACACACACTTACGATGGCAACAAACCAAAACACACACACACCTCTCAAACACACAGCTAAGAGCTGGATTATAGTAAGGTCTAATCCTTCCCAAATGTCCACCCTGCTGTCACCTTTGGAGTCTGAAGTTTGAGATTGTTCGGAGATCTCCTGCTGGTCACAAGAAGGGTGCACTTCCTGTTTACCATTTCCTCTGTTTCCTTTGTCTTTCTCCCTCTTTAGTAATCAGCAGACTGTACTCCAGACAGCCTGTTGGAGGTTGATGCCAGTTCATACTCGCCAGGCCCAGGATACCGTCTCAAACGCTAATCCATGTGGATGTACCTATTTACCCCCTCCTCAGCGAGCGAAGCCTCCCCACCTGCCATAATAAACACTGACAAATTACATTTGTTAAGAATTCAAACAGCTCATTCCACCCCGGTGCTGGGTTGAGCCATGCTTTCGTCTCGCTCTAATGACACCAGGCTCCTTTGCAAGGGAACTTGGACTAAAACACAACAAATTACAATGTGACATAAAATCATTTCTAACAGGGCTGCTTTGTTCCGCTCTTAAGGGTGAGTGTGAGGGTAATAAGATTCCTCAAGACGCTATCGCTCTGTTACTAAACCTAGAGAGCTGTCTAGTGCCAATATGAGCAGGATACCTTCTAAAGCATTTGCACTGAGAGTGGTTTTATCACTGGAGGTCACCGGGTCGCTGTAGGGTTGCTTACTACTGCATAAAGTGTTTTTTTAGTATTACTTATATATTTATGAATATTACGAGTTGCTTTTAATTTAGTATTTTGCCAGTTTTCATTTCAATAAGTTTCAGTCCTTTTATTATTTGTTTTGTCAGGTTTTTAAAAACAATTTTACATTTTAATCATTTTTATTTCATATTAATTCCTTTAGTACTTCAATTTCAGCTTGTTTCAGCTAATGTATTAAATATTTTATTATTATTATTATTTTATTTGTATTTTTTCTAGTGCAAATAGTTTATTTCCATGCTTCTTTAAATAAACATTATTGCTAGACTTCAGTAATATTTTTTCTAATGATAATTTTGGGGGGTTGGCTATCTATCCATCAACTTATGTATCTATCTATCTGTCTATATTATCTAAATCTAAAAAGATAGAATGTTTTCTTTTCAATTTTTTTTACTCATCTTAAGTGTATAAATATTTCAAAAGTTACACAACGGCATTACTAGGATGACCAAAATCCTTGTATCATAAACTTTATATATATAAACAACTTGACTTCTCACAAGCGAGGTAACAACGGTGCTGTTAGTGAAACTTAAAGTTGCACTTTTTTAGCCGAACACTTTTGAGAGATGCATAGACTCGTAATTCACATCTCTCTCTCTCACACACACACAGACACACATAACTTAGCTATTAACTGCATTAGTCTGCTATCAACAGTTCAAGCTAGCCTCCGTTATAGGTCTAAAATTACGTTTTGGAATTAAAAACGGAGGCTTTGGATGAGATGCGGAAGAAATAATCTGTTCTGATGAATTTCATGTTAGTTTCATGTTTCATGCTAGCCAAAGTGCTTTACACGTTAATATCTATAGTCACTTGAAAAATTCAATCTGTGAAAATAAGCCTCATCTTACAGACAGTAATGCTGTTTCAGAAGTAAAAATTGTTATTTCGGAGTTTTTGAAGGTTTTTCAATTAATTAATTAATTTGGACATCTCTAACTTGACTTTTGGTATGAAGCACATACTTTAGCATGTAGCTATAAAAGCATGATTCTCTACAGATACTGCTGCTGCCTTTCATCCAAAGACACATGTGGGATGTTTCTAACTTCAAACTATAAAGCTGTTCAGCCTGACAACTGGAAGACGACATCTATGGAAACAAAATGAGATTGTTACCTTTGCAGGTGTTCAATTGTGGGGAAAAAAATATCCTAGCTACCAAATAGGAGGATAAACAATGTTACTTTCAGTAACGCTATCATTTGTTCTGCAGGTGTGATTATCGACAGAGATCATTTACGGTGCTTTACACACCTGTGGTGTTTTATTGCACATTTTCAAGTGGGAAGCTGCAAAATTGAACTTTCTGAGGTGAATGGACAGCAACACTAAATACACTAGCGTTTAAAGGCTTGAGGCCACTCTAGGTTTTCTTTTATAAAGCAAAAAAAGCATCAGCAAAGATGCATTAAATAGGCATTTATTTTGATGTAAAAAAAAGGGTTTAGGGAGGGTTTTTCTTGAATTTACTTCTGAAGGACCAAAGACCAGTTACAGCAGAGATGTGTTATCCTTGTGTTCAAAACAAGCTTGTTACTTAGATTATTGCAGAAGTGTAAAAAATGGTCTGAAAGGCCGCAGTGGCGCCCGAGCAGGGATAATGAAAGCACTTGCAATCTGCTAGATGCTTAATCACGCTCACACACATACCACTTCTCTACATTAAAATTGGGCCGTCACATAGATCACGCAGCAATTCAGAGACTATGCAGGAACAAATTTCACACCAACTCTAAACGGCAAAGAGAAAGTGACCACATCAGAGAGAGAGCTAATGCTTGGGAAGGAATGCTTAGATAAGTCTTGCTGGGTTCATGTATTATCATATCATATTTTCAAGCAAAATGATGCTGTCTGGATGGCTCAAGAATAAGTACTAGCATTTCCATAGTGACTACACAACCTGCTTATGTGCATTATGATTTTCAAAACATTTTTTAATATTCAAAAAGTAAATTAATTTAGATTTCTTAAGTTTAGACATCAAATGACATTAGAAGTTTTAAATAAATATTTTAACATCTGACCTAGTTTGGCTGAAGTTATTTAAAAAATGTATACTTAAAAAATTTAAATATTAATAATTTATTTAAGTATGTTTATTCCAACCTAGTTTAACTGAAATTGACTTTATGATGTACATTTTTATAAATGTAAATATTTAATAAATTAAACATGTATATTTAATAAAAAATATTACAAATAAAATAAATAACAATTAATTAACAAATGACATTTAAGTTTAGACAGGTGGGGAAAATAAAGTGATGAGTTTATGATGAGTCTTACAAGTTTTAACATTCAACTTAGTTTGACTGAAATCTATTTATTAATGTACATTTTAAATAAATATTCCATAATTTGAAATTAATTTAACAATATATAATTTTTAGAAATATAAATATTTAATAAGTAATCATTTATTTAAATACATTTATCTCCAACCTGAAACTTATATATTTTTTTTTTATAAATGTAAATATTTAATACATTGAAATTAAATTAAAAATGTGTATTTCATAAATATTTAATAAATAATAATTTAAATATATATATCTAATTAAATACATAGCAATTAATTCATAAATAACATTTAAGTTTAGACAGGAGAGGAAAATAAAGTGCTGAGAGTTCTGAGAACACATTTTAACATCCAATGATTGAAATTAATTTAATAAGGTATATTTTTCATAAGTTTAAAAATGTAACATACTAGCGACAGATCTTGCATATTGTGCCATACAGTGTAATGAATAATCAGGGAAAAAAAACAGTTGGACAGAGACTTTTATGAATTAGTTGTTGATTGGACAGCAGATTTGAATGCAAACCAAGTAAATCATTGGAAATATCCAGAATACAAGAGACATTTTACTGAAAGATCATGTTATGACATTCGATAAAAAATAAATAAATAATTCACAAAAACTATCTCTAATTTCCTTTAAAAAACGATCTGCTTTTCATGCTGACTTTTAGTTTGTTTTCGTCACCTCCTTTCTTTTGTAGAAATATGTGAAGTAAGTTCAGATCGGGCACCTGCATTGGTAACCTGTAGGTGGAAAAGTGGCATGAGAGCTTGATGTTGTCAGGCAGTGAGAGAGAGAGAGCAGCATTCCGATTGGTTGAGTCTGCGCACATAGTTAAATGAAGCCGCTCTGATTGGTTTGTCATTGATTGTTTCAGTGGCCTTCTGTCCGGCCCCTGATGCATGACGGGAGGCCACTGACCCTTCTGACAGACATCATCTATCAGTATTAGTGAGCAAAGGGCAGGATGAACCCAACCAGGACCTCGGATGAGCGACGTTATGTCAAGCCAAAGAATTCACTCTCACACACACACATTTGATTCTCTAGAAGTTTCTGAGAACCTTAACACACAGGTGTTGTGACTTCTCCATCTATAACGTTACAATGAAAACGCAGTCATCATTTGCTCACCCTAATGATGTTACAAACATGGCTTTCTTTTCTTCTGTGGAACACACAACAAGATATGAGCATGACTGAAGTATGATGGGTTAAAACAATGCTGGATGTTGACTGTCATTGTGTAGGGGAAAAAACATTGTTACAAAACACTGAAGTTAATTAGTGCTGTCAAACAATTAATCGCATCCGAGTTTTTTTATATTTATATAATATGTGTGTGTATTTGTACATTTAAATATATGTTACGTTTATTTATTAAATATGTTTAAATATGATATAAATGATATAAAACATATACATGTAAATAAATGTAAATATTTTCAAAATGTATGCTGTGTGTATTTATAAACATTACACACAATACACATTAATTATGTAAACAAAAACTTATTTGGATGGGATTAAATGCAATTAATTGACAGTACTTATTTTAATATTTATTTAGCAACTGTCCCTTTAAAAGTGCAAACTTTTACTTGAATTACCAAAATCTTTGCTCTGTTATCATTGGCTAACCTCTGCATATTGTCTACTCAGATAATATTGTAGTAATACCCAAAAATTACTAAATTTTTTCCTAAAGTGTAAAAGCAACGTAACCTTTTGATATTTAAATATTAAATACATTCTTTTACATTGGTGGAAGTGGTGTTAGATGGAAAACATGCAATACACAAATATATAACTGCAATTTCACTACTGTTAAAATGTTTGGGCTCAGTAAGTTTTGTTTAGTTTTATAAAGTCTCTTCAAGGCTGCATTTATTAAATCCAAAATACAGTAATATCTATGAAATATTTTTTTAGTTTAAAACAACAGTTTACTAACTGAATATTTATTTAACATGTAATTTATTTCTGTGATGCAAAGCTAAATTTTCAGCATCATTATTGTCTACAGCGATCATTCTAATATGCCGACTTGCTGCTGTCCTCAAGAATCATTTCTTATATCAATGCTGAAAACAACTGTGTACTTATTTGAAATAGAATTGTTCTGTAACAACGCAAATGTTTTTACTTTTAATCACATTTGATAACCAGATGGTCTACTATCAAGGGCCTAACTTGACAATGCTAACCAGCCAAACCTTGTTCTCTTTATGCCCCAGTGAGTCCAGCTCCGTTTCTGACTCCTATCTCTAAACAGTGTTTTCTGCTCACTTGCGTTCTCTCGCCTGTACTGTTCTCTCTGGGAATTACCAGGTCAAGATTTCTGGCCTAAATGCAATAGACCCAGGGCTGAGCTTGGGCTTGCGAGGGCACGGTGCCAAACAAACACAGGCCACTGCATGTGTCAGCCAAGAACCGGAGAAAGCGCAATGCAGTGCGAGAAAACACCACAATACATGTCGAGAGCCAAGAAAGATGTTTGCTGTAGCACTTAAACAAATCCGCAACACAGCCAAATAACGCAAAGTGTGCTCGATGAAGTAAAAATGAAAAGCCAAAGCAGAAGAGACAAATAAAGAAATGTTTATCTGAAAGCCTTCATCAAATTGCTAATGACAGCTCGGTTAATTCGCTGACAGAAGACGCCATCATGCGAGAGCGGAGGAAGGCAGAAATAAACATTTCTACAGAGTTATACACAGTCTGACAGTAAGTGTTATTTAAAGAAGTCCAATTAAGCATAATTCAGTGCATAATGTGTCTATCCACTCTCATTAATTTGAGTTTATATTAAAAGAGACTTAAGATCAGATGTGACATACATTCACCCACACAGAGAAAGCAGTCACTTTTGTTAAAGGGCAACGGTGTCCTCGTGTGGCTGATGCGTGACACTACAGCAATCAAATGTGTTGAATCTTGCATAAAAAAAATTTTTTTTTAAATTTGAAACACTTTATTTCGATGGTCCACTTTAGACATTCTTACTTTAGACCACTTTAGACATTGTCCCAATGAAGTTCAGCGATGTATATTACTTATCAAAATTATGTTTTAAGATATTTGTGGTAGGAAATTTATAAAGTATCTTCATAGAACATGATCTTTACTTAATATCCTAATGATTTTTAGAATAAAAGAAAAATAATAGATCATTTTGACCCAAACAATGTATTTTTGGCTATTGCTACGATATACCTCAGGGTACGGTCCAGGGTTACATACGTCAACTTATTCTACTAACCCTAAACCTAACAGTCTCATCTGAGACTTAGTTGACATTTAGTTGCAAGTTAGAATTAGTTGCATTTAGAAGAATGTCTAAAGACTGTCAAAATAAAGTGTAACATTTAATTTTAAAGGATGAAATGCAACCTGATATTTATATTATGTTTAATAGGTTATAACTAACTTCTGTAATAAAAGACGGATGAATGTGGCAAATCACTGTAGGTTTGATTGGACGCATCTTTAACAATAACAACCACTCTGAAGATCATCCCTATCCAGCCTCATTTATCAAATGCAGGTGTTTGCCTGGTTACAACCTGCTTCCTCTGAGTGAATACAAGACATCTGCACACCTTCGATACATTATTCATGAGTTCAGGAGGGTGCATGCTAATGAGCTACTGTAATCTGGCTGTTTTTGTAATTAAGAAACCATAATGCTAATTTGACAAGGGCAGGGGACTGACTTGTAAACGCGCTTAGCCGCAGGACACTGCAGATATAATAACACTGTGAGACTTCCAACTCTACAGAAATATAGTTAATGTGCTGTCTAATGTTTATGATTATCTAAATGCTAAATGATTACATAAGGATTTCCTTAAAATGTGTTCAATAGGATTGCAAGAGGATGTTTGAAAACCTCCAAATTGCACCTAAGCAGAAATGTTTTAACTAACATGGTATTTAGAGGATTTTTAAAGTTTCGTTCAGTTTGTAATCAGGCAGACTAATGCAGTTAAGTGCCATCATATTATTTCTGGAATTTGCTTTTTAAATCATTTTTTTGAAAAAGTTATTAAATTGGCTGTATGAATGTCACTGCATTAGGCACAATATCAAAATACATTTTTTTATATTTTCTTTTTTTAGGTACATTAATTTATATGAATTAATCTATTTTTCATTCATTTTAAAGAAAGATAGCACACACACTTTCTACTAAAAGTTGGATAAAAGTCATTGTAAAAACTGGTAATGAAAACGTGAAAGTCTCTTGCATTTTTGTTTTTATTTAATAGTTTGCATTAGTTTTTTTAATTTACGTTTCTATTTACATTTTTTATAAAGTAATTTTGTTTTGTGTTTGTGTCATTTTCAGTTATTTTGTAATATATTTTTTCAGTTTTAGAATTAGAATTGTAGCTGAAATTAAATGAGTTTATGTTTTTTCAGTTAAAGTTTCATTTATTTTATTTTATCTCAAGTATTTAAGTTTTAGATAACTGCATCAACCTTGGTTTGCGGATGCCACTTGTTTTAATATTTTGTTATCTAATCCAGTGACTTTCATCCATTTCAGGCATGATTCAGTTCCAAATACTTCTGCGGTCACTGTATACTTTAAGGCTATTACTGCAAAAATAGCACACTTTTTCTCTTTTTTAAAAACACTTCATTCAGTATGATATGTTTTTAATGGGATTAAAGCTAATAATGTAACTAATGAAGCCAGAGAACAGAGAATGTGAACTTGATGTAAGCACAATACTAATTTTAAAACCGTAATCACTTTCCTTTCACCTCCAGCTTATAAAAACATTTAAAAAAGCACGTTAATAACCAGCCCACATCATTTTAAAGGCCATCACTTCACAGAGAGCATCAGAAACCTACACTTTAAAGTTGTAGTTCTCGTTCTCCTTCATCACGGAGCCGATAAAATGACTTGAACCATAGCAGAAAAGGTTCATTTTGAGTTTCAGATCTTTCCGGGAAGACAACATCCAGAGCGCATCCCAGAATCCCTCCTACTGCCGTGCCGCGGGGCGTCCGTTCATGTACTGTATGGTCTGATTACAGTAATCTCCCCGCAGCCTCTGTCTCTCACACACACTGTTATTATTTAAGACCTGCGGAGATAATAGCAGCCGTGCTCGGAAATGGCTATGTGTACATCTTTCCTCCCAGGGGCCACCGGGGCTCCTAACCTGAGGGAGCAGGAGTGTCTTTCCTCCTCTTCATTGTGCTGTTTGTCTTCTCTCTGTCTATCAGGCCGGGTCCCTGTTGAACGGGGTCAGAGGTTCCCTCAGCCGTTACCATTTATCACAGCCACAGAGCTGATATCCGGGAGCGGGGGGGAGGGGTGTCAATCTCACGTTTCCTTTTCCTGAGAAAACACGAGCTGCTCGTCCCCTCCCGCCGCCCCAAAATCCAGTCCAATCCAGCGGGTCAGGAGCGGATTTATCCCACTAATGAATCCAACCTGAGCCCGCAAACACAGGTAGCCTCACAGGTCACCAGTCAGTAATTGGATAAAAGATCATCATCAAAAGCTATTACCACTCATGGCCGGATAGGAGCACCATGGTCGGCCATTACAATGAGACGGGTATAATTAATCCACTGTGCTCTTCAGACACCCAAAAGAGCTCATTTTAATTCAACATCAAGAATTCATTTAACTAAAACACGCTGGAAGCCGAGGAAGAGACGGATAGTACGATTAGACATATGGAGATCAATGGAAAAGAAATGTTAATATCACATTTTTTGTCTTTCTCAATATAGTATATGTTTGCTAAAATGTATACATGTGTAAAGTGGGGTCAACAGATTCTGAGACCACACTGACAATAATTAATATTTTAATACAAGTTTTAGGATGTTGTGGAAAAAAAAAATAATTAAACAAAGAAACATGATGAAGGAAAAAATAATAAGGGGGGGATTAAATAAAGGGCAAAAAAATGTACACTGTACATAACATAACTTGTAAAATAGTAAAGTGCTAGAAAAATAAAATTGAAAGAATATATATATATATATATATATATATATATATATATATATATAGTTGACATATGAATGTGTAAAAAAAGATTGAACATAAACCTTCTCATGCAACTAGGCTCATTGGAAATACGTGCTTCCACATATATTTCTATAAAACTAAAACAAAATTACCTATACATACGAAACGCTGCAGTTTCCAGTTGAAATGAACACTAGAGGCACTAAAACTCCCACAACTGTTATTCCTGTTCACACAAAAGTCTGATTTACAGGTTAATTTTTAATTAATAAAGGCTCATTTTCACACAATTATTTGCAGAATGTTATGTTATGACTCCAAAACAATTTTAACATCCTGCACGATTTGAAAACTGATCATTTTGAACATTATCGTCACATATATAGCTTTGTGTGTATGAGTTTTCTAGTTCAGTTGGTTTACTCGGTAGTACTGGTTTGAGTCCTGTGTAAAATAGTTCGACAAAATAGTTCAATTCAGCGTAAGAAAGTTAAAAAAGCATCGCTTCATCAGCGAATATGCTTTAAAATTACTTTGGCATTTGTTAACACCATCAGTTTAGGTTTGGGTTTGGTGTAGGGGATATTTCCAACATGAAAGAACATTAATCTTCAGTGACACTCACTGAATATTTGAATTTTAAACGGCCACAAAACATACCTTAAGCAGCATTATAAAAACAATACGTACCTTTACCAACATAATACAAGCGTGCCATGGTCACGTATTAAATGTGTATTTTAGCGCCCCTCTCTGGACATTTCACTTTGAAACTGCGGCGAAACGTGCAGTAAGGTACATAATTACAGAGTTGCGGAAATGTATGTAGCGGCACGTATTTCCAATGAGCCTGGGTTGCTCTCATGCTATTTATAACTCTACAAAAAAAGATACATTATTCTCATATTATTTGTATGTTAAGTTTTTTTTCTGCATTTTTTCTATGTCACACCATAGGACATGGTGCAATTTTTTTTGGTCAACTACCTATATATATATATATATCATTGATTCAGTTCACACAACCTGTCTAGACTATTATTTACTAAACAGGCTGATTCTATTCTACTCACTGTCTCAATGATTTCTTCGCCATGGTTAAAAGTCACACAAATCTTTTGTATGACTTCAGAAAACATTAAATATGCCGTGCAAATCATATTTTAAACCCTAACAACCCTTTAACCCTTTAAATCCAATGACACACAGAGCACAGTGTCCAAATGAACTACATTACCTAATATTCATAAAACTCAGCTGTGGTTTCAGAAACATGAATACACGAACATATGAATCGTTGTGGCTCCAAATGTCAGGTTACATTTAATGACTTCAACAATTAATCTAAGAAATAATTAGTGCAGGTGAGGAGCCCGTTGTCAGTCATGAGCAAAGCCAATCAGACGGTATGAAGCATCCATCCAGTCGTGATGGGACAGAAAATGAGGTCACGATGGTGCAAACAATCGAAAGACAAAACAATTATTCCACAGCTGCTGATATTTCATCTTTTCTCGCCGCGATAAGGCGGCACACATGAGGGTGAGTTTATTGATCTGGGTGGAGAGGGTGGGATGTCTGATCTTTGCGCTAGTCATTATGCATGAGCTGTTTTCCCCCTGTACTTATTAAGCCGTGCCGATTTCTACCTGTTTCCATCAGAGCTCATTAAAAAACAATGCGGAAGGCCTGCCTATCTCAGCGTGCTGGTTGACTGCACTATAAAAGTCAAGAACTCATCACTTCCAGTGCTGTGATAAGCCCACGGCACAAATTGAAACCGGTTTGATTAGGCCTCATGGAAGGCTCTCACCCTCTCTCTCTCTCTGTTTCCAGCGGGCTGCGTATCAAATCTCCCCGGAGGGAACGTCTGAGATGGATCCGTGCCAATCCTTTGGCCACAAACTAGTAGGGTCCTTTCAGAACATGACCTGTGGTGCTCACACACACTAACAGTGTGAGGTCCAGTCATGGCTCCTAATGTATTCAAAAGCCCTCTGGCGGTGTGCTGGATGCATAAATTATCTGAGGTGAGGAAGTCAGACTAGATGCTGAATGTTGAAGGCTGTGGATTTTGGCAGCCTCAGGGCCGCTCAGACCCTCTTGATGTTGTAAACGCCTTAAAGACCCCCCCTAACTTTCTTGTGTCAAGGATAAATATCTCTTCTCTAATTCCAGAGGTCCTGCTTTGCCTTGGCATTGCACGTATTTGGCTAGAAGAAATTGTCAGATGTTTTTTATATTTACCTGCTTGTTTTTGAGCAGAGGGAAAATTGACCACAGTATTACAGCTTTAACAATCGCACCTCTACAAGCAAACCAATTATGCCATAAATGTTGTTTTACTGTACACTTCAAATACAAGATGAATGAAAAAACTGAATTTACAAAAATTTCATTTTAAGATGGACAGTATGCTTCTCCTTGTTATAAATGCCTAATTCAACACTATGTACATTCACCAGTTAAAGGGTTAGTTGACCTAAAAATTTAAATTCTGTCATCAATTACTCACCCTCATATTGTCCTAAACCTATAAGACCTTGGTTTATCTTCGGAACACAAATTCGGATATTTTTGATGATATCAGAGAGCCATCTAAATACAACTTAAATAATCCACCCGGATGTAACAAGGCTGCTTACATAAAATACGTTCAAGCTTGCGTATGCGGTTATTTTTTACAAAAAAGTATTCTCATAGCATCGCAAAAGTGAGGTTGATACACTCATGTCACATGGACTGTTTTACCAATGTTTTTGCTACTTTCTGGATCTGGGATTATTTCAGTTGTATTGCTGTCTATGGAGGGACAAATGTCTCTCTGATATCATCAAAACAATATCTTAATTTGTGTTCCGAAGATGAACAAAAGTGTTATGGGTTTGGATCGACATGAGGGTGAGTAATTAATGACACATTTTTCCTTTTTGGGTGACTAACCCTTTAAACTAAAAATTAAAAATAAGGAATTAAAAGTCAATAATCATAATTATAAACAAGTATTTTTTCCCAAAAAGCAACTGAAATGGCAAAAATATATGTTGAAAATTAATATTTTAGTCTAAGACTCATCTGTGATATATATATATATATATATATATATATATAGACCATGTGAAAATTCTAGGTTTCTAGGTTTCTCTGGATTTATATATATTTTTTAAAGTTGTCATTTAGAGCATTTTTGCATAAAATGACAATTAGTCAAAATACCAAAAAACTAAAAAAAAAATTATATTCATCTTTATACAACACAATACCAGTGTTTTAACTTCAGACGAGTTAGGAAATTAAGATTTGGTGGAATAACCTTGATTTTGAATCACAACAAATGAAAATGACAATATAAATGACTATATTTTTTAATCCAGTAACTTCAAAGAAACTGTGAACTATATATATATATATATATATATATATATATATTGTCTATATCTGTTTTTAATCTGCTTTGAAACCATTTAAATAAGCACTAAATAAATTAGGACATCATCAATCTGATTTAATGATCAGAGGGACTATTTAATGTTGTGCTGTGTTGTGTAATGTGAACGTTTACAATTAATTTTCCTGAAATATACATTGCAACGTTTTGACCACTGAAACCTTTACTGGGAAGGAATTTAGAGAAGTGCAATCAAATAGCCCTGGTGTATAATATAACAGCAAAAGAAAATAAATGATGTATGCAGAATAAACCCACACTGATTGTGCAAAATGGTGCTGGGGTGTCATAAAATTATCTCCATGGTTACCGCATTTCACTTTCAAATCAAACTCTTAAGAGCAGTAAAGCTTCCTGTGGGACTGTTGTCTTCCTGTTGCGGGCCTCCGACTGACAGCCTTTAAACACCCTGCATGCATTCATTTACTTTCAGCAAAATGCTGTTTTCTTTATTATTACAGGTAGCATGTAGAAAGAGCACAATTACCAATTCCAGTATGTTAGTTTTTTTGCTGTGTGTTAACGGTAAAGTGTGTGGGAGAAGTGGTCCGGATGCAAATTATGGATGGGATTTGCATTTAAAACAGCTGCTTATAAACAAGCAATTACACATAAATGAGGGATAAGACACAGACATACATGAAGATTCAGATTTCCCTCTGTTCCAGATAGGGCATATTCACATTTTGTATAAATATGCAGTGACCCCAAAGCCAATTTGGACACTTATGCCACTTAAAAATGTATGAATGTCTGCATTACATAATACGAAAGTGCGCTTGTGCTATCTTTCCTTCCAATAAATGCCACATGGATTGATATTCAATGACATTTATACATATTTAAGTGTGGCCTACAGGAGTTATATGGGTTTAATACCGATTACGTTTAATCAACAGCTTGTGTGGAATGAAATACAAAATAAAAATTCAATAAAAATTATAAAATAAAATATAAAAAGCACTTAAAATGGAATTGACTTTACACTCTTAAAAATAAAGGTGCTTCACGATGCCATAGAAGTTTTTGTCTAAATGGTTTCATAAAGGACCTTTAACATCTGAAGAACATTTCTGTTTCACAAAAGGTTATTTGTGGTGAAAGAAGGTTCTTTAGATTATAAAAATGTAAGAAAGCAGTGGTTCTTTAAAGAACCTTTGACTGAATGGTTCTTTGTGAAAATTATTTCAATTAATTATTCTACTGTTATTTGATCTATATATCTGTTTAAATCATTTTAACAGTCAATTTTATTGTGTCTTGTGGCAATATTATTAAAACTGTGAGTATTTTTAACATTTACAGCCCCATTCACTTCCATTGTGTTGCACTGTAACCTAAATTTATGCTTTTTTAATGTAAAGGAGGGACAAATAGAAATCATTTTTTGTGGTAATCAGTATTATGCCACATATTCTGTCAGCCAAGCTTACTGAAAATGTGCATTCATCCTAGACAGAAACGTTACCATTTAATATATTACATTATAGTTTTTTCCCCCAGTATTTATTACATTTTATTTTTATATATTTTTTATTTACATTTTGTTTCTTTTTAAAATTTGTTTATATAGTTCACATTAAGTTATTTTAGTACTTAAACTGAATAAAAATTAGAAATGGCAACCAGCTGAAATAAAATGTTTAACATTTTATATTTTACTTCAGTTAATGTTTGAATCATTTCAGTTAACGATAATTTCAAACAAGCTTGTCATAACTGAACTACTGAACATTCTGGATGCAGTACAGTCAATACAGAAGCAAAAACATCAGCCAACACCTGAACATCCATGTCAGGACCACCAGTGACTCGCAAGCTAGAAACTTTCCAACTGTTACTCATTCCCGTAATTAATGTTACAGTTCTGGAATCTAGACAAAGCCTGGTTATTGTACTTGGCACAGCTGGGCATCTTTTGGTATGTAAATGAAACAGACTGGAAGGATTGCAGGGGGCTTGAATCTCTCCGCCAGACTCCACTGCCACGGGCTGTTTGGAGATCTGCTCTGTGCACTACAAGGGGCTTTTCTGGTTCCCTGCCAAACAGAACCCAGACAAAAAACCAAATACAAACATACAGTATCTCAGTCACCACACACGCGTTATAACAGACAATGGACCCTCAAAACACAGCGTGATGATCAGTCACAGCTTAAACTGCTCATAAAACTCACCAAAATCAGCTTCCCATCGGTAAAGGACGGAGAGAGGCAGAACCTTTCCCCAGAGGAGGAGGTTATTCTGGGCTGTGAGCGAAGATTTCTTTCCCACACCTACTCACAGACACACAGAACCAAAGCTTCTCATCTAGGTGGTTTAAAAAAGCTCATGGGAGGGTGTTCATCCCCTTTTAGGATAAACACTGTACAAGTGACACCATCTGAAACTGATGTTTGTCCTCAGAGATATCTGTACAGAGGATTTAAGGAAGAACCAAAAACACAACTAATAACAGGAAACTATGTGACCTTCTTTCTGTACTTCTAAATGATCACATGCATATTTAAGTTTTGTAAATCCAACAACTTTTCTCTGAAACCTCTCAATTTAGCACGATTAAGTAGAAGTGTTGCTTTGAAACAACACCAATGTCTATGAACATCATAAACCATAAAATAACTAAACGATTGTGTATCTTTAGTCAGATTTGATCTGATATATATATATAGAGAGAGAGAGAGACTACAAAGGGTGCTGAAAGCTTTTAGATTTTGACACCATAATATTTAAAATAAATAAAATTGTTTATAGTGCATAATTTTTGTATAAACACAATATCCATTCACCCTAGAATCACACCAATGTAGAAAAAAATTGCACTATGGTAATTGGCATCAAAATAATGAATTATCAAAGTCATTTTATAAACTTTATAAAACTCATTTTACAAAACCCCAGAAACCTAAACCACATATCATGACTATTTCATAATACATTTGTGTAGATTTGTGCTTGAGCAAAATGGAAAAACCTTTATGACCCTCCTCTAAATCATAGGTGACTATGGTAGTAGTCAGTATCACTGATGAACAGTAGTAAAATAAATGCTCTTTTCTGAGGAAAGTGCACCACCTACTGGTGTAATCTGGAAAGTGAAACAGCCAAGCACCTGTACTTTTAAGAATGTAGATTTATTTTTTGGAATTTAAATTTAGCATTTTAAAACAAATGAACTGGGTTACAAATATCAGAAAATCAGGGGGTAAATATTTTAGAAATGTTCTCTCTCTCAAAGAGAGCAGTCAGCAAAACTCTAGCGTACACAAACACACATCATAATGAACCTCAAACAGTGAGTATGAGAAATTACATTATTTTAAAGCTGAACTGACTGCAGGATGAATATTTGAGAAACGACCAGCTTTAAAAGGCTTTAAAAGAAAAAAACAAAACAAAAAACAACATTTAATATGCTTCATTGGATCAATCATATTTATAAGCACACTGCCACCCAAATGTTCTTAACGTGAACTAAAACACTCAATAATCAACCTTTGAAAGTTTGAATTATAATTTGTTGCAGGTCAGATTTAAAACAAGTGAACTGGGTTACAAATGATATTTATTCAGAGAAATCGGGGAAATATTGCAGAAGCACTCTCACTTAAAGAGAACATAATTAGCAACACTTTAGCGCACACACACACACACACACGAGTAATGAAGCAGTTTGCACAAAATAAATAAACCCAAACATTAAGTATAAGAAAACACATATTAAACCTGAAAGCAGAATGAATATGGAAGAGCTGACCAGCTGAACAATGGATTTAAAAAACACTTCACATTATTTCATATGCTTGACTGAAATCAATTACATTCAAAAACCAGCAAACCGTTGGCTACAAACGTTAACAGCTGCCAATCGCTCTCAACATGAACTAAAACACTCAATAATCAGAAAAACCACCAGCGGATATGTTTAACCTCTGAATAAGATCAGATAGCAAGTTTCCAGTTTAATAACCTTTCACTCAACAAGCAGAAAAAAAACATTTGCTGATGATTAATTCAGAACCCCATCAAAAGAAAAAAAAAAATACTGATTCATTGTGCTCTCTAAAATTGAACACTCACAACCTTTAAGTCTCTCAATGTGCAATAATTTGCAAAGATTCATGTTTACAGTCAGAACTCAGCAGCACAGATGGGAACCGAATAGTCCGTGATGTCTTATAGTGATGCATACTGTTTAATGATAAATTCTACGATGTCCAGCGCCACCAGGCCACCCTCATGCGATCCCAGACAGCTTGCATTGAGTCGAAAGCCGGGCGCACGTCCAAGATGGAAAACTGGTAGGTGTCTTTATCAATATCCCCATCGTAGTAGTCAATGACATACCGAACTTCCTTTCCGCAGCGATCTACGATCCAATCGTGTCGGTCGTAAGGCAATTCATATCTACAGAGAAAGTGAACGGAGAGAAATCAAGCACTCTGTAGCTTTTTAAACACTTCCTTTGGGATTTGTATTTATATCTCACCCCATCCAGTGACGTATTCTGGCTCTGGGTGAGAACTCTTTGGCTTTGCCCCCAAATCTCTTCAGAGTCGGACCGCATGGACACTCGCTGCCAGAAACAAATATGTGTTTGATACAATTAGTAATGAAGGGCGCTGTGATGATTCTTGCATATTTGGCAGTTTGTAAAACAAAGCAGATCACACTGCCAGTGACCATCAGATGACAAACAGAAGGCGACTAACACAATATTATCACCTCGCTTATCTGACAGCAACAGAGCTGCAGAGGTGACGAAGCTTTTATCTGAATAAAATGGGTTTGGCATCACAAGTTACTTTATTGTCAGTCTAATCTAACAATATAAACACTTCATTAGAACACAACGTAATACAGTATAAAGTATTTTACACTAGCCATGGTTGTGTTTATTTGTTTAAAAATAGTAAAAAATAATGAAATATCATTGCAATTTAAAAGAACTTGATTAATTGAATATATTTTGAAAAGCATTTTATTCCTGTAGTACTTTTTTCTAGATTATTTGATGAGTAGGAAGTTTTAAAAAGCATTTATTTTTCATCCTTGCTGGATAAAAGTATTTAGTTCTTGTAATAAAAAGACACTGGTCACTGCTCATGTGAAAGTGAGAGTTGTGCTGCAGTCACCTGGCGTGCATTGCCTCCCACTTCAGGATTTCCTGCCAGGCTTGATCGTTGTTACGATTGTGGATCTGGATTATATTGGTCATGTCATCTGGGGCAAGACTGTCATCTTTCCAGCGCCACCTAGAAAAACAACAACAGCTATTAGCTTTTTTAAGTAATTCAGCCCAAAAAAAGATTTTCCTTCCAAAATGTGCAAAACATCCTCTTGTTTTTTTGCATAGTATGACAACAATTGCTCAACAAATAGATGGCAACTAAGGAAAGAAAAAAAAAACACTGAATATAAATATTTTATTTAAAACAACATTTATATTTTTATTCAAAAAATAATAAGAATAATGTGAATTATATACATATACATAAATATACATAAATATATATATATATATATATATATATATATATATATACACACACACATAATTTAAGAAAAAAAAAATGTACATATAAAAATAAATATGCATTTTTATATTTTATATACTTTTATAGTGCTGTCAAACAATTAATCGATTAATTGCATCCAAAATAAAAATTTAAATTTATATAAAATGTGTGTG
>JAUMHE010000082.1:13357599-13379723 GCA_032359235.1 Enteromius mattozi
TCTATATATATATATATATATATATATATATATATATATATACACACACACACACACACACACACACACACACACACTCTGTGTTTATTATTTATATATACACATAATAAATATACACAGTACACAAACATATTATGTAAACTAAAACTTTTATTTTGGATGCAATTAATCTAAATAAATAGTTTGACAGCACTACTTTTTTATTAATATGAGACACTTATTAGCTATATTTGCATACTACCGTTCATAAGTTTAGAGTATTTTTTAATTAATACTTTTATTCAGCAAGGATGCATAAATTGACAGTAAAGAGACATTTCTGAAGGATCATTAATTTTTGCCATCGCAGGAATAAATTACATTCCAAAATATATTAAAATAGAAAACTGTTATTTTACATTTTTTTAATATTTCACAATATTACTGTATTATGCAATAAATGCAGCCTTGATGGGCAGAAGAGACTTTTCCAAAACATTAAAACAACTTCAAAAACTTGCTAACATCAAATTCTATTGGAATTATTCTATTTTTATGCCGTGTGGAGTTGGAGAATAATGTACTGTTATTTATTTCTTTCTATCTAGGTAATCAAGTTACATCACTCACAAGCTTCCACTCACTTAGAGCTCTCCATCTATGTAAAACATAGATTTAGTGATAGAAACACAAAGGTAAACTCACCCCTTCCGCAGCATGGCATTCCAAAACATCTGTTCAGAAGGATAAACCCAGTTCTGGCCCGTCCCTGATCGTGGGATTTTAGACTCCTCTCTTTTCACGGACAGAGAGAACGGCTGGTCCGGAGCAGGCACCTGATTTGGAGGGGGCATCTGTGGGACACACAAAAGAAACATTAACACACATAAGCCAAGAGAATCTCAGAGAGCGCCATCTTACTGACGGGATGCCCAGCTCACCATGTTTGTGGGATCGATGGCTCCTTCAGAAGCTCTCATGGGACATTCGACAAACTCATAAGCTCTTTCCTGATGCACTGGGCCAGCCGGCAGCGTCTGAGCCTGATGCATGGGGCACTCAGGAGGCGGAGAGCCTGGGTTTGTGTTACACATTATGAATAATTATTACATACAATCCACGGATATCAAGCTCATGATAACAGATGGTGCAGAACTCACTTTTAGGGGGCTCTTGATGCATGGGACACCCAGGGGGTGGGGACACCCCACTAAAATGAGGCGCTGCTGACATCGCAGACTCTGCCTGAATAGTCGGGGCAAGATTGGATACAGACGCACCCATGATGAACACCAATCCTGAAGAGACTAAGAGATCAAGGACATTAAAGTCAAGTAGATACTGTTGCATCATTACGTATGTTATGCTGTTCATAGAAAATCTATTTTCTTTCTCAAATTTCCATCATTTTCTTTCACCCTTATGTTCTTCCTAACCTGTAGGACATTTTTCTTCTGACAAAAATCTGACTTAAGTCAGAAAACACATATATATATGGTACAATCTTATGAAACAATTTTATGTACCATATATGAATATATGCAAAAATACATTTTCCTCACACAAAGCTATCATAAGGCTTTATATGACTTGGGATGTGTGGCATGAACTACTGTTATAACGTGTTTATTATAGATTTGGAACAACTCTGCACGTTGTTTTATGCTAATTACACTTTTAGGGCTACATACAATACTGTTCGTTAGAGAACATCTTAAAATTAATAGTTTTGATTATTTATATACCATATTTCAACAATTCTGACTTTTACTTATCCCAAAATGTAAGTGTTAGTACAAGATAAATTATATAACATCGTTCACACAGTCATGTAACGTTAAAACAACTTCACTGAATACCAAACCACATATTTCTCTAAAACGTAACCAGCTTTTTAAACAATGATATAATGATTTCGTTCACTAAAGGTTAAGAAAATTGTCAGCTAAACTCACCTTTCTCTGTAATGTGTGGATCGGACGCTCTGCAATGTCAACGTGCACCGCTACTTCCGCTTCATCCAGCATGCACTGCGAGCGGGGCGGGGCTTGACGAATCCGTAGCTTATAAATATTAATTAGGTTGTGAAAGTTTGTACTACGTAGATGTGTTTTGCTTTTCTTTGCTTTTTTTTCATTTGTGCAATATACATTTAATAAATTGTAATCTCTGTGCACTAAAACTGTTGGAATAAATAAATACGCAAGACACTGAAATGAACCAAAACAAAAAAAGACATCCAAAATCATCATGGATCAAAATTAACATATTGCTTTATTGAGGCAAACGGCATAACGAAAGTCAAAAATTATGACACGTTAAAGAAGAAACATGTTAAAAAATATATCTGTCATTCCTCAGATACATGCACTTTCCTTCAGTATAATGGGAAGATGATCCCTGTGCTCGCTGTAGTAACGAATGTAAACCTTTACATGGCAACAATTTCCTGTGACATTAGTGTAGGGAATGCTTCCGTCATAAACACACACACACACACCATGTGTCATGAGATTTTCACATTCCATAAATTAAACATTAATTTTCAACACTGAAGGTTTGGACCTGTATGCACTGAAAAGACTTTTAGTAAAAGTAAAATACAAGATTTAAAAAATAAAAAAAAGACATTTTAAAATTACATTTTAACAGTTCATAGATTTATTATTCAGTGCTTTCTTGGAATTGACCTGCAAGGTTTTGAAAGTTACACTGAATTAACTTTTCCCTTCTTTCCCTTTGCTTGTTTCACATACACTTTTACAGACAATACATGTCTGTTCTCCCAGCTTAATTTTTTTTCCCCCTGTTGATTTTCCACCATTTACTTAATACAGACGATTATGAACCGCCATTCTACACTTTTGACCTTTGGTTGGAACATTGGTGAGAATTAAAAAGATAAAAACATTCAAAGTGATAGTCATACAATAGATCATACGAAGAATCACGTGGTACAAAATGACACCAGAAGTAAAAGATGTTTATTTAACGAAACAAAAGGCATTTTGAGTGATTGACAAAGGCAAAGAAATAAAATAAATGACTACAACATGGATTCCTGTATGTCTCGTGCCAGTAAAGACAATTCTTCATAGGTCTGGCTCTCAGAAAATAACGCAATTCAAAATTCAAGTACGTAGTTCATTAAAAACAGAACCGCTTTAAAACTGTTTCCACGCAAACTGCTGTAAACCATGTCGAACTGCCTTTCATTCATTTTAAATCAATAAAATCTCATGCGCTCACGTCTGTGCCACTGAATGCACGTGTAGGCTACAGTATGAATAGTCTACACTAAATTCGTCATACATAGTGACAATGAATTGTAAAATGAATTCATAAAAGTATCTTTGTATTGTGAATTCTCTCATATGCTGTAAGTTAGATCTACTCAGATACATTGACGATTTTAATATCTTTCCGTTAAAAAATAATAAATATGCCGTACAAACATTACCATGCTGTCCCAGTGTAAAACTGGTTCAATAAATTAGGTACGATGCAGGAAAACGATCCGACGTTAAGAACGTCCTCGAACATTCACGAGCTACACTTCCTTTTAAAACCATTTCCAAATCATATTCGATCATTTAATTCAGTATTGATCGATACACTGTACACCAACGTAATTAAAATAATTGCCGTATGTTCAATAAAATTTCTATGTACAATGCAAACATTCAGAGAACAACATCGCCGCATGCAATTAACTGTACAGTGCGAACAAAGCGTGACGTCCGTTTCATGGGAGCGGAGCGAAACCGGAATTGAATCTGGAGCGAGTGTAAACAGGTTTCATTCTTAAAAACAGCTGCGATCACTGCTCACATCTTGTATATATAAAATATTCGCCTATTTAACCCACAGTTGGATCTCATTTGTGCATTCGATAAAATATCTAACACATCACAAGTACGTGACATTAATTTTCCAAGAGATTCTTCTTAAGTACACTGATCCAGATTGCTGATTTTCCTCATTTAGTGCAGTGCAGTTGTGTGGATGAATCTTTCACAGTCAATATACGCGGCTTTGAAGTAAACGTGAACATCAGGTGACTGACCGCTTGGCCCCTTTGCACAGTACAGTGATTGACAGCGACGGACTGAACTGTGATGAATAAATAATGTGGTTTACCTGCCCACAGTTTAAAATTAAAACCAAACATGGTTAAAATACAGTTCAGCCGGTGATCTCGAACAGTGCATCGTTTGCACTTTTGGTGTACAGTTTCAAAACAAACACGAAATAAAAGTGGGCCAGTCTTTTCTGGTGTACTAGATCTCAATTTTGCCAGAGTTGCGGGTCTTAACTCTGAAGTATTGCTCTGGGGTGGTTTTTAAAGTCTTTACCGGTCACCATGCCACCATAGTGTCCCATGAAGACCGTCGATAAGACAACGACCCTGTCTGTGAGCAAGTGGTGTAAAATTCGAACACCCTTTCATTTCGCTCAATCGGTTTTTCCGTTCTCCTGGCTCTCGGGTTTAGATTTCCGGCTGGAACGCAGGACTTTGTAGCAACCGCGGGCGATTTTATGCATCCACATGACGTTCATGATGTCCAGACAGATGCTGGAAAAGATCCAAGCGCTTCGGCCGCCGAAGGAGACTTTGTAGAAGGCCTCCGTGCCGTACACCGAGCACATTCGGCTGTAGTACACGGGCATGACGGCAATCCGCACCAGGAAAAACACGACCGCCATCAGTACCCCATTAGCCATGTTGGGCTTGGAGGCTTTGGGGTAACCTAATACTTCAAAGAACCAGCTGGAAAACACAGGTGAGCAAAGTGACATGCTGTAAACTAATCTACAGTGCCATTTATTTGTCATTTCTTAATAAAAACAACATGAAATTGCATTTGAAATACATTTAAAGAAACAGTTCAACCAAAAATGAAAATGCACAAACCCTCAGGCCATCCAACACGTGGATGAGTTTCACTGAAATGGATTTGGAGAAATTAAGCATTACATCACTTCCTCACCAATGGATCTTCTGAAGTGAATGGGTGCCGTAAGAATGAGAGTCCAAAAAGCTGATAAAAACATTACAGTAGTCCACAAGTAACCCACACGGCTCCAGTCTATCAATAACCATCTTGTGAAGCAAAAAGTAGCGAGTTTGTAATAAAATTGTTTTTTTTCCAAGTGAAACAGTTGGTACTTTACGAATCAGGAGAGAAATATGCAGATACGCAACAAATATATTGATGAATTTTGACGTGAGAGGTCAACAGAGGATATGCTTTTTCACTGGAGAAAGCATTATTATTGACTTTTTCAGCCAGAAGCAGCAGACTAATCTTAAAATGCCTTAATTATGGATTAGTTTCTTGCAAACTAATCCAGAAACTACAGCTTTTTGATTCATAAGATGTTACCTGATAGACTGGAGTTGTTTGGATTATTGTGATGTTTTTATCAACTGTTTGGACTCTCATTCTGATGGCACCCATTCACTGCAGAGGATCCTTTGGTGACCAAGGGAAGTAACGCTAAATTTCTTCAAATCTGTTCTCATGAAGAAACAAGCCCTTCTACATCTTTAATGTCCTGAGGGAGAGTACATTTTCAGCAAATTTTCATTTTTGGGTGAACCCACAGTAAAAATCAATTTGGTCATGTGCAGATTGGCTATGACTTTATCTAATTGTCTTTTTTACTTTTGGTAAGGACAGACAAATAACAAATAATGCTAAAAATGTTAAGCAGAGATAGTTTCTTTGCTGTCCATCAGCTCACCATAAATGCTGAGAAAAATGTATTTACAATAATCATTTTAAATCATCATAATCAATAGTGCACAATAAAACCAGGCACTCAAGAAGGTACATAGTGTTGATTCAGATATCATGTCTTTAATGGCTTTAAGACACATGTGGAGGGCAAAATTAAAGTTCGCCCACTAAAAATTTAGTATCAGTCAAATACCTACCGTTGGTTTACACACGGTGTGGAAAACTCTGCAAGCAGACGGAAGTTAGCAAAATAAGGCAACATTCCTTGACCCTGGAAACACAAGGTGAAGAACAAACAAACAATGACACGGACACGAGTTATAGAAAACCAAAGCCACATGAATCAACTCCAACAGTCTCAATATCTCCTGCTGTCAGGCACCCACAGTAATTGCTTCAGTGCTGAGTTAGGATACTTCACTCTGACTGATATAACAAAAGATCAAAGTAAAAAAAAAATGCAGAAAATAGAAAAAGGGTTGCTTACATGGAAATGGTTATTCTATTAATATAGGATTTATTTTAAGACCAAACAATGCCCTTCAGTATTTATTGTCTATATTTAGATTATTAGTTATTTTCAGTGAATATGTAGAGGTTATTAAAGATTAAAATGTTTTACTTGCAATCTATGTAAAATAGCATACATGCATGTACAGTATGAAGGAGTAGAATGTATGATAATTAGAGTGATTATGCTAATTTTAGTCAACTTTATGCATTGTTAAATACATACATAATGAAAGAAGTATTTTCAATCATGTACTAAACGAGGGGTGGGGAACATTGATCCTGGAGGCCCAGAGTTTAGCTCCAGCCTTAATCAAACATACCTGAACCAGCTAATCTAGGTCTTCAGGATGCAGGTAAGTATTTTTTCTCCTCAGGGTTGGAGCTAATTCTGCAGGAAAGTGGCCCTCCAGGATCAACGTTTCCCACCCCTGTACTAAATAAAGCAGACTACATTTATAATAATCAGGCTTCAAATGAAAACAAACTAGTTTTTTGTTCAGATTACTGATCTTTGCTATTTAATGTGCCAGTACAGATTTCTGTAATTGTACTTCATAACTATTCAACAATTTTAAGTATGAAATTAAAAACCAAAACTGAGCCGTCGATAATAACACGCATTTCAAATAAGCCACATACTGTCAGGCACATACAGTGGAGTCCAAAAGTCTGAAACCACCAGTGGAAAATATACTATTCTGAATTCTTAACTAGAAATTATAACTATGGAAATCATAATTAATAAAATACATTTTAATATACAACAACTAAAGTGAAACATTCAATTAAAAAAAAGTTGAATTTCTTAGTATTTAATTTGTCCTTTTTGCTTTAACAACAGAGGCTCTTAAGCTGCATGAGTTTTTTTTTTTTTCACACACATTTTGGAATATTGTATTTAAAAAAAACAAAAAAAAAAAAACGCTGGATGGAAATGCTAAGATGCACAAAATGCACATTTTTTAAAAATGTATGCGCACATTTGAGTAGAATAAACTTTTTGTCCGATAAGAAAAAAAAAAGTGCATATCTATGATGAAAAATTCAGAAAAAAGCCATGTGACTTTGAAACATGATAACTTGGTTAGCAGTGGACTGATCTTGTTCACAGCATTGTTATGGAAAATACAAAAAACTACTTGTTTCTATGTTAAATACAAATAAAATCCTAGATTTTTAATGTGGTCTCAGAGGTTTAGATCTCACTGCATGGTCAGCCATGCACGTTCTGTCAGAAAATGAAGCCTTTTTTAGCCTTTCCTTGCAAAGCGAGGATTACTCAGACCTGTTCCAAAGAAACGATCCTGTCCAAAACAGTGACATTATACATTATCAGTCCTAAAGCAAGAGAATAAGCATTTGGCTTCTCGATAACACACTTACCTTAAGGGCTGCAATTAAAACACACATTAGCATACTTACTGCAAAATGGGCCATATAAAAATCAAGGATAACAAAAATAATAATCAGGTTGGCTAGCAGATGCATGCTGGTACCCCTAGGTACTGGTAAGTCCATACTGTAACTGGGCTTCAGTAACTGCTCAGAGTTCCATAACAGCAGGACAGCAGACAAGACAGGAGAGAGTCCATCTAGATCAGCCAAGCCTATAGCCCTCATCTCTTAACCCGACTAACAGTGACACTGGTAGTTTTTGCATGAAGGGTTTTGCTGGTCAGAGGAAGTGAGGCTGCGTTATTCAAGAAGTCATGTTAGGTGGGACAGAGACAGACTGACAGACAGATTCTTGGAAAAAAAGGTGCAGAAAAAATGCAAAAAGAACGAACGACACAGAAGCAGCAACAACATTTAAGACTCGTTGGACATGCACTATGAGAAACAAATCGCACGACACACTGACAAATTAATTCCATTTTATTCTACTTCTTAAAAAAATAAAAACAGTTTGATAGACCGTTAAAGGTTACGTGTCAGCGCTAAATATAGTGAAACGCTTTGCTCTTAAGATGAAGCACAATTATTAAACACTAAAAACAAGGCGAATATTGGAATTTTAGTCTGCAGTAATTAACAAAAAGACTCTGGTTTTAACACTAATAGCATTTCTAAACACAGGAAACAATAACAACGAATGACATTTCCAACGACAGACTTAATTACTCAGTGAGACCCAACAGACACTTCCAGCTCCACGTTAAACTACCTCGATTATCTTGTAATAATTTAGAAAAAGGCTTGAAATGGCAGTCATAAAAGTGACCAGTGACAGTATGGTCTACATCCTGACAGCAAAATGCACGTTCAGGTTTGAGGCGATCCTCAAGCTTGCATTAAATGAGTGCAAAGGTAAATGTAGGGTATATAAGCAACAGTAAAGCCATTAATATCATCAGTCGCTGCCCCAGATGCATTTTTAGGAATGAAGGTTTTTTTTGTTTTGTTTTTGTGCCGCTGATTTTCAGAAATGAACACACCGAGGCAATAAA
Source organism: Enteromius mattozi (assembly GCA_032359235.1). Taxonomy (NCBI): domain Eukaryota; kingdom Metazoa; phylum Chordata; class Actinopteri; order Cypriniformes; family Cyprinidae; genus Enteromius; species Enteromius mattozi. The sequence continues at coordinate 13,366,283 of JAUMHE010000082.1, forward strand.
CAAAGGCCACTAAATGTCATTTGTCATGGTCATTCTGCAAAACAAGTGCCTTTTGACTGCTCATTGTATGTATTGTATGACTCGAGGTGCACAATAAATCGGTGACTAAAATAATTATTAAGATAGATACAGCTGATCTTAAGTAATAATATGGTACTGAATTTTCTATTACATTTTTTTAACCAGTCGTGCATTTATATAAACACATACCGTGCATGCATGACCCAGAAAAACAAGTTAACATGTCAGGTCACTCTTATCCATTGATGACTTTATTTTTATTTATATAATTTATGTATTAATGACAATTAACAGCTTTTAACAACTTTATTAAACTTACGATTTCATTCAATTACATATGTAGTTATGTATATTAATGTTCAAATAAATTGTTACATTTAATAAATATTTATTATATATATATACACACACAGTGTCCTATAAAAAAAAATCTCCTTATATTGTTAGAATTAAAAAAAAAAAAAAGATTTTCAGCTTTTTTTTAAATGGACAATTCTATAATAAATTTTAATTTACAGTAGAATGATTTTATAATAACTTTTAATAAATGGGTAATTAATGAGCAAAGTATAGGTAAAGCATCGTGTTTATTGGAAATCTTTGTTGATTATAAAGAGAGCAACATTGCATCAATCCCAATATGTATATTAATACACATTAATTTTACTTCAAATAACAATACTATGCATTATAATTTATTAATATTTAAGAACCTACTAACAACAAAAAAAAAAGATTTTACAGAATGACCCATGCCAAACAACTGAGCATCAACAGATGCGATTTTAAGCTTTAAGGTTCATTTTTAACTAATTTCTGACTAATTTCTATGAAAATGAACAAGTAATAACCTGTGCACCATGTAAACTAAATGCAGTTACTTAGAATTCAGTTGAGGACCAGATCAACCTGTTATTCAGCAAAACCTTCCCATTTCGTGAGTGTGCATCAGCCAAACAAACAAGCGCTTTCTGGCTGATACTCATCCTGCAGTTGAGACGTGGATGTTAGGTTTTAGCAGAGAGAGAGTTTAGGAGGAAGATCGGCTCAAAGCAGGGGGAGGTATCAGAGCATGCACACAAGGAAACCCTCCAACGGCACCACAGGAGCAGAGAGCATCAACACATGCACACAATCCAATCTGGTGCAGTCTGGGCCGAAAGCCGGCCAGAACTGACCGATAAGAGTTGCTGAGGGGAGGGAGTCAGTGAAGTAGAGGAGGAGAAAATGGACTTCTGCATAACCGTAAATGAGCATTCCATGCAAAAAATACCATCATCATCATCATCATCATAACCATAGTCAGCTACAGAACCTGGTGACCTAGAGGGTAACCGTACAACTAAACCAAGAGTGAACAGTAGTGGCCTCAGTGGTGTAGTCTAGTGGGTAAAGATCTGGGCTGGTAACGACTATCTGGAAACCATGTTTAACAAGAAATACGCTCAATAGGGATGAGCTGAATTGTTTCTTAGAAGCTGTTTACAAAAGAGAGGTTATTGTGTTCAAAACTAGTCAGAGCACAACAAAACTGGACTTAATCTATAAAGTTAATCTTAAAGTTATCAGCATAAATGTGTTTGTATGTAATGACATTGCTATAACATTTTTATAATGCAATTTCTTTTTTCAAAACAACCGTACTGTGCAAACTAAAAAATGATAAATAAATAAAATAAATTGATTGATTTTATTCCCTTTTTAACTCCATGCCAGCATCAAGACTAAGAATATAAAAAGCACATCATTAACATGCTATGTAAAACTTCTACACTGTTTAGTAACCAAGTTGTAACCAAGCTGTTTTGGTTCACCGTTGACTTCCATAGTAGGAAAAAAAAACTATAGAAGTCAACGGTGACCCAAAATAGCCTGGTTACAAACTTTCTTTAAAGTGTCAGTCTTTGTGTTTTGCAGGACAAAGAAGTTCATACAGATTTGGAAGTACTCGATGGTGAGTAAATGATGACAGATTGTATTTCGAATATTTTTTAAAACAATTATATTTTCTACTGATGAGGACTTTGCATACAAAGTATGTCAAGTGAAGGACAAGAACGTGTTTTCTGGACTTTTACAATTGAGAGTCACAGGCCACATATGGGGTCAACTATATGTGATACATATATAGGATACAAATGAGACAAATCAGCTTCTGACCATCCTGTTTATAGTTTAGTGCTAAGTCATAAGTTAATGCTCATGGAGCGTCAGCCAGTGAACACAGAGCTTTTAGCACCAGCTACACACCTGACACTATCACTGCTCACTCTTGGTCGTCTCTTTCCCATCTTGCCTGCATGTTCTGTTATGGGACAACAGGGAACTCACCAGTACATAGTAGTAAGCATACAATGCTGCCAGGTGGTGGATTACAAAAAACTTGTCTCCTATTGCTCTCCAATAGTAAAATATAAGCAGCAGATCTGGAAAACACAGAAAAAAAGGCAATAAGAGTCAGAACTACTTTAAGATATATGAATTTAGCAGTTTTAGAAGTGATTTAATAAATTGAAATAACTACTAAAAAAATATGGCCTACCAATAATATACCTACATCCCACAAGAAAACACTGCTGTAGGGACATATGCACCAGATTATTTTTATGTGGTCATCTTAACCTTGTTTCAGAGGATTCCATAAAGTCTCTGCCAACACTTGATACATTTGATGGCTATACCTTTATTATTTTATTTTGTTTTATTATTATTTTTTATTTTATTTTTGAGAAAATGAACAAATATCACATGAACTAACAAAATAAAAAAGAAATATACCATAAACAAAACTCAGAAATGTAAATAAATATTTGAAAAACTACTAAATAACAATATTGTCACATTTGTGAATATTATTTAATGCGTAAGCTAACAATAAGCAGCAATATGTTTTTTACAATTTTGTTAAAGTTGATATAAATAAAATCATCCATTAGTTACTGATTAAACTAGTCAAATTATGGATTAAATTGGTGGAATAAAGTGCATGAGAGAAAAAACAAAAAACTTAAAGTATAAATAAACAAAAGTAATAAAAAAAAAAAAAAAGGATAAGCAATCATTGACTGCAAACAAAACTAAAAAAAATTATAATAAAAACTGGAAAAAAAAAAAAAAAGTCACCGTCCTTTAAAGAGAATTTACAGAATCATCTGCAACCAGGTTAAAATGGTCAGAGATGCTGTAGTGTGGCTACTGAAGCATTTCTTTGGTCAAACTAGGCTCACCAACAATAAAAATATAATCAATCTACTAAATTTAGCACAAAAAAAATTCACTTAAATTTTCAAATCAATATTACAATAAACCCCCTCAAAATGTCTTGCATTTCCATACATGATGCAGCTCTTCAAACACTATCAGACATCTGCTGTAAGCTCTCACCAGATATGAGGTAGCCTGTAGTAATGCTCACGTTTATCTTCACCAGAGTAGGATCTCCCCTGTTGTGATAAAGATGAGGACAAGGCATGGAGATTACTGCAAGATCACCTTAAACCAGTTACTGAAAGTGTCCCGCTTGTCTAAGAGCAGCGCTTTCCCAGCATGCCCTACATGCAGCGTGACGGTTCGGGAGCTCACCATACGGGGTCCTGATTGACGGCCTCATCGAAGAACAGGATGTAGAGGCAGAAGAGGCCGACCAACAGGGCATGGAGCGTGGACACGGTCCTGCAGAGACACAAAAGCCAAAGGTTTTATCACATGACAGCAGCGTTAACAGTGAATAATGTCAAGTTGAAAGAATCGAAACGGAGCGATTGACTACTGTCAATCAACTGGGCTCTGTGTCCTACATCTAAAGATCTCCTCCAGCTGGCTGTTCTCTTGACAGTCTGATGAAATGAGCATTATCGCTGCCATCTTCGCCTCTTGCCAGTTTCTTTACGCAGATGTTAGTGGTTTTGAGCGACAGCTTACAACCTGCTCTCCAAAGCGTAATCTTCTGATAAGACATTTAACTTGGAAATATTTGAAGCGCCGCTGCGAATCCATGCTGCCTAGTTATTATAGTTGGACGTTATTGCATGCATAATTGTAATTGTACTGGAGTTTGAATTCTAAACAAATGACTCTTATGAACCAGTGAATCAGTACAAACTGTTATGTCTAAATAAGAACCATACAGTGCAGTTTAATCTGATTCCTGAACAGGTGAGTCTTATAAGCAGGTTGTGGACCGGAAAGCTAAGCTATGACTAAGAGATTCCTGAACGATTTAGTCTTTTGAGTCAGTTCTTTTTCAGATATGACCAGTGAATCAATATGACCGGTGCATAATTCCAAAACAAATGACTCTTATGAGCCAGTTCTTTTCAGTGAATACAAAACATTCGTTAAGGAATCATTTAAATGATTGAGTGTTTTGACCCAGTTCTTCTCACTGAATACAAAAACATATGGTGCAACCTGATTCCTAAGCAAATGACTCGAGTCGGTTTTTAGTCATTCAAAACCATACAGTATGGAGAGATATTCCAAATGATTCCTGAGCAAATGATTATATTGATTGTTTTTTGTTTGTTTTGTTTTTATTTTAGTGAGTAGTGAATCAGAATCATCATCATAATGACTCTTATGATCCAGTTCCTCTCAGTGAAACAAAAACACAGTGTGACCAGTTATCTAAATGATTCTTTTTTAGTGAATCAAACACATACAGTGCAATTAGTTATGATCACTGATTCCCAAATGAATGTAAGATCTTTTTAATGAATCATAATTACACCAGTGCAACCAGAGTAGTCCAAGTGACTCTTTATGAGCCATTTCTTTTTAGTGAATCAAAACCATTCAGTCTGACCTGTTTTCTAAATGATTCCTGAACAAACGAGTCTTTTGAGCCATACCTTGTTAACAAATTAAACATATACAGTGCAACTAGATATGTTTATGTGATTCCAAAATGAAATAAGTCTGGTTCCTAAACACGTCACTCTTGTGAGCCAGTTCTGTTTAGTGAATCAAACACATACAGCTTACACTTACTCTATTGTACGTTAGAAAGTAATGGATAGAAAGAGAGATGCAGAACCAGTCCCAGATCTCACAGATGGCACTAATCATGTTTGTGTACCTTGAGTTCCACTCGATCTTCTGTTTGTGGGTGAGTTTGAGGAAGCCAGGGCTGATTCTGGACGATGCCCAGGGGCTCACGCTGTGAAAGAGCCACTGGAAAGTGCAAAAACTCACCACCGAGATGAGCAGGATCAGCTGGCTGAAGGGGTCCATGGCCACCCGACCCCACTGCAAGAGAAAGAGCAGAAAAAGACTCCTTACAATAAGACACGGTCAATCCCCCATTGAAAGCACACAGCGGAAAACTCACCGTTCCGGGAGATAAGTAAAGTAAATGTTTAACAGACATGCCCTCTGCCATTACTGCGTTAACAAGGAGAAATGAGGCGATGCAAAGCCCACGTCTTTATCTGATGCTCACAAAACTAATATAGGCTGTGGGATGTGTGACAGTACTCTCAGACTTTATTTAAAGCATCATTGGTTGATATTAACGCTGCCAGGAGTGACGCAAGAATTGTTGACCATTCCAAAACATCACGTACTACATCTCAGACATGTTACAAATCCCCATTGCACAAATGTTCTGGAGTCAAAAGCAGGCTTCTGTTGTCATAAATGGCTCATCATAATCCTTTAACAGTTTTGTATGTACACATCATATTGATCTCATTGTTAACCTTCTCCTCATCATATGCTCAAACAGTTCCTCTTGCAGTCTGGTGCCATCATTGCGCACCAGAAAAACAAGTCTGTCTCCTTTGAAGCACATAGTTAGGAAGCAGTGATCCATAATGATAAACCTTGGGCCAAAATAATCACAGCGTTTCAACTGGGTCTAGCAGGAGTGAATCAGCACAAAGAGCAAAAGAGATACAGTAAATCACATTGACGCTTGTCTGTGCTTTTCTCACTTTCTGTAGAAGTGTCTTTCATACAATCAGAACAAAAGTTACAAGAGTTGTAACTGGAGCAATACATTTTCAAATGGTACTAATACCATTTAGGTACGGATATGAATAATTTAGGTACTACTTTATATGCATCTTTAAGTTAACATCATGCATCCTTTAGTGGTAAATAAGGTACAAAGGTGTACCTTCTGAAAAGGTAGCATCCCAGTGACAACTTTTGTACCTTTTTCCTGCAAGTGTATATGGTTAATCATCCATATGCACTTGAAAAGGGCACTGGGTTAATGTTCAAATGGGTAACTGGACTAAATCTAGTTACAGGTTAGACCATATCAAATATCACACCACTTAAGTAAACCTTTCATTTGTAAACAAGCATTTAATTCGCTGTATTACTCAATAATTGACACTCTATTTATTTATTTTTTACTGTTACTTTTGATCAATTTAATGCAGCCTTGCTGAATGTAAGTATTTTTTTTTATTATTATTTTATATAATCTTATAATTTGCCTGGTATTGCTCATATAACCAAGTTTCAAAAAGAAAAAAAAAATATGCAGCACAACCATTTTTTTAATATTGATAAAAAAAAAAAATGTATAAATAAAAAATAAATTTTCTTTAGCAGCAAATTGGAATATTAGAATAATTCCTGAAGGACAATGCAGAGTAATTGTGCTGAAAATTCATTTACTTAATAATAATAATAATAATAATAATAATAATAATAATAATAAAATAAATTAAATAATTTAAATTGTAATTTGTATTTCAATTTTAACAATATTTATATAAATGATAAAAAAAAAAATATTTCACAATATTACTAATATCAGAACATATATATATCCTTGACACCGGGAAATTCCAGAAACCTCAAGTAAGCAGCATCGTTTTACAAGACATCTTCCACAAGGCATCTAAGTGCTCATAACATCTCCTACTTTCATGACCTCTGGCCCATAACAGCTAATGGAAAACATGAATGGCACTCTTACCTGAGGCTAGAAGTGTTCAAAGCATAAGAGAAAAATACAAAACATGCACCCGCTGCACTGAGAAGAAACTGACACAGTTTTGAAAACCATGAAATCGTTTGTGGCTCTTAATCTGTTTACTAGCTTTAAGGTCATCTACACTGAAGAGTACTCAACTGAAAATATAAACATTCAGTGGAGAAACAGTCATTTAAAAAAAAAAAAAACATAATAAATTTCTACTCAATATTAGATGTAGCTAAACCATCAGCTGCAACATACTTACACAGTCTCTACTGTTTCTATGTGTCATAAAAAGTGAAGACTTCCAACGGCAAGCCAACAGTCATGAAAGGAGATATGCATATCAGCAGAGATGCAGATTAAACAAGTTTCACATAGGAAGTTAGTCACTCATCCTAACATGCCTTAACTGGCTTGTTATTGCTACAACAAACAACAGTCAATCCCACCTCCTTAAATAAGGATATTCCAACATCCCAAAAGGTGAAGTGTGCAATTTCTGCACCACTAGTAGGTTTTCCCTACATTAGTCTCCCAATGATTGGACAAAAAGTCCAAAATGCCACTGGTTCAGCCAATGTGTCTACATTGGGTTAGCTGGAACAATTAAAGAGGAAATTCACCTCTTTTAATAAAACTTGGCTGCGTCTATGCACTAACACAAAATTATTTTTTGCATTGCTGCTACATGACTAGACAAAACTGAGAAAGAAAAGCCCTGAAGCTGTCCAAAGATTTCCTTTTATTTTGACAGTGACAGGACTTTTATTTTGACAGTGCTAAGAAACTCAACAAACTATACTGTGCTATATCCATTTACTTCCATTTATGACATGTCATTGTGTACTGAATGTAAAATTAATATCACCTGGTCTTTATTTAAGAAAATGATTCCAAGTGTGCAAAAACTTACAGAGTGTACTATTGGTGAGTATTTTTATTAATGTTTTTTGTAACTATTATTTATATACTATTATTGTTTTTATACTATTATTTAACTTGATTTGTACAAATTCTATAATTAGATTACAGTTGCTAAAATCAAGTGACAATATTTTACAATTTTTTGTTATTATTTAGTAAAATGTAAAATACAAATTTCAACAATTGGTATGCATGTTATTTAAATTAAACATTGCAAATATTATAAATATCAACTTATCAAAATTCATTTCAGTTGACCTGCAAACATAATCTGCAAACTTATCTGTTGAATGCATTAAAAGCCTTAAAGAGGTCATAAACAATCGAGTCGCAGTCAATATTGAGAACATCCATTTCAGAACATGGTCAGCTAAACTAACGGACTGTGACATCAGCGCATCACCTTATGGGGCAATAGGTGTCAAAAAACATGCGGCCACTAAATTTAGATGTTCTTTATGTAGCAATAGGCAACATGCACACATAGAGGGGTGAGGGTGGGTGTATTTAAAGTTCCTATATAGGTTCATACTGGTTGTGAAGGGCAAGCATCCACAAAGGTCATAAAAAAAAATGGTAACAGGAAGTTCAGCAGTTTTCACAGATGAACTCGTGTGATCGCACGTTTTCTGCTGCATGTGCATGCATCTCATTTGTGAACATGCATGCAGTTCAGGAAACTGTAAAAAAAAAAAAATAAAGCCAACTGTAAAAAATGACAGAAATTTGCTACAGAGTAGATTAACGTGCTTTGTTCTTACTGGTGCACAGGTTTGTCATGTGGGTGGCAGGTCAGAGCAATGAAAAAGCTGCATTGCTGGCATGCTTTAGTGCGCTGAGTAAATGCATCATATATTAAGAGAAGCAGTGCTGCCTTATGAATGAAAAATTGGCTGGGCAAAGCAAGGCTCATAGAGTGGCAGAACGGACGGATAGCTAAGTGGATGCTTTATTAAACCCATGAGAAAACTGCAGTGCAAAAGCAGCCGGACACAAAGTACACACACATACATATGTATACAGAAACAAAATTTAATTAGATTTTTTTATTATTATTATACTGCTATTCTGGTTGTTATTTCAAAAAAATTAATTAAAAAATGACTGTTAAAAAGTTACATTGAAATAGACGCAGACACACACACACTAATATATATATATATATATATATATATATATACATATATACACACACACACACACACACACTTTGTGGCAAGTACCATGGTATCCAATGTCCATGCAATAGTAATTTCATAAAATGGGTCAATGGAGTGCAGATATATTAATTACAATTATGTTTTTGTCTGTTTTTGTCAAAGGACAACATTGCTAGATTCGTACCACCTGACATTTAATAGCCAATAAAATCAAACCCCTTTTTTTTTTAAACAAACATGACACGTTTTAAAGTAGATGTATAATAGAAAAAAACTTTTTATTTTTTTTTAATTATTTGCATTTGGTATTTGTATATAAGTTACTGTACACACCACAGCTCTCAAAACTGAAAGGAAAACCACAATAAGGAAGAGCAGAATAAAAGACCTCTGCAGAATGTGGTTTTCAAAACTCAGAAGCAATTTTTTTGATGAAAAATACCAAATACGTTCAAAAACTCTCCATTTAGCATTTACTTTACATACAGAAAAAAAATCAATGTTTTCTATTCGCAAACCTGAAAAAATGTTTCCCTTCGTACTGACATGTATCTTCAGCGTAGACTCTCACACGTATTTAAATGAATATTCAAATATTTAACTCAGATTCTGGCTTTTAGATGTTATTGTAGCCTTCGTTTGTCAATAAACTCGGTCATTTAACTCCAGCTGGTGTGCTGCATTGAACCGCATTGCTTGTATAACAAATGCACAACATATATATGTACATTTGTGCTTAGATGAACATTTTATGAATATGAACGCGTGCCAAATATACATGAAAGACAGCCTGTTAACACCAAACACTGAATCACATATCTACTAAAGCTATGTGAAAAACATTGCGATGGACGGAAATCGACTCGTGTTGTTACCAACATGCCTGCTGCTTTCTTTAGGCCAAATCACACCGCAATGCTGGCTGAAAACACAACGCTTGTGCATTAAAATATTACTTAATATAACGAAATACATGCGTTAACCATATGCTTACCTCTTATCGATCATCAATGGTGTCTGTTGGCTAGTTGTGCATGGTGTCTGAAAACATATGGGCTGATAAAAATCCTTGTTTTTCGTCAATCAGACACATGCATGATTTTCCTCTCTCCACGGCGATATGAAATGCATGATTTCATATCAAACGGGGAAACGGGTGGTCCTTACAATAATCTCAATCTGCGATGCGTGTGGGTTTTATAAGCGCGCGTCGGTGAGAGCATGTTGAGGATGATGATGTAAAACTGATGTGTGTTGATGATGGCTGTATGTGGTGTTGGTGGTGGAGGTGCGGGAACGAGAGGATCCAATTTCAGCTTCATTCTTAAAGAGATATTCACACACGGATAATGTCATTTCTTGTGGTGGGAATTTTGATTCATCCTCGAGTCGAGTCTTTTGAATTCATTCAAATAAATTCATTCAGATGCAGTTTCTGCATGTTATCTTTAACGTTACCCCAGTGGTGGCAAAAAAAAGCGAGTGACTGAATCATTCTCTCAGCTGATTTGTTCACAAAAAACAGTCGTTGGAGAATATAATACCTGTTGTCCCTGCAAAAATAAATAAATAAATAAATAAACTTTCCTCTATTTGTCCGCTAGTAAAAGTAAAAGGTATTACATGACATCAGTGGCTCAACTTCCGGTTGGACTATGCAAAGCATGCAAAGCATAAATTGTAATCAGCGTTGTTTACGTTCAAGATAAAGCACACCCAAGCATTGTGGTACTCTACAAAATGGCGAAAGATGGTAACTCAGGAAGAATTTTTGAACAAATTATGTTATTTTTGTTTTGGACTGTTTACCGATGTCCTTGCTATATGTTTCTGGGACTGGGAACCTTGCAGTTGTGTTGATGTCTTACAGGGTTAGGGAACTCTTAATTTAAATATCTTAAGTTGTGTTCCGAAGATGTACGAAGGTCTTACGGGTTTGTACGACACATGGGGGAGTAATTAATGACAGAATTTTTATTTTTTATTTTTTGATGAACTGTCCCTTTAAGAGTCGAGAACAATTCGCTCACCTAAAAGGTTTGTGACTCTTGTGAAAACCTTTCGTTTCTTTGTAAATGTAGCTATGTAGCAGCGACATTTTAATAAAAGTATTAAACCATGCCTAATTAGTTTATTTACGAACTAATTTTTATATGTAGTGATATTAGCATGGTAACCTTTAAAACAGAATGATTACCTCAGTTACCCCCATAAAGGTTTCCCTTTTTTTTTCCTTTTTTTTTTTTTTTGAAGTGCCATTAGGTGGACAGATTTAGATGATTATCAGGAAAAATTTGAACCATTTTTGTCCCACAGAGCTAAAAATATCTAGGTCAGAAGCACACACCACTGCACTCCAAAAACATGGCAAACTGTTTAATGAAGCACCATCCATCAGTACTCTCCTCTAATCACCATTCCCATTATTCAGATATTTTTAGGATACCACCCACCCCCCATTCATGAATATGCTGGATAACAGGAAAAAGGGAGTTTCCCATGACTGATCTATGCTTTCACCTAAAGTCAAATGACATTAAGCAGTCCTAGTGTCAGAAATGAAATTTTACAGTATTTGAATTAATTTTAAAGCCATACAAATCATTTAGTTATATCTGGTGATTTTAAAAAACCCTAGTTAATTTCCAACCCACACCAGGCCACTTTATAAAGAAAACTGAAACTTTTAAAGCTACTTTTCAGAAACTTGGATTATGATTTAACCTGATGTTTGGTATATAGCCTACAAAGTTCACATTATATTGACATAACAAACAGGTGGGTAGTTTAGATGTTGACCCCCCTGTGGTGAATAGGGCACTAGAACAGCCATTTCATCACATTTGGCAGTATTTTCCAAACACGTATGCTAAATTCACACCACAGTGCTCCTATATCACAGGACCACCGACAGGTGCCAAACCTTCTTGGCAGTATAATGGCAGGACATATGATTCAGCATCATTCTGTACAGGTGCCATGAGGTTTAACACATTATACATGACACCCACACATTTTACAAATTTTTACAAATTTTACAAATTGGGGGCAGTCGTGGCCTAATGGATAGGGAGTTGGACTTATCACCCAAAGGTCACGGGTTCGAGTCCCAGGTCCGGCAGGGATTGTGGGTGGGTGGAGGGAATAACCAGTGCTCTCTCCACCTTCAATACCACGACTGAGGTGAGACCCTTGAGCAAGGCACTGTTTCCCCAACTGCTCCCCGGGCGCCACAGCAATGGCTGCCCACTGCTCCGGGTGTGTGTTCACAGTGTGTGTGTGTGTGGTTGTTCACTTCTCACTGCTGTGTGTGTGCACTTGGATGGGTTAAATGCAGAGCACAAATTCCTAGTATGGGAAACCATACCTGGCCACATGTCACGTCCTTTCCTTTCCTTTATAAAAATGCAGTTTCCTCTACTCACCACCAGAGAGCAGTCAGTCTGCATAGCTGAGCCCTGATTGTGATTTTTGAACAGGAACCAGAATACAAGTACAGATTTGATACAGCGTTGTTCTTTTCCACATCCCAAATGAGACGACTTTAGTAATTACAGTAATCAGATTAATGCAGTAGGCCTACCTTTAATTTTATCGTTGACTTTAACTGCCCAACACGGCTCTAGATCGTTCATTTCCCAGAAGCCAAATGCTGTGCAAATCAAATCCATCACCTCCATCTGTGTCACACTCCACCCTCCATTTCATCAGGCTCCATGAGGAAAGGATTCCATCCTCCGAACCTCTTCCTGAGGAAACAGACCTCGAGCAAACTTAACTAACACATACAGGAACAATGAAACAGGCCTGACTAGAGTAAAAGCTGCTTTCAGCTTAATTTTTATTAATAGTCTATGCTGCCTGCCAATGTACAATGTGAAATTTCTAGAACTCCAGCTGCCTGAAAGCACTTATAAGTGTCAAGTTATCTGGAATCAATTTTGGGGCCTCAGGAGGAAAACATTAAGTGATAGTCTTGTTGCATAAATCAGACACTATGTTATGTTTTGCCAGCACTTACATCATTGTGGATAAAATTATAATACATAATTATATGAAAATAATTGTTAAAATAAATTTAGAAAGTCCTTTTTACAAAATATGTAGTTCCATAGCATTTATTTACTTATTTATTTATTTTACATGTAGCTAATGATCTCCGACATTTTAATAAGAGTATTAAAACATTGAGTTTATTTATGTAACTATTTGGTGTAGTATTAAACTATATACAGTGGGTACCGAAAGTATTCAGAACCCCCTACACATTTTTCACTCTTTGTTATATTGCAGCCATTTGCAAAAATCATTTAAGTTCATTCTTTTTCCTCATTAATGTACACATAGCACCCCATATTGACAGAAAAACACAGAATTGTTGACATTTTTGCAGATTTAT
>JAUMHE010000082.1:13380925-13395738 GCA_032359235.1 Enteromius mattozi
TTCTCCCCCGATAGCTCAGTTTGGCCGGACGGCCAGCTCTAGGAAGGGTTCTGGTCGTCCCAAACGTCTTCCATTTAGATACTTAAAATAAGATTAAATGTGTCTATGACTATATAAATTGTATACAAATAGTACTGGCAAAAGAAATCAATCAGGCATCGTATACATATCAGTCAACAATTTGACTGACTGACACCAGCGGGACTATTTACATTGGTTTAGATATTTAAAATAAGATTAAATGTGTTTATGACTATATAAATTCATTATGAATAGTATTCAATCTAAGCTTTAGCAAGAACCACTGACTAAAACTAATTCTGTTCATTCATGGCATCCTAAGCAAAAACCTGATTGTTTGACCACAGGAACATTCCTCCCTTAAAGTAGAACAGGCTCAGGGTTACAGACAACCCTCTGTTTGGATCAACTCCACCTCAGTCCAGCAGTCCGAAAAAAAAAAAAAAAGATGTATGTGTGTATGTGTGTGTGAGAGAGAGAGAGAGAGAGAGAGAGAGAGAATAAGAGCAGTGGTTATACATTCATGGCAAGGTTATGTAATGTTCCAGAACCTTTGCATTACTTAGACCAGTGAAATCTAGGCTCTTCGGCTGAATTCCTCTTTAACAAAGCCATTCAAAATGGCTCATGCAACAGACTGGACTTTGTGGCAAGATGCCAGCCAGCCAGCAAAAAAAAAAAGAAGGTACAGTAGGAAGGTCTGTTTTTTTCCAGTGGATTCACTGCCAAAGTGAGCGGCTATTCCCTTTCTACAACTTTGTCTCAGATTTTGTTCACAAGTGTGCTACTCTTCCCTCTCGAGGTGCGAGGACATTCCTTGCTGGTTGGCGATTCATCATGGAGCACTTTTATAGAAATTGAGAGCATGTCATAATCCCCGGGGCTGTAAATGCCTGTGTTGTTGTAAATCTAAAGTTAATGCATCTGCAAATGTGCTTCCATTGCTTTCAGATGACATCCACCAATGCATTACATCTAGACTAAGGTCCCTATAGAACCAAAAACAGTTTTGCAGTCATCAGAGTTCAACAAAATTTTTAAGTTCTACAAATATTTTTTACAGTCCAGGTCTTTAGAGAAATTATCTATGTGCTGGAATTTTAAAGAACGCAGCAACCAATATGCTGTTTTAAAATAAAGTCAAGAGTATTTTTAATCTCTGAAGAACCATTTAGGCATTCAGTGAAAAATGCTTCTTAATCAGGTCTTTAAAATGAACATTAACCAACAGTTTACTCAGAAGTATCTGCTACAGAACTGCTCTCGCAGAACAGATCTCGCAGTTCTGTATTTTTTGTTGTGCGATATAAAGCTTTACAATAGCTTTTTTTATTCTGTCCTGAAAATAACTTACTATAAATATTTCTATATTTAACATTAAATACTTATTAAGTCTTTTATAAATCAGTTACATTTACCATGTGTGGTTTCCACTGTGTGGCCCCTGATGGAGTCTGGGACGATTATAATTTAGGCATGTTGCTGTTTTCCGCCTATAAATACAACAAACTAGTTAACTAATTGATTGTAAAACAGAGGAAGTCTTACCTTCTTTTTACAAGTTGACTAAATATGAGAGGGTTCACATCATGCTGGAGAAATGTGGCCTGTATTGTTCAGAAGCTGATGTCATAAAATATGTGGCATAGTTTACAGGTAGTCCAGAAACCAGAAACGCTCTCACCTTGCTGTAAATGCACCTTTGTCTACCTGGGATTCAGTATAAGCTACTTTGGGCTTGATAACATATGACTCTTAACTCGAATCCATCTGTTTTAGATTAACGGGAGGTATAACAGAAACTCCTTTTAATTAATAAAGAAAACCTTTGGCATTTCAACATACAGCACGGTTTTCCTCCTCTCCGCCGAGAAAAGATCTATCCCTTTCAGAGTTGAGTATCTGGGGGATAAATGGAGATGGCTAGAGGCCACTTGGTTGGGTTTGAAAGGCGAGGAATCAATACTGAAAATTCTCGTTCTGAAATTCAAAGACTCTCAGCGGCCAGGGAATGTGAGCATTCTGCTAAAAAAAATATCCACAGGCATGTGAGGAAGTCTCAGATGTCACGGACACATGGTTTCAGCTTGTATCCAGGGAAATTTCAACTGGGAGAGCGGCTATAAACCATCTGTGGTTCGCATTAAAGCCCACTTCTCAATCTTTCACCTACAGTAATGATCATAATAATGCAAAATGTACATTTAAATTGATGACATGGATTGGTTAAAAGAAAACTGAGGCAATCCTATATGGTGTAAAGCATTCCTATATAACAAACGCAGACAGATTTGGTGAAAACGGGCAGCTTTTTTTTTAGCTTTTCTAGCTTGAACACATTTCATATTGGACTGGAGAGTCACAAACAAACAATCTTCACCCACATATTCTCACTGATCTTTCGCCAGGCCTGTTTTCTCAACAGCGAGGAATGAATTCATGGTGATCAGCAGTCACAATTCCTCGGAGCGTGTTTGTCTGTGGATCAGTATATCTTTGTTCTTCATCCTCTCCCCCCTCTGTTCATTCCAGGCCAGTTGCAGCGAGGCTCAGCTGAAGAACCGCTAATGAACTCCAGGCCGTTTCCACACATCTTTTATTCTTTAGTGTTTTGGGTCCACAACTTGCCTCTACACAGCTGACCACCTTTATTACAGCCTATTTCTTTTTTATTTTTGGGAGCTACTTTTATCTCTCTGAAGAATAAGCTTCAGAAAAGCTCATATCTTGCATCTCTTTTGGTGGCTTCTATAATGAGAACCTGTAATTTTGCAACGCTTGCTGATACAATGCTTGTGATTTGAATATGGGTGGGCTTTAGTCAGTTGTTCTGCAGTTGTAATGATGTTTCTAAGGTGTTCTAAATGGCTGTAGAACGTTGCTTTGTGGTTGCTAAATTATGTTTTTTGACCACGTACATACTGTAAAGTTTCAAAAGTGACAACTGCAATAACTGAAACCATGTGTGCGAGTTTAGTATAGTTTAGGTTAGTATTTTTGATCATATAATACACAAAAAAAATAATACCAAAAAACTTGTTATATTCCATGATTTTAAGTAAGAGCCAAGGTGTTTTGTTAATGTTTGGAAGTTTCAGGACGCGTTCTTGATGGGTTGCCATGTCCATGTATTATAAGTAGGCTACTCTTATTTAATCGTCTTTGGTCTTGTTATTTGGTCTCGGCTCATATGAATCCAGTTTCTGAAGTCAAAAAAAGGCACGTGAAGGTCGCTATATTTTAGGTGTCTTATTTTAAGTTACGCTATTGGATTTGTTTATTATGCTTGTTGTTATAATGTGGTTGACACTTCTGTAAATTACAGAACCGTGTTTACAGAACAGGATTAAGAATTAATATTTATAATTTATAAAGTGTTGTTAATGCTATATAGTGAGTTCCCTGCTGAAAAAACCCCCCAAGTAAAACCAGCCTAGGCTGGTTGGCTGGTCTTAGCTGGTTTAAACTGGTTTTAGCTGATCTCCCAGCCTGGCTAGGCTGGTCAGGATGGTTTTAGCTGGTCGTTCCAGCTGGTCTCCCAGGCTGACCAGCTAAGACCAGGCTGGGAAGTGGCCAAAACCCCTCTAAAACCAGTCTGCTAACCAGCTTAAACCAGCTAAGTCCAGGCTGGTTGACCACCTAAAACTATCCAACCAGCATAGTCAGGTTTTAGCTGTATTTTCAGCAGGGAATTGCTAAGGTGTTCTTAATGGTTTAGTGTGTTCTGAGGGGCTGACAGGGTGTTGCTGTGCCATTAAATTAACCATGGTTTTACTACAAATAAAACCAAAAGTTAAAAAGGGTAACGACAAATTAACCATGGTTTTGAAACACTAACCATAGTTTAACCATGGTTTAGTAAAACTGTAGTCATACAAATGGTAGTGAATGCGCCAAAAAACATGGTTACTACAGTTTACCTATAATAAAACCATGGTAAGGGTTTCTAAAATTTTCTACATTGTTTTTGGTAGTTCTGGTAGTTTGCCAGGTTGGTTTGGTTCCCTCCATTAGTGTAAATCTATGTTTATTTTAACATCTGCTAGTGAAGAAAAGTATATGCACACCTTTTGACAACAACTGCATGATTTGAGGCATAATTTATGCCCGTAGCACAAACACTGCAGTTGGAATTACATGCTGAAGTTAAATACTTAGTGTTACAGGTTTCTATGAGCAGTAATAATAGTGATGCTTGCCTTAGCAAACACCACAAACTACCTCATGACTCTTTCTGAAGCTCTGGCATAGACTGCACATGGTTTTGGCCCCGGGCCGCTAAACTGGCACCAGGTTGGCACAGTTAGCAGCGTGATGCAGCATACAAAAGCTGCAACACCAGTTGAGTTCCCATCTGCCTTTAAAGGCTTTCTGTAGTTGCTGCGGTAACAGTCTTTTTCGGACCTTCTCTCTAATTGAGTCTTGCGTTTTTGTCCCGGATTCCACAGCCAGCACAAAGCGCTGATTATCCCAGAGTAACACAGTCGGGAGGGGCAGGGGGCAGCACTTGAATGAATGCCATTGCTTTCTCATGAATCCAATTGGCTGTTTAGACACTGTCCTGTACGCATGGATATTGTTGTATACGGTCCTCCCCTAATATGTGGATTCACTTACTTACACATTAGCAGGTTAACAGAGTTCACTGACACCCATATTTAGCAAACACGATACTTAAATTAGTAGACTCTCGGTTCTTCATTTACGACTGCAGCCACTGACTACGCATTGAAGAGAATTCTTACATAGTATTGGCCTTCAAATCACTATGGAAACAGAATAATGTTTTGCCATGTGGCATTACGTTACATATCTCGGAATGACCCAGAATGCAACATGCAGCTCAAACATGTTATTTGCTACACGTATAAATCCTCTTCTGCTCTCGATTGAAGTCCGCAGCCTCAACCCAACTTAAATTGGTCCAACACTTCTGGAATGTTCCATCACGAGCCCCATCGCACTTTTACCATTCCTTTGCGTTTCGGTTGACTCTGCGGCCAATAAGAATGCAGAAAGGTCACGGCATGGGTAGCGTAATTCAATTCAGCGGTGTGCAACTCGTTCCAAGTCTCTCCATGGACGTCGGCTGAACTGTAATGTCATTAAGTTCATTTCATCGACTTAATTGAAGGTTTAGGATGAAAAGATGCAGAGCATAATTTTTTTTTTCATTTCCCAGGACACAAACAAGTGCTTTTCTGTAACTAATTTAAAAACACATACATATACATAAGCACAAACTGCAGTAGTTCTATGAACTGGTGCACGAACATTGACTTGCTCTACTTTAGATTCTGGTTTTCGCTGCTTTTTGTGGTTATATAACTGTTTCCAGAAACTCTGGGCTATCGACACAAGAAGCAGCTTCCAAACGCCTCTGAGGGTAGCCTCAAAAACACAAGATTTATGGCTGCGCTGTGATACTTGGGCAGAGTCAGCGCACATCTGAGGCCCTGTGCCACTTCAATTCACCCTCATAAAAGATACAAGAGCAAAAAACCAAATAACAAAATCGGGACCTTTGCAGAAACCACACCTCACCAGGACAACAGCAGAGAACCAGTCTGACTACAAGGAAAAAGGAGAAAATGTGTTATTCAATCCTAATAAAACTAAAATCAGTTCAAATTTATAGATATCCGAGCAGCTATATTTAAATTTAAAGGCAATAATGGTCAAAATAATAGTAGACATTCAATACTTTATTTATAACATAGAATTTATTCATAAAAGAACCATATGACAGAGGATTTATAATGAAAAGCAGGGCAATAAATACAATGGAAAAGATTTTCCATATTATGGCACAAAAAACTAAGCAATAGCGGAATTTTTTTGGTCGTCCAGTCAGCTAATCTTTAAAACGCTAACATTTGTAAGCTTGTAACAATGCCAGGCATTTGGAATTCTAAATGGAATGACTTCAAATGGAATGACTTAGGAAGGAATGTCTTCGAGAAGGCTTTCGGTCCATAGCAGTTGATGCAGAGTGGGATATCAATGGCGATGAGCTTTAAAACTCGCGATAACGTTTCGCTCCGAGATGCAAGGCCAAAATAAACTCAAAACACAAAGAATCGTACTGCAAAACTAGAAAATTCTCTTTACAGTTCTCCGTACTTCATTAAAAAAAACACTTTATAAAAATTCTAAAAGATCAATTTCACCATTGTTAAGATGGCAGATTGGAGATATCACCACTCACGATTGTTTACCCAAACACATGCGCTGGAAGGGAAGGGGTAACTGTGAGAAGCAAAAGGCATAGCAAAAGACTTGCTCTGTTGATATACATGGTGTTAATACTGCTTTGACTAACGCCGCAGCAGCGTTCTCTAGTAGTCGATGCCTTGGTCATTGTAGTGACCTCTGTACTCATCGTGGTATTCGCCCTGGTACTCTTCCTCTTGACATTCTGCCTGATAGTCACTATCGCTGATTTCTGAGCCATTCGTCCCCGTGCCTTGGCTGCCGTTGGCATGAATCATGGGCTCTGTAGGGGTAGCGCAATACTTGGGGTCGTAAACTTGCCGTCCCAAGCCGTACACGCTCATGCCCTTCTGAGAGGCTACCTTATTGGTTCCCATTTGTAATGAGATGGTGGAGTTGTCCATTGGTTGCAGAGCTGCCTTCTGGTCATAGATGTCCCTCCTGGTTCCTGGAGCAGACATGCCAGCCTGGAAAGAGAGAGACACATGGTAAATGTGGTAAATAAATTTCATGATCCTTTTTGATAATTTTTGTCTTTGATACATGTCTGTGTTTGGGTGTACCTGACTGGCTCCTTTGTTGGTGCCCATTTGCAGACTGATGGTGGTCTGGTCATAGGGTTTCTCTGTTTGTGTCTTGGGGTCGTAAAGATGTCTCCTGGTCCCGTAGGCGGTCATACCAGCCTGGCTTGCGCATTTGTTGGTTCCCATCTGAAACAAAAGTCAGAAACACTTTAAAAGTGGGTTAAAAACAACCCTTGAGATGATTTTTTCCAATCAGTCTGGTCCCGCAATGCATGTCTGCACTGATATTGATTGAGTTTCTGTTTTTAATCTGGGCTTCTAGTCGAAAGTTTGTAAACTCAAACCTCACAATGAATAATCCTTCAGTACCATTCTGGTAAAAGAAACAGCTGAATGACCAATTCTCAATGATTAAGCTTGCTTTAAACCCATTCATGCAGAAACATTTAGGAAGTTCCAGTGTCTATAACCTGAAGTCCGATGACACACTGGCCAGCCTTCATCTTCTCATCATCAAACTGTCTCTGCTGCTTGTCTGCATATTTCACACCAATGTCAATGTTTGTTTCCATGCCTTTGGTCTTTGCCTGTTGAAACAGAAATAAACATTTTATAGTTGCAAAATTTATACTGACAATAAGGTGGCTATCAACCAGATGAAAGACGTACCATACTGGCCAGAGCGAGAAGTGTGGTCTGAACTTGCGTCATGTTCCCATTTTCGAAGAGGTCATTGGCTTCAAAGATGTCATTGGGCTTCAGTCCGTAAGTTAGAATAGCTTTGATGAAATTCCCAAGGTTCTCTAGCTGAGGGTACAATGGCAACAGTAAGGGTAAGTTTCTCCATAACATCATTGATTACCTCATTTTCAGATAAAAGAGTTAGTTTTGGTTGAAAAGTCAAAGAGTGCATGAATGGGTCCATTTATTCTCACAGCATGTAAAGAGTTCTGATACTAAAGCTTTTATATGCTAAAGATGCATCTGCAGTTGTTAGAAGATTATGCCTGTCCTAGTATTTGCCAACAATTTGATTTGTATGCTGTATTGTAAGTCACTTTGAAAGAAAAGCACTTCTTACAGGCTAATCTGGATGAAAACAAAGAACTTGGGAGCCTCTGAGATATTTACCTTATGCCAGTTTAACTGTGAATGGTTTATTTTCTTTATTGATCCAGGCTGAAGCTTGTTTATCAACCTGAAAAGAATAAAAACAATGAATGATTTCAATTCATTTTTCTGCAAGCATCTTCTATATGCACAATAAAGGTGTAAAGTGAGTAATTTCGATACTAGCATCACCCATTGAAATTTCCAAAATAATGATTGTTTTCATACAGGTTTCTGCGAATGGTCACCCAAACAGATCACCTCGGCCCAAATGTATGCCATTCGTTGAGCTAGTGTCATTATGTCTGGCCAGGGATGATCAAACAAGCATTTAATGAATAGTGTTCAGCTGGTCAGACAAATGTTCTCTCAGTCTAATCTGCTGAAATGTTCCCAAAACTGACCAGCCTGGGAGAAAATCTAAGGCCAGCAAACTAGCTTAGGCTGGTTAAAACTGTTTTTGTTTTCAGCAGGGAAACCTTGCCCACATGGCCAAATTATGTTTATGTTTACCAACTTACTCGCACAGTATGACACCATCCTTGAGTCCTTTCTGAAAGCTGTCTCCGATCGGCATTCCAGTGACCTCCTCGATCCAGAAACGAAGCTCCTCCTCCTTCTGTAGGTCATATTTCTGTGCAATCTGTGTGAAAAGAAATAACCCAATCTGTGAGTCAGCCAACACACATCAGTCAAACTGATCAGTAAGTCAAACTGGCTCTGCAGGATCACGGTTATGTGTCCTGGACATTCTACTGTAATGTGTCAGCATACATGCTTATCTAAACTATTGTAATGTCAATACACTTTGCTGATCCTCACACAGAACACGTTTGACTTCAAAACACACCAAAACAACAGTTAAAAGGCCTGTGTGACTTTTAAAAGCTGCATTAGAGCTAATGGAAAAATCATCAAATGCAGCCTAATTAAAACTCTTTTCTGGCTTTGTTTGGCTTTGTGAATAAAACGGCAATAAAAGCATGTGATGCAACACCGATGTGCGATTGTGCCAACAACAGAGCATAAAATTCCCACAAAGAGTCACAGCATGAATCTATTCTGGCCGTTTCGTTCTTTCTCAGGACTTTCCTGACTGTAAATAGCACCGCTGACCAGCTGACACTGAATACTGTGCTCAGAATGGACAACTATGACTAACAGCAGATCTTTACAAAATGCCTGAACGAAATGTGAGATGGTTTCATTTGCTCCTTCAGTGAATGTTTAGTCTATATATTGTCCAGTAGGTGATGAAGTAAATCTTAGAAAAGTAATGCGGAGCATCAAAGTTTAGAGTTATTCAGAAATCTCTAACATCAAGTAGGAAAACTCTAGCATACCCTAGCAAGCACTTCTCATTAATACAGACTCGGAAAGTATGTTTACTTTAGCTTCAAGTGAAACCCTTCAAAAATGTATATAAAGAGATATTAAACAATTATTAGTTTAAATCCATTTAAAGCAGCTATTAATACAAATTCCAGGAAATGGCTTTTATCACAGAGGCTCCATTTCAGGTTCAGCATTCAGGGTCAGACTGTACAAAGAGAAAGCTAAATGCGGCTATCATACAGATCACGAGAGAAAGGGACAAAAGGACCTACAGGGAAAAAAGGGCGGATAAGATATTCTCAGCAGGAGGTGTTCAGGACAGAAGATGTCTCTCTTTCCCGCCAAAACATGATAACAGCTTACCTCATGGCCTTCTGTCTGCGATCTCAAATCTTATTTACAGCACAAACACAGTCCTAACCCTTCATGTTTTGACAGAGATATCTAGCTAGAGTCTTCTTAGTGTTCAGTTTCAGTTTCTAGGTTAACTGCAATAACAGCTTATCGGAAGTGGAGGGAAATATTAGCATTCACAGTTTTTTGGTCTTGTACCATGATAATCCCATGTTTTGGAGTCACTGTGAAAAATATTTTATCAGGTTACATACATGTGTATGTGCTGCATTTACACTACTGTTCAAAAGTTTGGGGTCAGGAAAGAGTTTCCGAAGGAGTTTCTTGACCACACTAAGGCTGCATTATTTGAGCAATCAGTAATACTATGAAATATTCCGTATAATTTTGTACTTGTTTTCTGTGTAATTTATTTCTATTAATCATTTTCAGCATCATTATTCAACATTTACACTTTTCAGAGTTACACAATGCTTCAGAAATCATTCAAATATGCTGATTTGCTCCTCAAGAAAGATTTATCATCTGTGTTGAATGATCTATAAAGAGATTAAAAGAACAGCATATATTTGAAATATATATATTTTATTACATTATGAATGTCTTTTCTGTCACTTTTTGGTCAATTTAATGCATCTTTGCTAAATAAAAGTATGAATTTCTTTTAAAAAAATCTTACTGAACCCAATTATTATTCAACTAAATAACATTATATCAACATGCCATTTTTAATGTTCAAATTAAGTAAAAAAAATGCTCCTTAGGGTATGAAAGTACTATGGTATTCCTTGAAATACAATTTAAATGATGTGATATATGAATATGATACTAATTTAGAATCACAGTATATATGACAGATGTTTCAAACTGTACTGAGATCATACTAAAATCACTTTGGTATCTTGGCAACTCTATTACCAACTTATTATCTGAGCTATGATATCCACATACTTTATACAATTGTCTCATTTGTGCCTATTTTTATTCATCTTAAGGGATTTGGAGATATAGCTCACGGCCCCATATGCTTCCATAGAAGGCCTCTCAGCAAGCTGAAGATCAATCAGACATACTCCCACACTGCAGCCCAGCAGTCAGAATGTGAGACCACTAGGAAAAAATGGCGTGTGGGGTGTTGTGGCAGTTCCCTTGTGCAATTTGAGGTCAGCCGAGATGACTTTTCTTCTATAATGACAGACAAAAAGCTAAACCGTACACAGTCTCTCATCTTTGAAGAACTGCATGACTTTTGGCATGTTCCAAATAGTTCAAAAGAGCACTGGATGATTTCAGACGTAGCGGGAGACAAAGAAGGTTATATCTCTGATATAATGAGCCATTGAATGGGGGTGATTTATATTAGACATGAATCGGAAAAAATCAGGACTGACAAAAGGAGGGGAAAGAACAGAAGAACTCCATGGAGAAACTGAGCAAAGATTGGAGAACCATGTGTCTGTCTTGTCTTTCCTTCCAGTCCACTGGGAAACCAGCCAATGGTAGAAAAAAGAGAGAAGAATGTGGAAAAGTGACCCTTGATGGAGATGTTAGAGGCATTTGGAGAAGAAGAACATTCTGGAAGGTTGTGGGCCGATCCCGATAGAGTCCGACCTCTAGCTCTCATCCCCCACTCATAATTCTGAGAGCTTACTGATGACAGCACAAAAAGCAAGCAAACACCAGACTAAAAAAAGGTCAGGGAGTGAAAGGACTCAACGCAACACAATCAATTCGACAAACAGTCCCTGAGAGATCGATAAAACTGGTGACAACACAGGAGGGGAGGGATGACCTTTTCACCTTGGGTTTAGACTAAAAAACACAAACACAGAAACACAAAGTTTAGCAACATGCAAACGAATCTACAATCCTCCACAATTCTATCTGTTTTAAAAATAAGCATCACTTCTCTATTAGTAAAAGAATGAATTATTCAGAAGTGTGCGTAACTTACTGGGGCATCGTAATAGTTAACTTTGCAAAAACAAACTTGCTAAACGAACAATTGTTCTGACTTTATTTTCTCTAACATTGACTACTGTGCTGAAATCAAGCATGCCTGTTTAATCACGTGCGAGTAACTAGTCCAGCCAGTGTTAGGCAATATTTAACCATGTGCTCTGGAAATACCCAGCAGATAATGAGGAAAGATTTGCTCTACTATACCTGTGAAATCAACTTGTTTTTCGGATCTGAAAAGGAACTGTTTAAGTAACTGATAGATATTTGTCTTGAAAAGGAGTAACTAGATGCTCACATTTTCGAAAGTGTGTGTAATATTAGTAAGTACGTTGTTATGGCCAGTGATGGGAATAACAGCGTTATAAATAAATGCCATTACTAACTGTGTTATTTTTTTCAGTAATGAGTAATTAAATGAATAACGGAGTTGCCATCGCTTTGTCTCACACACGCAAAGAAAGATAAAGAGCAAGAGAGTCTTTTATAACATGCAGACTTGACGTGATACATGTAAACGATATTCTTTGTTGTATTTTTCCAGTCAAAATAACAGAGTTCCTTTAGAATTCCTCAGCTTTTAAGATCTGCCGGTTTCTCTAGTAGTGGGCGGGACTAATGTGCTAACGACAATCTTATTGGCTGGCGCTCACCTATGATTGTCCCTGTTTTGATTTCAGCAAATCAATTTGACCGAACACATACTACATGATTAATATTCATGAACCCAGCAACTCATTAATCCTTAGTGCGTTTATACTATTTATACTATTGTTTAGTAGTATTCGTAATTCTTTTATAATGTTGTAACTCAGTTACTAACTCAATTACTATTGGTGAGAAGTAACTAGTAACTATAACTAATTTTTTTTTTTTAAAGTAACATGCCCAACACTGGTTATGGCGTTGCTAGATGAAAGCTAGGATGTTCTGATTGGTTGCTAGGGCATTGCTATAGTATTCTGAGTGGTTGCTAGTTGGCAACTTAGTAGCTTCAGTCAAACAAGCACTACATTTTATTAAGAAAATGTGTGTAATATTCAGAACTAGGTGTTCTAGGTGTTCTGAATGGTTGCTAGGTGGCTACTGTCATGCTTTAGTTCATGCCTAACTTTGTTGTTTGATATTTTATTAATAAAATGTGTGTAATATTTGGAACAACAATTCTAAGTTATTGCTAGGTGATTGCTAGGGCATTGCTAAGGTGTTCTGAGTGGTTGCTAGGTGGCTACTTTCTTGCTTTAGTCAAAAAAGCCCATCCTGACTTTAATAACATTTTAACATTAACATTTTATTCAAAAGAAATTAAGTAATATTTGGAACCCCAAATCTAGGGCATTGCTAGGTGATATTGTTAGGGTGTTTTGATTGGTTGCTAGATGTCAAAGAGAGATTTTGAGAAGGAAATGTGCGTCATTTTTGGAACCACAATTTTTCAGTAGTGTTAGGTGGTTGCTAGGGAGTTCTGATTAGTAAGACGTTTTCCACTAAGTGAAAAAAATAATAATGATGACTGTTGACTTAATAACCACTCACAATGACAATCTCAGAATGACACATTTTTTCACAAAGTTTAAAAAAATAAATAAATCAGTTCTCAGGCAACTTTTAGATAAAAGGCTTTCAAACTTTTAATAAACGTTGATAATCTTTTTAAATAAGTGTTTAAATAAGCCTGGCCTATGTTTACACTGTTATAAAATCCTGCTGAACAATAGACCCCAAACAATAGCCTCAGGAAAACATGCTTTCCGGTTCCTCCTAAAATGGCAACACGGGGTTAACAACCATGGCCACACTTCACAGAGCCTTAACTAAACCTGGAAAATATTGCTATTCAGCACATTGAAGGGAATGTAACGGCCCCTCACTGGGCTGCCTGCCCATCAGCAGTCACAGTATGACGGTAAAAGTGTTTTTACGCCGAGGATCAACATGGAATGTGGCATTAGAGAGTGACGGACTAAAGCCCTAAGGTTAACCTGGTCTGGTTTTACCCAAAAACCACCATGACCTCCTTGTTCTAACCCTCGTCCTCTCCCAGGACATGATGTGGGCCCAGTATTGGCGTATTTCCAAGACTGCAACACAGACATGCACGCTAAGATAGATGCAGAATGAGATGAGCGTGAGAGCCAAGAATAATATGAATTTATTACAGTCTGCAAACGCTTTTCCCAGGCCTGAGAGAATCAAGGTGTCTCTTGAACCACATCCAAACATTTCAGGGGGAATTCCTGCATATGTAACTCCATATTTAAAGTTTTGTGGAAGCAGCATACAAGAGAATGCATTTAACTACTAAACAGCTCCCATCCAGGAACGGTGGTCTGGGGAAAACAACATGGCAAAAACAACTGATACGATTAATATAACGCAACACGAATCGTCATGATAAAAATAGGTTGCTAATTGTCTTCTCTTCCATGTGTAAAAATAAACCAGCCTGAACAATATCTTCACTGTGCTGGACTTGAGCAGAGGATGATGCTTTGGCAACAAGCCCGTAATGAACAACCCCTTGTGTCTGTTGTTACATAACCAGAGAGGGTCATTAATTTGATTGAGAAAACGTCCTTTCCCATTATGTCATTTGTGAGTTTTATTTTAAGGAATAATTCTATTTGACGAGGAGATTCGTTGATATTTACGGGCTGATGTACTGATGTTTCTAAATCTCACTGTAAGAGCTTTGACTTCCCACATTTCCAAAGTTAAGCTTTCAGGAAAACAAAGGCAGAAAACAGCTCTCGGCTTTCAGCAGAGCAAGAGTGCTGATGAAACTCAAGGAACGAGACAAACAAGTCTCCGGAAAGCGCATGACCTATAAAAGGACTGAAACAAACCGGGTTAAGAACGTTCTCGTAGGTTAATACTGAGTGAAAAGTAGGTATTTCTTGTAAGAATAGTACTTTTGCATATAAAACTATATTTATCCCGTCATTAATATCCCTGCACAATATAAAAAAACGTTGTGAGCCACTATATTTTCTATTTATATAAGACATAAGACATATGCACACACTACAACGTTTCTATTTTAAAAGGTTTCCATAAATAAATTAATGATGGAAAAATAAAGGTTTCTGTGTACATTTATTATGTAATACACATGTACAGTGCCCTCCACTAATATTGGCACCCTTGGTAAATCTGAGCAAAGGTGGCTGTGAAAATAAATCTTCTTCATCCTTTTGATCTTTCGTTCGAAAAATGTACAAAATTCTAACCTACCATTGAATTAAAACAATTGAAATGGGAAGAAAATCTCATTGTGAAATAAATGTTTTTCTCCAA
>JAUMHE010000082.1:13395838-13425649 GCA_032359235.1 Enteromius mattozi
TGAACCCTGAGTGAGGTGAACTAAAGAGGAGAACCAACATGGAGCTGGTAATCTAAAGGGTCTGGAGTGATTCTGGACGAAGGAGTGGTCTCTTTTCTCTTATCAGGTGTTCTCCAAACTCTTCAGGCAATTGCTGCCCAGCACTAAAATAAATATTAAGTAACGATCATGTGACACTGATGACTGGAGTAATGGCTGCTGAAAAAAGGAATTTTTCATCACAGGAAAAAGTATTTTAAAATATATTATTTTTACTATAGTTTGGATCAAATTAATACATTTATGATGAGAATAAGAAGAATCTTCAAAACTCTGACCTCAAACTATAAGCATGCGAAAAAGCAACACTTTTCCTGCAGCCTTTCAGTGTCCAGCCGGGTAAAATGGAAAATAATTCATGGATTAAGAGTGGAAATGGTGTAATGGAACTAGTCCCTAAAACTACTTTCCACTAGCAAGTAGTCAGGATCAGTATTTTATTTTTAGCCACATGCTTTTCATTGTAAAAGCATAAAGAATCCAATAATTTAAATTCTGCCATCACTTACTTGTGACTTACTTACAGTATGTCTTTCAAAACCTGTATGACTTTCCTTCTGCTATGGAAAAAAGTTTATTTGAACTTGAAATAATAATTGAAATAACTTTCAATCACATGAAAGTGCATGATGACTGAGAATGTCAAGCTCCGAAACAAAACAAGAAAGCATCATGAAACAATTCTTGAGATGTATCAGTTCATCCAGTTTAACAAAACAAGTCTGATGAACCAAATTTGATTCTAGATTCAAATCGCTAACTTGATTAACAGTTTTAGGCTCACTGGGGGAGAAAATTATCAAAGAATAACGACTAGTGTTTTGCATCCTTTTCAAATCTTGAAAGCTCCAGCTTCTTTGCAGCTGCAATGAGCAACCAGCATTTCTCACTTTGTATTACTAAAAGTCACACTGGTTTGAAACCACATGAGTAAACAGATCATATAATTTATATTTCAGGGTGAAATATTTCCTTTAAAGCATCTGGCAAAAAAAAAGTAGCATTCATTAATTGAGCTAAATAGGTCATTATTGCAATATACCCTTTGACAGATCAAAGCCAATAGTTGAACTCTTCTGAATGAAACAGGATTATACACATCACAGCTGTTCCGGCACTGTCGTCACATTTTAGGAATGCTTTAAATTCCAAGATGAAATCCTTACTTCCGAAGAGGTTAGATGAAAGACACAGAAACCTACCAGGATTGTTCAGGTGTGAAAAACAGTTTAATTTACCTAAGATCACTTAAGGCAAAAATAGCTAGTAAGCACTGATGATGTCATGCTTAAGACATTTGAAAGTGTGTATGTGTGTGTGGGAGGTCTTTCTTTAAGTTGATTCATTGGCTTTACGTATGCATGCAACACCCTGTCTGATCATTTTGAGGCATGATTTACTAATCACTAATACTTATCACTACTAAGATATTGAAGATCAGACATGCTTCACGTTTCCCCAAAATGACCCTCCTACTCCTTATAAGCATTTTTATTAACTTGCCAACATATTTTTTATCCTATAGTAATAAACTTTGTATATGACAGTCATATTAAAAATCATAAAACATGGAGATCATTTCTGACCGGATCATCTTTAAACTGGACAATTAAAGATCATTTTGAGGACATTTTTCTGTTTTCTTTTGTTCACATGATTACTCTAACACACAAAATCATACCAAATCAGAAACTTTTCTGGGGATGCTAACTTGCAGTCATTCTCAGATTGACCCTTTCCATTTCATTTAATCAAATCAATATTAAAGACATCATCTAAATCATCATTTTGTTATCATTATTAGCTAATTTTTTATAATTAATGTGCTTTTTCATTGAAATTCAGTTGGATTTAAGCTCCAATTATAATCAGGACTCGTGTAGCCTAACTATTAAAAGTCTTACATAATAACTTATAGATTAAAAAACAATAATTTAGATACATTTAACCTAAACCATATAACTTTTTAAAATCACAGTAATATTCAGAACTATCTGTTTCTGCATACCAAAGCTAATCATCTAAACCATGCATACTAAAAATGTATCAACACACATATAAGAATGGTTAAAACAAAGAAGTAACGTTGAGTTTACCTTGTTTTTAACCTCCGCAGATAATCCGTAGGCTGGTCCCTTGTTAAACTGCGTCATGGTTCACTTTTTTTGCGTTTTTCTCTTAAAGTCACTGTACTGATCAACAGGGAATGAGTAAAGTCCTAAAGCTGCAGTAAAATCACAATAGAGATGATTCGGTGCTCCGCGTGCATGAATAATCCGCGAGCACAGTGAGTTCACACAACAGCGGCTCGCGCAAAAACTTCTATCCTCGATCGAGACTTTGGGGTGGAGCTAAATGGCTGATGCGCCGCCAGAGCCAATCAGAAGCATCGATTCCGCATATTAAACAGTCTATTGTTTCTCTGGTTCCACTGGGCGCCACTGGCGAAAGTAATAGATCACCTGGCAGAACTATTGATCGAGTTTCAGTTTACTGGAAAGCTGTGGCTTATCTCTGCAGTTATATGGTATAATAATACGTTCTTTGTCTTCTTCGATTCTTTGTGTGCTAGTTTGATAACAGGATAAACATTTCACCGTTAACTTTTAAATCATTTTGCAAATATTATTGCTTAACAGATCAGAATGCGGTGGAATAATATAAGACGAAACTAAATTATATATATATTTACAATTGTCTGAATAAAAAATGTATATTACTATGAATCCTAATAAGACAGATTAACTAAAATAAAATTATGTAAACAAAAATTTTAAAAGAAACTACATTTCTATCTATTTGTGTGTGCATTAATGATTTGTTAAACATTCAATTATTTAAAAACACTTGCTAAATATATTTCCATGTGACCCTGGCCCACAAAACCAATGGTCAATTTGACCCTCTCCGTTGGTTTGTTAGTACAATATCTGGCTGAAAATCTGGAAACTGAGGGTGCAAAAAAATAAATCAATAAATAAAATAATAATATATATATATTTTATATATGTATACATATTGAGAAAATTGCCTTGTTGTCCAGGTTGTCCAAATTAAGTCCTTAGCAATGCCTATTACTAATCAAAATTTAAATTGTTTTTTAAATATAAAAATGTACAAAATATCTTCACGGTTTTTGGCATAAAAGAAAAGTTGATCGTTTTGACCCATACAATTTATTGTTGGCTATTGCTACAAATATATTGGTGTGATATTTGTGGTCCAGGCAGGGTCACATTTAGGGCAATGAAAAAATGAAGCTAACAAAGGTAAAAGTGCTTTCCAGATTACATAATGAAGAACAGAAAAGCAAATAAGACTCCGCCCTCATACAACGGCAATACTAACTATAGTATGGTACAATGCCAGCAACCACAATTTATCAACAGAAAACCAACCGTGTCTATCATAAAACATAAAACACAGGCCAAGTGTATCCATTCAATCTCAGCATTGCCATTTTCTGTAATGTCAAGCAGCTTTAGATGTCCAATTGATGCTTTGAGTGTGATGTGTTGGCCGAGCTATAATGTCAGGGTTATTTTTGTCTGAATGTTTGAAGTGAAAACAGCACAAGGAAAAAAACAACTATTATGGAGGTGGTTTGTCTGAGGAGATCAGTATCTCGCTGTCACTCAACCTTCTGCAGCGTAAACAAGGAAGACATTTTCTCTAAGGTTGATTTCATTTTGTGGATATTTCTAATAACTTGGGTACAAACAAAATGCCAGAATGTTGTCAGCTTCACCATGTGATTTATCCGACAACATGACCTGCTTTATCAGAAGCTGAAGGCCCTCAACTAAAAACTGAATCCAACATAGAACGCAAGTATGAAATTAAATGGAAATTGACTAATAATAAAGATATTGATGATGATGTCAGCCAGTGAGAGATAAAACAATGAAGTGTTTCCTGATAAGAGTCTGTTCTGACTAGAGATAATAACTGAATTACTCTTGCTGTTAGTCCCATAAATGGTCAGCTTTTTGCTTTATTAGATGTTAACTGATGGACTGGAGTGGTGTGGATTACTTGTTGATTATTGTCATGTTTTTATCAGCTGTTTGGACTCTCATTCTGACGGCACCCATTCACTGCAGAGGATCCATTGGTGAGCAGGTGATGCAATGCTACATTTCTCCAAACCTATTTCAATGAAGAAACAAACTCATCTACATCTTGGAAGGCCTGAGGGCCAACTATTCCATTGTGTATAAAATGAATACGATTTTTATTTCTGCAATGCTAAGGTTACCATCGATGCTCATAATAACCAAATTCTACATGAGATCACATACCTTACGGACATGTCTGATGGGATCATCCATTTGCAGCTGTTCAGAAACGTCACAGTCGCAGAACTTTATGCTGAGACGTAAATGACTAAGTAACCTGTATGAACTTGTTACGCGAGACAAAAGAAACCATCAGGTTATGCTCTACCTCATGCTGCAGATATTAAAGTGGCTTCTCATCTCTAACGAGATGAAAAACAGGATATTATAGACACATAAAATAAAAACTACAGCTGAGAATTGCAGCTTTTCCATCTGTTTAGTCTATATTTCACACCATTTCCCCTTTAACCACATTCCAGCACTGGAGGACAATGAAGTACCACTGAAATGTGCAGTAAGCTGGAAAATATTTCACAACAACGCTAAGAAAAAATGCATTTGCACTTAAGCATGAGGTATCACGATCTATATTTGAAACAAGTCTTCCATTAATCTGAATGACAGTATAATGGACAAACCTGTGATCAAAAGCCAAAAACTGTTCTCTATGAAGTGGTGCATGAAAAAAAGCACCGAAACTATGAATGCAATTAGAAGAACCAGCATGTGTAAAAACCTCTCTCTCGGTTTAGTTTTGTTGACTTTTCAAAGGCGTAAAAAGTAGAACAGGACATCTCATCTGCCTATTGTGATCGTTTGACTTAAAAAAACAAAACTCAGAAGGTTGTCATAGCTGTGTATTCAGCACACCAGTATCAGCACAGGAATGAATTGTATGTGAAGAACAGCATCAACATGACTTGTAATTCTCAGTACAAAAATGTAAAAAAAGTCTACAGAAAGGGATCACACCAGTCTCCCTAAGAAAATGGCCTTTGGGTATTTGTCTTTTAGTGGTGCCCACTGCACAAAAAAGTAGTCAGAAAAGTAGTAGAGGATCTTCCCGGATAGAGACAGTGTTTCTACACGACAGATGCTCTCCACATAGACAATCAGGACTCTTTTAAGGCCCAGGACGCCCAGGAGCAGCCCAGCAGCACACAGTGGGACACATGTTCCTGGACCGTTACACAGCACCTGAAACACAAACACACACACTTCAAAGAATTATGTATATATATATATACATACACATATAATTTATATGTATACGTGCATGTGTATAACTGTGTGTACAGACACACACACATTTATGTACACATCAAAATTAAAGATTCAAGGAATTGACATTATAGTTGTTTTACAGCAGTTGTTAATCCAGTTTTATGTTTATTTATAAATATATACACTACTGCTCATTGTGAATTCATGTTTGCTCATAATACACTTATTAGTGTTAATTCATATAATTACAATTTAATGCAGTAAAAAGTATTGTTCATCATTAGTTTATAATACCTAATGCATTAACTAATGTTAACAAACTGAACCCTACTTTAAAATAAAAAAAAAATTAATATAAAAAAATAATACTGTAACATCATAATAATTGTGCCAATTAAACAATACTTATAATCATTACTCAAATATAAGTTCGAAAGAAATTTATACTTCTATTCACAAAGGATGCATTAAATTGACTGAAAAAATATTGTTTTCCACAAATATATTAAGCTGCACAACTGTTTTCAGAATTGGCACAAGCATGATAATAGTTACTCAGTTAATCAGTATTTTTCTGAAAGGTCATCTTGACACTTAAGACTGGGGTAATGATACTGAAAATTCAGCTTTGCATCAAAGGAATAAATTCTATTTTACAATATACTCGAATAGAAATAGGTATTTGAAATTGTAATAATATTTACAAAATGTATTTTTTTAGGCATTTTTGATTAAAAAAAAAAAAAATGCAGCCTTGGTGAGCATAAAATACATCTAACAAAAACCTAAAAATGGCTTTAAAATCCATAAAATTTTAAGAGTAAATTAAAATTAAAAAAAGTAGTAATTTTTCTTCTTTTTAAATTGATCTCACTATTACCTCATAATATAATTTTTGGCAACACTCTATTTTACGGTTACACCTATTAATTGCTTATTAGCATGCATATTACTAGAATATTAGCGCTAATTATGCACGTATTAATGACATATTCTACATGACCTTATTCTACATCCTAAATCCTACTCAATACCTAAACTTAATAACTACCTTACTAACCTTACCTTATTAATAAGCAGCAAATGAAGAAGTTATTGAGGGTAAAACTGTAGTTAATAAAGTGTCACCTATTCTAAAGTGTTACCTTTATTTTAATTCTGAACTAATTTGACTGAAATGATTAAGGGAATACAACGGTATTTGAATTACAAATCCTTGATTGGTCAACTTGCAACACATTAATCTTTAAATAAGTTTACTCTCAAGTTCACGCACTTGGGGAAATTTCTGATTTTCTGCTTTTGGGCAGTGAAAAGCGTTTTACAAATTCAAGATGAATTGATTTGACTTAAATAGGCTAAGACACAACATCAGAAAGACGCCAGCGTAAGACTACAGAGTCCTCTGAGTTGGAGAAATATGAGCTTTCTGGTTCAAGACTGGAGACAGCGAGCAGCACAGGAAGGTGGTCAGACTTTAGTGGAGACGAGCCACAGGGTCTGGAGAAATCATCTTACACTGACTTGCTCAGACACATTAACGCTGGAAAAATCCAGCCTCTGTCTGCTCGGAACCGAAACCGATACGCGGCAGGAACCGAAGACAACGACCCAAGTGAGAACATCAGAGGTGAGGGACCTTTCCACTCACATACGCTTCAGTTCACTTCTGTCTGCTTCCAGCTCCACCGCTGCTCGGATTGAGTTTACTGCCAGTTTCTAAAACACTCCATTTCCCATCATGCACCTGGAGGCAGATGAGGAATGGGGATGGGCAGGGATGGACCACCAGGTGGGCGTATTTACATTTCACACACACCTGCGAGTTCACTTCGGGGAATGAGATGACCGTCACCCAACAGAGAGACGCTGACCTCAGCTCTGAAGGGCTGCTGGATTGTGTACAGAGATTGGCGAGCGTTTGCTGTGGGCACAGGCCAAGCTGTCAGAGCGCTATTTGAGTCTGCCATCAGAGTGCTGCAAATTTAAATGGCCATTATGTGAAACTTCAACAGGACATAAATCAAGTGTCAGGAAAACACCATTTCAGGGCTGTCGGATCAGCAGGGTGCTGAGTGCACATTAAAGAAAACAGCTTGTTTTTCTCAAGTCACTTTTTGTGCGTTTTAAGAGAAGAAAGACTGATAGTGAAATCTGGATATGAGGCGCTCTACTTTTCTCTTCTGCATTTTTTCAAAAGAGACACTTTGGCATTGGTAACCGTGAATATAAGAAGCACTAAAACACAAGAGCTAAATATTGTTTAACCAATATTGACTTTTTCTTTTTAATGTAAAATGTATATCTGAGGAAACATAGCAGCTGCATGCAATCTATTAAAAAAATAGATATTTTTATTCAAAAGTCAGTGTAGAAAATAGGAATGAGCTAACAGATAAGATTTTATAATAATTTTCAAAAAATAGCTTTTTTTTTTCCGTAATTGTTTTCATACTGTCTTTGCAGAGTGTTAAAACTAAAATTATAGTATATCAAGATTTTTATCAAAATTGTATAAACTATAATTTTTTATAAAAGTCTATAAAAATATAACCTAAAGTCTAAAATATATTGATGCAATTTGGAAATAAATCAATGCATTTTTTTATAGCTACTATTTCGGGTGAACTATTCCTTTTAGAAAACATTTATTTGTCTTAAAATTGTACAAGCAAAATAAAATGTTGTAAAAATGTTAAATATAAAAATTACATTTTTGGTTTGTTTGGTTTTTTTGTTCTTTTTTCTTTGCGTCACTGATTTAAACACATTTAAAAATATAAAGGTAAAATGTAAAAAAATATATATCAATATATTTACCTTAAAATAGCCAATATCTTAATATATAGCACCCTTTTTAAAGATCAAAATCTAATATTGATAGATTGTGGTATTAACAAAAAAAAATAAAACCATAAAAAATTGATTTAAAAAAATGTAGAAACAAAATATTAAAAAATAACAATAAAAAATAATAAAATAAAAATAAGATAAAATTTTTAAAAATGTAAAAAATTTAAATAAAATACAGTAAAACAATAAAATAAAATACATCAAGAGGCCTCAAGTGACGTTCAGTAATGTAAACAACTCCGATCCTTTCTACTGCAGCATATAAACACCGTGCTCAACTGTGCATCATTCAAGGAAAGTGAAAATCTCATCAATATCTGTTGATGGCCAGTGCTTGTTAAACTGCTGCTTATCTAAAGCCAGCAGGGATTATACACTAATGCTGAAACATTTTCATAAATCAAAGGCCTTATGGAGTCATTGTTCCTCTGATGACATCACTGTGAGACATGTTCATATCACAGCTGCACAGACAGGTGAGGACATGCACAGGTGCTGAGATGTAATTACTGACGAGGTCATCGAGGCAGGGCCACTTTATTACTCCACATCATACAGAGTAGCTCCAGGTGAGATTAAACTGTTACCAGGTTTTGTGACTTCCCTTCTTAGGCTTCTGATGAGTCAGCACAGACAAGACTGAAGGTGTCACGATTAGAAATTACAGATGAGTTCATTCGGAATACAACAGAGTATATTTATAAATTAAATATTACATACATTATATAACATTATAAAATTTGTAATAGTTTAGGATTACACACCGATGTAAATTTAAGGATATAGTATGTACAATATTTATATATCAATTAAATATTATATACATTATGAAATATTATAGAAGTTATATTAATATAAATATATACATCTAAATACATGATACATGTAAATATTTTCAAAATATATGCTGTGTGTGTCTTTATATATACACATAATATACATAGTACACACACATATATTCCATTAAAATAAATTACACATGCACACACAGTATAATACATATAAATTACAAATACTATATACTGTAAACTACTTTAGATTATTTGTTTTATAATCAAATTAACAAACATATGTATATGTTTGTCTGTGTTTCATTTCCATTTCATTTGTATCATGTTTTTTTAACAATCTATTATGCGACATTAGATTTGTGATTAGGATTACATACTAACTGCTTGTTTATGAACATTATTTCCCTACATGCATATTCTGACATATTCTAACATGCAGATCGTCTTTTATGATCTATCCATCACTATTATCATAAACATATGGATGAATATTAAATAAATAAAACACAAGCTCCGTCCGCTGCATTTCAAAATAAGGCTAAGATGAAACATGTGGAGATGCAGCCAAACGCTCCTCAGTGAGGAGTCTGTGTGGAATGTGAGGGGACGTCCATCGCACAACGTCCAGACCCCGTTATTTGTTATTGTTAATCGTACAAACCTCCTCCCTCTCGCACAAAATCTATGGAACACAGATTCTTCAAATTGTTTTCTTGTGTTCGTTCTCATTTTTGGATATGCGTCACAACTAGACTCACTCAAGAAACTGAATGCATTTCTCTGACAATCCGACTGGCAATTTTTGTGCAGAATAGTTTGTTTTATCAAGTTATTTCAAAACAAACAAGTACAACAAGTACCAATTCAAGTGTAAACTTGTCAAATGGAGGAGACAGGGTTAAAGAAAATAAATGAGAGAAATAGAGATAGATAGAAACTAGATATTTACATACACTTCAGGAAAAAAAACAAAAACTTTTTTTTTTCTTTACGGTCAAACATTAAATCAGTGTAAACTTTTTCTGTTTTAGATCAATAAATATTGACATGTTTTTTGGTGAATTGAAATTAATTATTGAAAGAAAATCTTTGACAAAGAAAGATTAAAAAATAAAGAATAACAAATGATGACACTCAATATAGTAGCTGTGTGAACAAAAGTCCCGTCTCTCCATTAAAATATACAATTGTTCTTTTTTTCATCAATAATCTGTTTGCTCAAACCTAAAACATATTTTTATGTATAACTTGAAGCTGAATAAATAAAATACCAGTGTTTTATAGCTAATTTTAAATAATTATTAAATCTATCTTGATAAACAGTTTTTAGATTTTAGCCTTAATAAAAACAAGTTGTAGTTATTATGCAACTATATTGCATTTTAAACTAATTAAGTCTTTTGCCACATGCCAAACCTGAGAAGTAAACAAACATAAGCAAATATTTATTAAAGTCAGACAGATGCACGCATTTGAGTCTAGACTGACGTATTAACATAAGCTGTAAATAGTGAACAGTAGTATTCACTATTAACTGCTGCTTGCGGCATGTGGAACCAGGCCGAGACTCTTGGCTTGTGCTGACACATCTGGAGCTCATGAGGACCCGTGACGCACTTATTTCCTTTTATGGCTAAAAGAGGACTGAATCCACCTCCTCTTCACCTCCGGATTTCAGACCTGACCCCCCATTTCCCCCATTGCGCTCTGGTATGTGGACGAGCGGGCCCCAACCCCTCACTGACATGCTCAAGTTTGGTTAAAACAAACAGCTGACATTTGAGTCATGCTGAAGGACGATCCCTCACCGAGCAGACACAATAGGGGTGCCGGACCCCCTAAAGAAGATCTTAGACATTGTCTGCTGGACTAAAAAGGAAATCCTGCTGTCGCAGTGCAATGCCGGGTCAAAGGCCACCTGGTACTTATATTGTAATTTCACATTCCAAATAAACAACAAAACTTCAAACAAAAAATATTTTAAACATGAAAAAATATATATGTATTTTACATTAAACATTAAAAATAAAAAATAAATAAATATATTATTTTTAGATAATACAAGTAAAAATATTTCTTATAATTAAGAACAATAATTTAAATGATCAATTATGTCATTTAAATTATATAACAATAATGAATAAAATCTATAAAAATCTATAAAAACAGTTAACTGAAATATAGTTGAATTTTCATTAAACATTATTGTTAAAATTTACTTAATTAGATTAATATCTAATATTAAAATATTAGAAATATGGCCTTGGTGATATTTTAAGATAAAGTACTAAATTTACTAAAAATAAAAATAAATCAATTTAAGTTAAATACAAATAAAAAACACAAGTAAAAACTACACAAAATTAAATTAAAACTAAAATTAAACTAAATTAATAAACTTAACTAAAACTAATACTAAAAAGGACAACTACGAATATAAAAATAAATGGTAATTCGAAATATTTATAAATATTTTAATAGGACAAAAAAACTATACTAAATAAGACAGGAATGAATATTACAGTGTAATAAAATTCTAGAAGACTAATATATATATATATATAATTTAAAAAAATAATTAGTTGTTCTTTTGATTTGAGGTCATTTGAGGGCAAAATGTGACATTTCTTTCTGAGATGAAGTAAGTTTATCTAAACTCTTTCACCTTGAAACGTGACAACAGACAAATTTGCACAACGTACAAATCTGCCAACCTCTTTCCCATTAAATAAAGTCGGCTGACTGGAAAAGTGGGAAATGACGTCAGCATGAAGACAGAGGCTGCTAATTAGAGATTAACAGAATGCTATAGCATGGTCACCCGTGAGAGATCAGACTGGTTTCTTCTGACCTTTGAGCTCTACTGCTCGATCATTGCAGCACCGGCCGCTTAGTCATGCTCCGCCTCCTCTCAGCCAGTCGCCACGGCAACTCAGAAACCTGATGCTGCTTGGCTCCGCCCCCACAGGGAGAGGAGTCAAGCAGCTGGGCCAAGGAGCCAGTCAGGTCTCGCCACATCCTGAGAACAAGACCCCTCGGCTGCTCCGCTCAAAACCCTTCATTACACAACCACAGGAGGAGGAGGAGGAGAGAAAGAGGCCCTGGATTACAGATCATTCCTGAAAAAGGGCTTAAACGCCCATCCCTCTCTCTTTGACTAAACCCACCCCCTACCTCGCTTCTTTATCAGTCTTTGAGAGTTTTCCCAGAAACTCACTCTCTCTCGGTTTCTTGCTGAAGACAAGCAGAGAAACAGCAGGACTAGTGTTTGCTTATACAGCAGATAGTCTTCCAGCAGTAATGTGATAGTCTTATCATCTGTCGAAGGAAAAAACATCTTTATCACCTGCTTAAACATTCCCAGTGCTGCTGTGTGACATGCACAATAACTACCGCTTTTGTGTTAAGCAGGGATAGCTGACACAAAAATTACCATTCTGTCTGCATTGACCAAACCTGCATGGCTTCCAAAAGTAGATACTTTGAAAGTCAATGGGGTTCAAAAACATTTTGGATACTTTAAATAACTGTTAATTAAAAAAAACTTTAAATGGGTCGACCAGAACTCCCTGGCTCAAATTTTAGATTTTGCTATTATTTTTTTCTTAAGAAAGATAAACATGTATAGTGATGAAAGACAAAATTCATTTACTGAGTAATCCACTATTTTGTAGAGGGGGATTTTCACCTGAGATTCAGAGCCAAAATACAGCGGGTTGAAAGGAAGGCATCATCATTGTTATTTTTACACCGAGATTGGTGGTGTGTTGAAAAATCTGTTGAGTTTAGCAATCTCTTTTGCATTGTGTGCCAACGGTGACCATTCCAAAATGAAGAAAGAGCAGCAAGTTTGCATGCTTATAACTCAAGAAATATTAAAGATATTATTATGGCCTTTTAAATACTGAGTATTAACACACTTTCCTTTTGGCATACTCATTAAGGCCCTGTATGGTTCAGTTCCAGAGATATTGGGATATAAATATGGCTACAAGAGTAAATTGTTAATCTGTATACACTTCCAGCGACTAAAAAACAAATATGAGTCACTTATAAAAATTATACTTCTTTTCTTTAAAAGGAAATGTCTGAAGAACAAATAATGCTGAAACTAGAAACGCATCTTATTTCCTTCTGTCAAAATAACTACACTGAACATACCTGTCTGTGTGTATTCATTGTCTTTTTCCAAACTTTCCTTGCCTATAACTCAAGTAGTACTTAAGGCATCACAACATGATTTTAAATTCTAGTCCTTTTATTTTTTAATCTTCATTTTTCTTTTTGAATCCAAGGCCCCACAATCAACAGAATCTGTGCCTGCAGATCTCAAATGCCCATCATTACCAAAAACCCTTTTTTAAAGTCAGCATGAAACAGTATTTGAAGCCAAATTAACTTCTAAAATGTGACTTTTTAAAAAAGTCCAAGCGGTCTCTGTATAACACGGTTGAAGGTGATGAGTTGAAAAATGAATAATTTGAAAAAAGAGTTATTTCAGAAGAATGAAACATTACAAAAACAAACATTTGGCTACTTTGGCATAACACGCACTGATGAATCATTCACAATTTAACCAGAAACATGCAATATGAACATATTGTAAACAGAGCCTGTTTCCATTTCATGCAGACTTTTTGGCTGATTTGGTAATGTTTTCAGCTACCAATAAGTTTGCATTAAACACATTCTACCATATTTAAATCTTTCCCCGCCACAGTTAGTATAGAAACAGCAAAAAAAGGATGAGCTGACTTAAAAACGCAAACACTACAACCGTGTTTCTCTGGCTGAACCTTAAGGAAAAATACAGAATTTGGATTAGATTTTGCAGATGATTTGAACTATAAATAATAGAGGGTGGAGATATTTATAAAAAGCTATGTTTTCCAAAACAGTGCACAGGATGTTTGAATTCTCAAGGTTATGGCCTGAGCAAAAGACACCACAGAGTTAATCTGAAGGACATGTGGCTACAGAGATTTACTTCAGAAATGCATTAAAGAAAGATGAACAATATAGCACATTAATAATCCAACATAATACATGTACATGTTACCTGCGCCGAATAATCACACAATTGTAGAACTGCCTAGAGCTAAATTGAACTTGCTTCATAATTGATGAACTAAACCGAAACTGAAATAATTGAGCTAAATAATGACACCACTACTGTCTT
The DNA here is from genome assembly GCA_032359235.1 of Enteromius mattozi. Taxonomy (NCBI): domain Eukaryota; kingdom Metazoa; phylum Chordata; class Actinopteri; order Cypriniformes; family Cyprinidae; genus Enteromius; species Enteromius mattozi. The sequence continues at coordinate 13,410,046 of JAUMHE010000082.1, forward strand.
TTTATTGTATCGTATTTAACACTGTAATAAAATGCGAGAAAAATAAATGACACTTGGCATTTTTCACGCAAACTAATATTCATCACATCCAAGTATGTTTGCATACCGTATATTTAAATATCCATTTAGAATGCTTTTATCATACTCAAAATAGAGCTGGGCTGCCCTTGGGCATAATCTCATTAATATGTTATGAATGTGCTATTTCTGGAGGGTGTTACACAAACGTCCTGCAGAAGAGAGGAAATTAATACTTAATAAGGATATGAATGAGAGGAGAGAGAACCCACCATATCCGGCTGAAGCCTAAAGACCAGTGGGACGGATGATATCAGAGCACTGAGGGAACTCAAAACGGAGGAACTCCATGACTGACGCACCTCCCGACTGCGAGGAATCCGGTGGATGGTGAACTGTGATTAGAAAGTTTACAAAGGTTTTGGTGGGAATATAAGCAGAAGAACATTATACAGTACACCTGATTGAATAATCTATTTATCTATCATTTCAAGTCCACAGTCATTTAAAAATGCTTGAAATAAACAGAGGCTCTGCTGCCATCTGCTGGTCAAAGTATGACACAACAAAGGAAATGAAAGACAGAATGGTCACTTTTGGCATTTCTTAGTGGTGTACAAATATATTTAGTATAGACCGATGAACCTGTGAGGGTAAACCACTTTTCTCTCGCTCTGCTTCAAATGTTCGGATCTTCTCTTCACTCATTTTATCGGTGTCTGCGACCACATAGTGTCGGGGGTTATAAGACTGAGATAAACTCCCCATCAGACGGACGATTTCTGTTGTGTGTCCTCCTACATGAAACAGAAAAGAACTATTTAAAGCCAGTAAAAATAATAGCAATATTTTAATTATAATACATTTATTTAATAATATTATTTAATTACTATTCATTTAAAAAATTGCTAGTTGGCAAATAAAATAGATATGACCTTTTTAAATCAACCTTTTATCAAAGCATTAAAGCTAAATTAAGACAAGACTAAACAACAATGAAAAAATAATACAAAGATATTTTAAAATTAATTAAAAAAAAACAATGAAATATATAAGTGGGTTAAATGAGTATTAATGTATAAAAAAACAATAAAATATTTTAAATGACTAATTAACTAAATCAATTAAATATGTATATATACATATATATATATATATATATATATATATATATATAAAAGTTTAAATGATTCATATAAATTATTATTTGATTAAATGGAAGTGTAAAGTTATTGAATGCTAAATTATTCTAAATGAATGAATGTAAAACACAACACAATATGGTTGCTCTCTTGAAGCCACACACACACACAGTTTGCAGTTTTAGTATTCCTCATCGTATATGTGTAAAAACGAAAGGATATCTATTTTTAAATGTTAAAGTTGTTGACGATCTCGCTTTGCGATTATAATCACATTATGGTTTGTTTTACGTTTAATAACTTGAAAACAAAAATGCACGAGATTGGTTTTTACCTGATCCTGCCACCACCAGGACTGACAGAGAGCCCTTCTGTCCTGGTTTATATTCAGATCCATGTCGCAAAATCCCAAACAATCGTAAAATGAACACTGTTATTAATATTACAGCAGCGAGAATAACATACAGCCCTGCCATCAGTTACCAAACTAAACTCTATCAGTGACTTTAACAACCGAGTCTCAAACTCTTAATAGACTCATGTTCGTCGAAAACATTCATAATTTAAACTACTTTATAACCTAAACCTGGAAGAAGCGTTGTATTTTTGAGAATGAAATGATCGGTACACGTACAGCTGCTACGGAAAGTCATAAAGGACAAACTTTATATCACACTTTAACTCGGGCGTTTAAAAACTGCGACATCTGCTGGCAGCTTTTAAAAGTGAAGGAACGTGTTTTTTAGATTATTATTTAGATTATCGCTTATTATATGTATAATTTTAATGATCGTTTCAACGTTATTGCCTTATTAAAAATACAGTTCATTTTCAGCAGATTCCAGTAGTGGGGCATGTTGTCACAGTGGAGCTTTAATAGTGTTTTTTTTTTTTTTTTAGTAAAATTTAAACAGTAAACAGTTATGAAACACAAAAATATTGATCTACATAATAAAATATAAATTAAAAAAAAATAACATAACTAAAACAATGTTTACGTTTACATATGTGACAACTTGCCCCAACTGTTAAACACGTTTGTGCAATTAGACTTTTCACTCAAATGCTATCGCATATCTGTGGGATATAAAATGGTTCCAACACATTTTAATAATGTTAAATTTATTAAAGAAGTTGACATATAATTATGATGCTAGCATTAATGCGACTAAACCTAAACTGATAACCCATGATGTTCATTTGAAAGGCATTTCCTGAATCCAGAACCCAATATAAACAACATGCTGCTTGGAATCTTTCCGATGAATGTATTTATTTAAAGTTCAGTTTTACTCTATGGGAATTTCTGGTGTTTGTGGTCTCATGGAAATGGTCCTCAGTTGTTTTGTCTGTGGCGCTCCGGTGGAAGTGCTGCACTTGTACCCGCTTAAGTGTCTTGTAAACTGGCAGACAGACATTAAACATGATTTAGACTCATCGTCTTGTTATAAATATTTGTCTGATTGCTTCCAGCTGAGTTAGCGGCTTATTCTGCCACCTCTTGATGTGTTGTTTGTCATGAGTTTATATTATGTAATAGTAATGGCTGCATTATTGTAATCAGATGAGACAATAAAACCTTTCACATCAGCTCACACTCAGACCAGCTGTGACTGCATTTGTATAGAGAACACTGTCAGTTACCATCTGACACTATGTTCAACAACTGCTTTCAAGATGGTAAGATCTCCCGTTTTTCAGTTCCTTCAAGCTTGCATGGTTTGTGCTGGTTTGATGGGCTGTGGCTCAGAGGAAGAGAATGGATACTTTCTGGAGCAGGGTCGGGAAACATTATGTTAGAGTTTCCTGAATATAAATCAGCTCTCACGTCATGCAATTTATTTAATAAGAGTTAACAATGAGATAATAATTAGCAAATAATAATAATAATAATAAACAAATAATAAATCTTCTTAATAAAAACTATAATAATAAGAAGAAAAATAAGAATTTGTTATTTTTATTATTATTATTATTATTTACCAATAAATATATAAAATATAATATAATTATTATTATATTATATAGTATGTATCGGTAAATAATAATAATACATTCTTCTTACTATTATAGTATTATTATATATATTATATCATTATATTATATCATTATTATATATATTATAATAAAGTCACACATAGATAGTTTATTGTGTTCCTTTGTTCAACCAATATATATTATGATATTGGAATTTAAGCTTGAATTAATGATTGAAAAAATGAGAAATGGTAATATTATACAAATATTTTAATATCAATAAATAATAACAGTATGTTTATTTAACAATAAATATAATGTAGTAGATAAATGCATGAACGGATATATTACTGTTCTTTTATACACTCAACATATATGATAATATTGGAATTTAAACTTTACGGATACAAAACTTTTTTAAATATTACACTTATATTCTGATAATAATAAAAATAGTAATAATAATAATAGCAATTTATAATGTATATGCTAGTCAGTTTTTAAATTGGATCAAAACCTTTCATCAAATTTGTACCTAACACTAAAATGTGTTCTTGTGACTTTGATAAACTTTTCAGATTTTTTTGTTGACTACCATATATATATATGTGTGTGTGTGTGTGTGTGTGTGTGTGTAATTTAAGCTTGAATTATACAAACACACCCAACTTCTACAATGTTTTTCCATTATAGTGGATCATACTTCCTTTACTTTTCCTCTCTATTTACTGGGCCAGCAGATATTTGGCTGGAAAAAAAATTTTTGGATTGAACTGCCCAGTTTATGGCCGGCTTACAGACTCAGTCATCCTCTGATTAATAACCCTGTTGTGATGTAGGATGGAACTTCACTTCAGTCATCAGTTCTCAGACTTTGTTTATCTAATGCCTTATCTGAGTACATTGAGATTCCCAGCAATGCAGCCAAATTGGCTTTTTAAGAATGGTTCATTCACGGGCCACTAGGTGTGTTATGTTTGCCTGTAATCATTCTTAAATGTACCACAAGGGGACACTGCACTGTGGTTCAAATTCCACAACACAAGCCCTTGAACAAAAATAGAGTCTGATGATATTTAGTGTGAACATGCACTGCTTTGATGTTAAAGATCTTTCACCCACCAGAGAACATATGTTACAAGACTTCCATGTCAATGTTAAAAATCTCTCACATCAGTAACACAAGAATTTACAAGCCGCTTGTGAACAGAAACTCTGACCTTTGCACCAAATTCCAGACAATTACTGTGGACATCATACAACTTCCTTCGCGACTGACCCTTTCACACAGACGTCACTGACTTCATTTCTCTTACTGATTTCAGTCAGTCATTTTTCAGTAATAGCTTCTTCCTTCTGTCCAGCAGCACAGCAATAGCACGTTTAACTATTAAAGGGATGGTTCACCCAAGATGACATTTTTTTCATTATTTATTCATTCCTAAATTGTTCCAAAATTGTATGAATTTCTTTCTTCTGCTGAACTCAGAAGAAGATATTTTGAAGAATGTTGGAAACCAAGCTTGATGGACCCAATTGAATTCAATTTTTTTATATTTTTAGGTCAAATAAATCATGTTGGAGTGTGTTTAGATTCAGCTAACAAAAGTTGATTGTCAAATTGTCACATAGTATATTTATATTTCTTTGGTTTAATATTTTCCTTAGTTTATATGTACCTGTTTATATGTAGTTTTTGTTGTTTCATAAATTGTTTTACTCTTTAAACTTTGCTGAAAAGCTATTAAATAATCTATACTACAAATTACTGTTTTATAGACTAGACAGACAGATAGATAGATAGATAGATAGATTAGATTATATTAAGTTTAACTTAGTAATATAGTGAAACCCATTTTTCCCTGATGTCAAAAGTGTTCAAAAGCTTAGGATATTTAAAGCCAAATACAAAACTTGACTTGAAAAATAACCCCAATCTATAAAACATTCACTAGTATTAATAGTGCAACAATAGTCCTGGACTATTCTTTAAAAGAAAATATTAAATAAACATATTTTATTTACACTGGTTTGTGTGATTTGCAATTAGTAGTTGTTTAACTTGTCAACTGTAATATAAGACTCCAGTATGCTGAGACAGACGGGCAGATCAAACATTAAACTAGTCCAGTTTGTCTGGATTAAGACACGCCAAGAGTCTTGTTGCAGGTCGACATTCTCTTTGCACAAAGCTCCTGTTGTACGTGGATCTGGCAACAACACCAGGGTGTATCCAGCCCTCGGGGAGCAATATGCGGTGACACTAAATAATCTACAGTTTTAGCAGTGAAAGGAGAGGACTAGGGCCTTAATGCTGTTATTGACCCACTTTAATAAACAAAGCGCAATCAACAAGTTTGGTGCATGTGGAACCGTGAACAAGTTTTAATATGGTAGTTAGCCTACGTAGTGAGTCAAACATTCCCTGGAAAAGATTTGAGCAACTTGCTTATTTGTTTCGACTTTGTTCATGTGACTGTTGCTTTGACTAGTGAGCTGGATTGAGCAACTTTCAGGTTGACACACTTGTCTGCTGAGACAGGGGTGACTGATTTATCACACTGATAAAGGAGAGGTATCACGCCCGGCCTAGTCCCTTGCTTCTGCCAAATATACTTTTAAGGCATTTATTTGTGCTTTAATGAATGCAGGGTGAGAAGGTCACCCACGGATATGAGCTTAGAAAACTAAATGGATACATTTTGGGAAATAAAGGAAAAAGATTGTTAATTTGTTAGCTGCTAACCAAAATAAAGCCAATAGAAATGGTTTACTGACATCACAAATCAGTGTTAGTTGGCTTAGCAACCGTTTTATTAAGTTCCTGTCAAAAACTTTAGTTAGGCCTACTATTGTGATGTTTCAATCTTTTTGAAATGAATCTAAACACTTACTGTTGTCGTTTATTCTCAATTTTTAAATAAACGAAAAATTAGTGGGAAACAAATTAATGAAAATCATTCTCTCTCTGGACAACAGTTAAACCGGTAACTTGTCTATTTATTTATTTGGTTCGCTACATGTTTTTGATTTTCTAAAAAGAACCGCTTCATAAGAGTCGTTTGATTGAGAATCGAACATACGTCTCTTACGCGGTTCTTTTTATGAAGTGGTCGCTTTGCATATTTTTACAAGTCGATGCATGAATAATATTTGCATGAATTCAAAACTCTGTTTAAACGTTTCATTCACAGTATTTTTACGGGGGAAGCTCAGCTGAATGAACTCACACACGTGAATCAAAACTTAAAATATAAGCAAAGAAACATCTTCATTTGAACTCAGTGACACACAGAGGAGTGATATTGATACTCTTAAATGTCACTCCTACACATTAACATACTGTACCACTTCCATGCATGAGCAAGCAGTGACTCCCCTTGGTCTCTTATTATAGTGCTGCAGTGAGCAGATCGGTGATGTCATGCCCTGTCAGCAACTCTGAGTGGACGACTGATGACATGAACCATGATGAAGAAGCCTCTGGAATGCAGTGACCCTGTCAGGCCTCCATCTATGTCCACGCCTGATAAAGATGTGACTCCACAAATCCATTCAGGGTCCGTGATGTCAGCTTTGGCTCTTACCTGCCATTCAAGGATGTTGTTTAAGCGATTCTTCCTTATCTAATCCATTGTGAAACGAACCAAGGCCAGTTAATTTCCCTAAAGATGTTTCCCTTGAGGCCCCAGCCAGAATTTGGCTGAAAAGAGGGACTCAGATCCTCCTTCACAGGAAACCGAACAGATTTTGAAGACCTCCGTCTGAAGTACTGTGAGAAAAAGCTGAGCGCCGGACAGAAGTGATTTAGACATGAGCTCTAGAGACTGAGGGACTGCAGAAATTATGTGAACTTCTGATGCGTGGTTAGCTGGTTTACCGCTGCACACTGTTTTCAATGATTTCCCAGATGTGAGGGGACTTATCAGTGCTGGCCACCCAGAGTATTCACTCTAAATTTATATTTTTATTTCCAATATGGTTCCATTACTATTTTTAGCCTATGTAGTATTGGGGTAACACTTTAAAACTGTTCCATAAAGCATGATATAATATAAAATGTTTCAGAAACTGAACATTTATTCAACCTTATATAAAATAAAATCTAAAAAAAAGGAGGAAGGACAAGTTACAGTTTTATTGCTACCTGATCTCATAAATGGTAATATAAAAATGAAAACTCATGGTATAGATAAGCAAAAATTGACTTTGGTGTGTATATGCTACGGGATGGGTAGGATTAGGGCTGTAGATGCATATCATATGTGCACTATTTATTATATATCAACAAATTTTGTATATGCACGTGATTCTTAGCTTGTACTTTGTAATGTAAGTTAGTGAGATTTTTACAACAATACAGCAGAGACTAAAAATGCATACAAATATTGTGAGGGAAAAATATATAAGGTAACGATGACTGAGAGATGCACTTCCTCAAAAACCTGGTATAGACACTATTTAAATACAGCGATAGGATGCTTCTGTCCATGTTCATTGTGAAATATTAAATGAATTTTACTTATAAAAACAAAATATTTTACTTCCAAAATCATATGACATGGATATTTTCTGCAGCCTACTAAAAGTCCTGAACTATCGATCTAATGACAGAAGCTATGTAGAACATTTAGTAGACTCTTTTCTAGAGTCAAATCTAGAGATTAGATCATCATTTTCATAATTCAGAGCATCTTAACCAAAATAACAAGTTAGCAGAATGTGGTAGGAAAATTGAAAAATGTATCCTTCATATCTAATATATGAGTCTGAGAGTTTATTTGAGTCAGTAATCTGAAAGGCAGTCTGAAAAGCAGACGACAACTCGAGTCCCATGAGGAATTCACAACTGAAGTGGTGGGATTTGGCCCCTTTGAGGCCCCACTGAGCCCCAACATTGCTCACTCGCTCAGAGGATTTTCCACTAGAGTTCCTCTAATCTCAGCATTTAATAAGCAAACCAGACACATACTGCTCTGATGACAAACACTATTAAAATGTTGGTTTAATGATTTCAGACTGACGTGTTTTGTGCTCGCTTACAATGGCACAAGCAGCTTTCTGTATTTTGATGTCCTCAAATACAAAATGTCTAAGATCCGTAATTAACCGGTCAAACTATTTTTAAAGGCTTGCGAGAGGAACCACCACAGCTGTTCATTACTCATAGAGCACCATTCACCCAAGGAAAGAGCTCAACCTCTGGTCTGAAGGTCACTGTCAAACATTTTTTGTTTTCCCAGATGAGAAAATAGAAGAATATGCTCATCTGAAAAGGCTTTTGTAAACTATGAACTTATGCAAAGCTTTGTTAGACTGATTTATTGCCGATTTTGTAACATGCAAGAACTGGTGATTAAATACTTGTCATAATCTCTTTTGACTCTATTATTGAACTTATCAAAAGTAAACTTTCATATTTAAGCCAAATATAATAAAGGGAAAAGTGTTCTCAGGTTTCACGAACAGTCCAACATGCATCGTCTAAAACAGGCCAAAATACATAAAGCTTTCAAAATGAGTGTGCACATAGTTCCCTGTGGGCATAGATATGATTAAATTCATTTTAAATGAGGTAACACGGGTTCCTGTAATTAGCTGGTTAAACATGCTCCTTTTTGCACGTTCAAACTCTTTTTCTTCTTGAATTACTTAATTGCACCTAATTAAACTTTGGTGAAATTTCCAAGGAATGCTGTAAATAATTGTTATGATTTCAGTCAGTGTTCCCCTGCCTAGTCATGTGTAGACTTTTAGTTTGAAATGTTATGTCTGTCTGTGTTCCCATGTCGTGTTCTAAGAACTTTTATTATGAAGTGTTTGTCTCCCTCTGCGTCCATATTCTCTTGTGTCTATGCTGTCTTGTTAATTTCCATAGCAATTCCTTAGTCCCGCCTCCTCGTTACCTCATTATCTCGTTATCATGGGTATTTAAAAAGTTGTTTGTTTCAGTCCCCGCCGAGTATTGTATTGTGTTATACTCTTAAAAAGCGGTTTCTAGTCCAGTCTTGTTTCCCATGTGTTTTCTCGTTGTTTTCGACCCCTGCCTTGTTTTTGGTTTTTGCTCTGGTTTTCCATTATTGGATATTGTACGCCGATCAACCGACCCTGCTTGTTTCTGGACTATTCTTGTACTTTGCCATACCTGCTTGCTGTTGTTTTGACCCTGCCTGTTTTGACTTCGATTATTGAAAGAGCTTGCAGATGGATCTGCACGCCTCAGTTCCCTTCATTACAATAATGATGTGATCAGTTAATTATACCAATTTATGTTTGTTTTTTGTTTTTAAATTAATTCCTTAAAATAAGTTGAGCAATTTCAACTTTTTTTTTTGTGTTATATGGAAGTCAATGTATTTAAGTTGGTTAAATGTAGGCAAATTTAAGTTGCAACCAAACTGATTATAATTAAGTTGAAATACTTCAAAATTGCTGAAAGAAATACTTTACACCACTCATGCAAAACTTACTTTTAAGCCATGAAAATCATTTCAGGTTTAAGAAATATTTCAACATTGCATTAACTAATGATCAACACATTCATTTTTAGTTAAATTACCACCCTTTTAATGTATTTCTATGTGATATAGGCTTTTATCTTTCAAACACAATAAAATGCACAAATGCAAGATTTTTTGGCATCTGATCTTTCACCTAACATTGCCTACCTGAAGTACCCCTGATACTAAAAAAAAATATATATATATATATAACATTTGCAGATTTGGTTCAAAAATATTTACATTTTTAAATTGTTTTATTTTAACTGATTTTAAAATTATTTATTTTAAATTTAACATTTTTATGATTTTATTCATTATTCTTTTCATGTTTCTTCAAAACACAGTTTGGGAAACATTGCCGTAATATAATGTTTAATCCACTTCATTTTGTAATTCTGAATATTTCGATATTTTTTTGTATTTTTATATGGCACAAGATTATCCAATTTAAATCAATATGATAAACATGGTAGGTCAAAAGCAATCTAAAAGTCTGACCATAGATTATCCTAAATGTGCAATTAGATTATGTTACTAACTACAATTTAGTTTAGTTTGGAATCAATAAATAAATAATTTCAATTTATAAATAACTCATAAGGCAATAAATGTGACGTCTTTCGAAAAACACTATAGACTTTACACATGCACTTGACTGTATAGTGGAAATTACCTCAGGGTTTAATTAATTAATAGATCTACATTATTGTTGCATTGCTCATCTTCTTTTATGTGTGTTATTGTAGGACTATTTTATATATAATGTTCAGACAGAGTTTTAATTCCAACTCACCAATATTTCCTGTTAATTTTTATAGATGAATATAAAAGGTTATTTAAGAACAGATACGGCATTATCATTGCAGTCTAAGTGTGTTGCCAAATTTCTAGGCCTATCAAAATTACAATTTCCCATAAGTCATGAGAAGAGAAGAAAAGAAGCTTGTTTAACCACGGAACATGAAATATCATTCTCAGACAACAGGGAATGTAATTTCCATAATAACAATTAGAGGAAGTCAGATGCTTAATAGGGAAACAATAACTACGTAATCCATGAACTACGTCTACAACAACTCAAGAGCTATTTAGAAAGCTATTTAACTTAAGAGCTGTTTTAGAAAGAGCCATCATTTCTCTTATACATGTTCAGTCAAAAAGTGTTTCATTCTGTATTGGGTTTCATATGTGAATGAGTTTCCCATAACAGCATGTTTTATGTTTTTACAAATGGCCAGACAAACTAAATAACAAGCCCATGTAAGGGCAATGGGAATTTATTGCAAAGTATGTTTTATTATTAGCTATGTGACTGTGAGATTGAAGCTCAGTGAACGGTGATGGGCCACACCACTTATTTTATTTAATCTGAAACAAAGTACTAATAGACTAACCAATACTGAAACCTCTTTTTCAATACATATTTTTTATTATTTCTGGGTATAAATCAATTTACATTTATTAAAGGAGTCATACCTTTCTCTTTGAAGTGTTACAAACTGTTAATAATAAGATCCCTAAAGTTGCAAAGACTAAAGTCTCAAAACCAAAGAGATATTCTTTATAAAAGTTAATTCATGCCCCCCCCCCTCAAATGGCTTGTTTAAACACGCCCCCACTTATCTGCATCACAGAGTGGGTTTATTTCATAACACTGTTTCATAACATTTTACTCAAATGTTTACGCAAAGATAGAAGGCGGAGTGTAATCTCGCTGTAGTGTTGCTGCGGGTGCCATGTTCAGGAGACGCTGTGTTTCATTTTGAAAGTGTTTGTGCTTCCAAAAAAGGACATAACTAGAAATCAGTGGTTAAGTTGTATTTACTGTCCTGTATTTATTTGTGTTGTGTTCAACACAAATATTAGAGTGTGTTCAGTGCATTTACGGATGACTGATTCCTAAAACCTGCAGAGCAGCCAATGCCTTTTCTTATAAAAAGAACCTACTTACTATTCAAATGCGAGTTTTGAGCAGTGAAGGGTAGTGCTTGTTTGTCACTTCTCCAATCACGAATGCATGGTGTTACGTTTACGAGCCGCAATGTAATGTGATGCATAAAAAGACAGTATAAGTCATGATAATCAGTAATTATGTCCACACTGAATGCAACAAATACAATTTACAATTGTTTACAATAGTTTACAATATATACCTGCTATATAATGTTACATTAAATAAAAAATAATGTCAGATATGTTGATTTGTCATTATTTGATAGATTGAGTGACTCACATGAAGAGCCCCTAAAGCGAAAAAAATTTGGAGATTTCCCCATAAAACTGTTATGGCTGTGTAGTTTGCGAAAAATTGCTTATGTTCAGGTTTTTCTGCAAATGTAAACCTCTCTCTTTGTTTTAATGCACACTATTTACTTACAACTATTTACTACCAAATCATTTTTTCCAAAAAAAGTTAGGATATCCAACGATTCTTGTGTAAATAAATAATTTGAAAATATTGACATTTCCTGATCGACCTGCCCATTCATTAAGATCTCTCAAAGATAGCAAAACAGCATCTTCTCAGTAGTTGTATAACATCCTGGCACCAAGCCATGAGACACATGCTGGAAGGCGTCTGCTTCCACTTAGAAAATAAGAGACTCAGAGGACCACTTGAGTCAGAGGTTTATATCCCAGACCTGCTTACTCCACATGCCCAGAGTTTCAGGAGTTACTCCATGTTTATTCATCTGAACATGATACATCCTGAAACCTTTTAGAGATCGGCATGTTATGAGTCAAAATGTTAACTTTGTCACCTTGTAAATTCTAACAAGGTATTCGGGTCAGAAACGAGGGCGGTAACATCAAGGTAGCAACTTTGAACCCTAACAAAGCTTTGATTTATTGCCATTCGAGACAAATAATGATGCCCAGACACTACACAATCTTTAAAATCCTTAGATCTCTGCTCTTTTAGTCACTGTTTGAAGTAACAGAGGGTTAAAGGAATAGTTCTCCCGAAATTAAAATGTGCTGAAAATTGACTTGCCACTCATAACATCCAAAGTGTAAATGATTTTGTTTTTTCATCAGAACAGATTTGGAGAAATGTAATGTTTTTATCAGATGTTTGGACTCTTATTCTGACGGCACCCATTCACTGCAGAGGATCCATTGGTGAGCAAGAGATGTAATGCTAAATTTCTCCTAATTTGTTCAGATGAAGAAAAAACTTAGATCATCTTAGATGGCATGAGGATGAGTTAATCTTTAATTTATGAAAACGTTAGAACTGGCTGTTAACCAGAAGGCTGCTGGTTTTACCCCCGCAGAACAAGTTATGAGCTGCAACCACTGTGGCTTTAACCAAAGCTCAGTAAGATCAGACTTGGAGATTATTATCTATGTAACAAGGCCTTCTGTTCCCACACATGTAATTGCATGCACATCAGATTTCCATCCAGCTTGTTGGGTTACTGTACAGCTGAAATGCATTTATTATCCAAGAAGAAAAGTGAAGAGGAAGCCCCACATTATTTAAGATCTGACAAGCTGCATGTTTGGTCTGGTCTCTTTTTGTATATCCGTTTGAATCAGATTATCCAGCTAAACACCTCCACAAGCCACAATCATACCTGCATGCTTTCTGACGTCTGTAATAAGTAAATAAGAACTGTGCTTTCCCGGACAAGTGTGTCCAGCAAGCTACAACATGTACCGCGAGAACAGATTGTGACGTTAGTCGTTCTAGTCTACTGTACCATGGAGAGTCATCGTAAAAGAATTTATTTTGTATTTGCTTTGGACGCAATGTTCACTGTTTGATATGTTTAAGGAACAACCCACCCAAAAATTAAATAAGAAAAAAAATTCTTATCCTCATATTGTGACCTCTGTTTTAGCTCTCAGGCCCAGGGAGTAGTATTTTGTCATATATTAATCCCCTAAAGTCAAATCTTGTCAGTGAAGCTGAGCCAGCGCACTGAATCATTTATTCATGAATTGAACCAATCAATCTGTTTCTTTCCCTAAAGCAACACTTATGGTTTGGATACTTTTGCATAGTTTTACATTTAAAAAAAAATTAATACTACATTTATATCCTAAGGAGATCAAGTTAAAAAAGACAGAGTATATTTCTCTTCTATTTCTATTTTCTTATTTCTTTAAACTGGAAAAGTATATATGCACCAAATATAGGCCGATGACTGAAAGAAATGACAACAAATATGTTAATAGAAAAGATAACTTACATAATGTGAGATAAATACATAATTTTTAATATAGTTTGTGAACCTTTCTAATAGTTTTTAATTTGTTTGGAAATGTGTTGATAGAAGACTAAATTAAAGAGGTGATATTATATTAATGTAACACACTGGGAAGCTTTTTTTTTTTTTTTTTTTTTTACAAGGAAATTTATATGTACATGTGTATTGTTATTTAAAAATAATAACAAACGATTAAATAATAAATACAATATTAATACTTATATTCTGGAATGTTCTGTAAGGATAAAAGTTTAAAATAACATGAGAATAAATCAATTTTAGGCGAACTACTCCTTTAATGGTAATAGTGCATGGGAAAAAAAATAGAGACAAAGGGTGTGAATTTGTTTTCCAAGTAAATATTCTAATGTGACTCTTGTGAAATATAAATTTGTTCATAATATTGACTTTTCATCTTCTATCCAGTGTTATGTTAGTACTGTATCATTGAGATACTTTTTGAATTGAGATTCATTTTAATCTTGGTTAAAGTAATTTTGTGTGTGTGTTATTGTCATGTCTATTACTTTTCGTCTATTTTATATTTTTTCTACGAAATTTTTAATATTTTTGTGTAGTTTACGTTATTTTAGTACATCAAGTTAAAATTAGATGTTATTTTGGCAAAAATAATTAATTTGTTTATTTTACTTCAAGTAGGCCTAATGGAAATGTTTTATTTTGTGGTTTTAATTTTAGTTAGGTATAATAACCCCATTTCTATTTTGTTTTATTCTCATGCAGATGCACTGTGTTCCTCTTTGTATTTTTGTATAGTTTGTGTGACTGTAAATGCATCATATTTAGAGGAGTGATTTGTCATTTCCGTTGTAAGGCATTTCGTTTGTTTTGAGTGTCTGTCTCTGAGTCAGGGCACTACTGGAAAGCTTTGTCATTCAGTACAAATCTTGCATAGTCAGTTTTTTGACTATAGTTCCAGCTCATCTAAAGGAAAATGTGGAAAATCCTCAAACAATAACATAGCAGTGCTGATCACCAGGAAGTTGTAAAAACTTGTGCTATAGTTGCATAGTCTATGCACCTGTTCACAGAGCTGTGTTTTTCTCTTTTACTCTCTATAAAGCTTTCTTTGTAATTGGCATCCTAGAGGGAGCAGGCTGAGTTTTAACATCCCTCCAGGATTCCTGTTTGATGAGAGAATGAAGGTAAACAAATAACAATACATTTTTGTTACTCATTGGCTCAAGTACAGTCACATGATTGGGGAGATGTGGATGTACCAGTAACTCAAAGCCAAAGAAGCAGCTTTGCATTCTGCTCAGCTAGCATGTTCATCATGTTGTTTTGTTCTTTTTGGTGTTTTGTGGCCTTTGACAATTACAGAGTCTTTTCTGACCGGGGATCTTCACTACACTGAAAGAAATGGTGCAGGATTTGCTTAGAATCAATTTTCACTCAGAAATTGATAGCAAATTTCACAAATAATTAAAGTAATGTGTTACATATTGAATATGAAGATGAAATTTAACAGTATTTTCTATTAAACACTTCTATTTTTTTAGTTCTAAGCATACATGTTTGTTTTATTTACAACTTTGAAAAGACATTTTCGCACTGTAGTTCAATTCGGTGTTGTACGTTTATAAATATATAAAGATTTAAATTTGTTTTAAAAATATAAAAAAATATAAAATATAAAAAACTATTTTTAATAATAATAATAATAATTTAAATATGTAGATGATAAAAAGCAATGTAAAATATTGTTTTAATTTTATAAAAAAAG
>JAUMHE010000082.1:13440610-13451694 GCA_032359235.1 Enteromius mattozi
AGTTTGATTTCACAGAAGTGTGATTGACTTGGAGTTACATTGTGTTGTTTAAGTGTTCCCTTTATTTTTTTGAGCAGGGTATTTTATAAATTTCTTTTTTGTGCTGCTCAGAAAAAAAGCAGCATTTACTGTACGACTGCAGCAATGGCATAAGGGTGAGTGAACAATGACAGATTTCATTTTTGAGTGAACTATCTCTTTAAGAGCTGGAGGTATTTTTATTATGAACTGCCTGGAGTGTTTTCCAGCCCATGTCTGGGATTTAGGAGGATGTAATTGTGGATCTGAGGTGAAATAAGTGAAAGAATCTGACAATGGAGGAGTGTAAGGAGTGTGGCAGGTCAGGGGCTTTAAAACATGGACTAAAATTCCAAGCACAGGACTAATATTTGCCCAGTAAAAGAAAAACACATCCTGTGATTATCCACACAGGATTTTTAATGTTGTTTGTTCTTCTATTAGATTTTGGGCAGACTGTTTGCATTTGGCTTTTATGTAGCTACTGTTGTACTAATCACTCACTTGGTGGTTTGAAGTTTCTTCTCAATCCATTTCAGATGTTGTTTAGCAGCAGCGTAGTTCTCCGGACCTACAGGGTCAAGCCCGTCATATGTGTTTCCACACAGAACCACCGTGTCAATCATCAGCACCGTGAGAGAAGTGTTGCTGTGAGGAATCTTGAAGTTCAGCTCATAGTAGAGGTCAGGGTAGATCCTGCCAAACATTAACAGCAGCACAGCACAGTCATGAATGAATGTCCATGTTTACATTGTTTAAGCTTGACCTTTGACCTCACTCACCATCTTTCGGATCTGTTTGAGTAGGCGATTTGGGCTGATATGTTTCCACGGTGATCGTGATTTCCTGCTACCAGGTACCACGGCACGGCCATCAGTGCGGGGTGAGAGAACACACTCTCATAGGTAGACTGAAGAAGAGAGCTGCATTACAACTTCAGAACATCATAAAAAAAAAAAAATATATATATATATATATATGAATATATATATGAATTAAGGAATTAGAATGATTTAGAAATTGTATATATATATTTATATATATATATATATTAGAAATTCTTATTAGATTTTTTTATAATATTTTACATATTACATTATATATAATATATTAGTAAAATATTAATAGAAGTACTTCATATCATTACAAATTGAAAACATTTTAAAACCTTAAATCTTTATAATAATTGTAATTTTAATAAATAATAATACAATATAATACAAATGTGGTCCATCCTTGGTTTTATTTGTGTTTATGCAACAGGAACCATATAAAATACCATAAAATAAAATATTGTACCCTGATCCTTTTAATTGAATTGAATTGAATTTAATAACAGTTATCATAATTATCATATAAAGTTATCAAATATGGTGATGAGGATCCATGCTTGGTTTTACTCGTGTTCACTACATACAAACCATATAAAAATACCATAACACGTAAATGAAACGTTGTATCCTGGTACAATTTATTTTATTTTATTTTATTTTATTTTATTTTTTATTTTATTTTATTTTATTTTATTAGCTTTACTGTATTCTGCTCTTTTGCCACTAGAGGGACCAATTCATCTGTTAATCTGACTATATCAGGTGAGCAGAGAGTGTGAATATAGTTCACTGAGCTAAAGTACCCTGCACACTATCACCGTCTGCTCTTTAACCTGTCTGATCCCAGTTACATCATCAAACTTTGAAGCTGTACTGCCAGTTATCCACATTACCCCCAGAAACCTACATTTTGCATGACAGACCCCTCAAAACCATTTGTGCAAATTTCACAAACAGAAATTCAGGAAGAGATGAATCACACAACTGACTTAACCTGGCGTTCACCTTAAAGCGGGTGTCATCTACGTCTCTGACCCCGCTGAAGTAGAAATGATCTCCAAGACTGAGGACAAAGTCCAGCCCTGAGCTCTCAGCGATTCTGCCCAGTTCATTGGCCGTGTCAAACTCATGCGTTGTGTAATAGGGGTATATAGGAAGTCCACCCCAGTCTCCAATCCCAACAAACTTCAGAGAAGCTGAACAGAAACAAAACATGTAGATATAGAGTTTATACCAATCCACATTCAACAGACTCAAAGTGAACTCATTTCACACATGAAAAATTCTTGCTGAACCAGTTTGTCTGCACTAGTAATCATGTGGCCAGGTATATTTACACTTCCTTAAAGATTATAATAATACAGATCATAAAGAAAATACATCAAAAATACTCTACCTTGTTTATTCGTCTGACATGTTGTGTAGAACGCCTGGAGGCAGGAGATAAGAAGGAAGGCCAACCACGCCATATCATGTCTTCAGACGTCTGATCAGATCCTGCAGACGCTCACTGTGTGAAGTGAAGTAACACAGACACTGACAAGCCACAAACAGCTTAACACTCAATTCTCTGCACCTAAAGGGAAACTACATGTGGTTTATGACAAGCTTCCTGTATTGAGCCAAGAATGAAAGAATGAAGCACATGATGGCCAATGTTCACCAGTTTGCAAAGTAAACAAATAAATGTTATTATCGGCTATCAGAAAAAAGAGCCATTGCCACCACTATATTAGTTGTTGCTGCAAATAATTTACATTTTGAAAAAATGTATAATAATTTATATGTATTTTTTGTTAAATAACAATATTTTTGATAACATGGTCACTTACCAAATAACATGTTCATAAAAATAATTGTTATTGTAATTATTAAATAATAAAAAAAATCTCATACATGATTTATCATGATTCATCCAAAATAAGTTTTTGTTTACATAATGTGTAAACTGTATATATTCATTATGTATATGCAAACACATGTAGGCTATGTATATATTGAAGAAAAATATTTATATATTAAATATATTTATATATAATATCAAATATAAATCTCTCTCTCTCTCTCTCTATATATATATATATATATATATATATAATTTGAACATAAAAAAACAGCAAAAATAAACTGTTAGGCCTACTGTATAATAGCACATTAACAAAAAGTTTCATTATAATTTTAATAGTCTTACCTATTACAAACCAAAATAAAACAGATTAATAAATAATAATAATAATAAAAATAGTTTTTTCTTTTTTCTGTATTACTTCAATAAGAATTTAAACTAAACTAGAAATATATATATATATATATATATATATATATATCCCGTTGGTAATGAACTAACCCTTATCAAGCAGATGTGGTTTATACGATCTAGTTAGTTTACAGTGAAAGCTTTCCAGATCTTATAAATCATTAACTCACACTGAACAGCAAGTCATGCACTGCCTAGAGTACAAAACAAATGCAGTGATGGTATCAGATGTTAATACTGCGCTGATATATAGGCTACCATTGTGCTAAAGAAGTCAAAAGAATGATTTCTGAAGGGTCATGTTACACTGATGTTGAAAATGTACATTTCCCACATCATTAAAACATATTTAAAGCTGCAAGCCGTAACTTTTCGGTGTTCAGAATTTACCTAATTTATATACTAAGCGAGTACACCATGAATCCATTTTCCATTTTCCGTTTTCGGCTTGTCCTGAATCAGTACGGTACTCCTAAACTATTTAAACTGGTTACGGAGTAGCCCCGTACCTGCGTGATACTAGGATTTCACAATATAACTGGTTTTACTGTATGTTTGGTCAAATAAATGCATTCTTGGTGAGCATAAGAGACTTAAAAATATTAATTATTCCACACCTTTGATTGGTAGTTTACATGTGCAATAATGTTTGCATGGTACTACTATTGGTTAAGGATAAATCCAAACTATCAACTGGAATTTCCTAATCATTTTTAGCCAGTAGGACATTTGAGTTTGTGTTTTACCACCTTTGGCCAAGATCAGGTGACTAGACACATTAAAAATACATTTTCATGTGGAGGGTGAAAGGTCAAAGGAGTGTCTAATCTAAATGACCTCCCACATTTGAAGTGTGTTAAAGTTCAACACTGATCTTTTCAAAGATTTCCTAAAGTAACCATAATGTGCTATAAACCAGTCCAACTGAATTTACACACACACAAAATCATCAACACAATCTATAAACATTTCTTCAAGATAAAAAATACCACCTTGAACAGACTTCATAGTATCAATATCTCCTTTTTTAATGAAAACATACAGCAAAGTGGTTCGTTTGCTCAATTTGTGAAGTGCTACGACAATGTTTCTTACAGTTCTTACACATAACAACCGTTCCCGACTCCTTCCACATCAAGAAATGCCAACAGTGCTGGAGTAAACAAGTGCATAGGCAACTTCTCATCGATTACAGACACCTAATGGTTGTAATTACCATACCAGGTAAAGTGCACCAAAAAAACAGCTCGCACACATCCAGACCACCCAACTATGCTGCAGTGAGCATGAAAGGCCACTTAGTAGCTTAAAGAAAGGCTTAGCTGATGAGAAAAAGGCAATATTAGATCATTATCATGTATCTAATGCTCAGTTCAGTCCGGTGGCATTGATTTGTGTGAGCCTATACAGACAAGTTTCATTTATTAAACAAATTAGTGCTAGCACAGAGACAAGTCGTATTTCCTTGGTATACGCTCTCATGCGTACTTAACGGATGTCCTATAAACTGGACTGCTTAAATTACAAAATTATATACAATCACTGAGGACAAAAGTAGTGTTAATAAATCTCTAAACACAATTTCATCCCAAAAAGGTTATGACGATTAAAAACAAACTCCTAGATTAGGTTGGCAGGTGACTCCTTAAAGAGACGGTTCACCCAAAAATTGTTTCAAACTCGTATTTGCTTCTTTCTTCTGTTGAACACAAAAGAAGATATTTTAAAGAATGTTAGTAACCAAACAGTTGATGTTCTCCACTATCTTCCATAGTATGGAAAAACACCATGGAAGAAGTCAATAGCTGCCGTCAACAGCTACCTTATTTTGGTTAAGGACATAAAAGAGAGTAAGTTTTGGGTGAACTGTCCCTTTAAGAAGTAAATAGTTAAGAGACCCTCTCTAGGGCCACTGATAGTATAGTGCTGTTGTTTTTTTCTCTAAGAGCCAAACTCCACAGTTTCAGAGGTGATGGGTTTGAATTCATAGTTTCCTCTGCCGTCCATATGGAGGTAGTACTGAAAAAGAAAAGGACATTTTGTAATTTAATCTGAAAGTGCACCATGTATTAAGCTATTTTCTGAATCAAGTCATTTTTAAAAGGATGAAAAGCCACGAAACGGCTTGGGACAAAGTGTTTTTTGACCTTGCATGCATGTCAACCTGTTGTTTGGGACTCTTAAAACCAAAATATGAACCTTTCATAACCTATAATAGGGGCACTTTGAGGTATACGGTCAGTGTTGGTAAAAACTGATGATGGAAAAGCAGCTCTGATCTCACCTCATGATGCTTCCACAAGGACTTTCTGTGAGAAACTGTGAACAGGGTGATGCCAACCTGAGGTACAAGAAGAATAAACCACACAAGAAATGAAATTTCAGCAAAATACACTGAAATATGATGAGAGAGTGTCTTTAGGATAGAGAAATGCGCACCTTTCTGCAGTGACTGTAGATGTAATCTTCCACATCTACGCTCACAGCACTGGTGCACTCATCCAGGATGGCAAACTGGGGCTTGTGGTAGAAGAGCCTGGCCATCTATAGAAACAAAAAACATCTGTGAATTCTCATTTATCAGCAAACAAATGTATATTGCATAATAAGGACAATAAAATGCAGCGTTCAGTGGAAATGCATGTGGAATTTGAGGCCAAGTGACCTTATAAAATGCTGTTTCACTCACTGTATTTGGTAAGGAGGTAAAAAAAAAAAAAGGATGATGTCAGGGTTTTATGAAACAATAACTGTTTTAAATCGGGTTAGGAAGAGTTAACATCATTTCAGCATTACTGGAACTATTGTAGATCCAAAGAACTCTTTATACATGTCTGAAAAACTCTGACCTCTCCCACTTGACTGCTGTAATGTCATGTAAAAACCACAAAACTATTTAAAACAAATGGCAAAAGATTCCCAAATTATGGGAAATCTCTAATTTGTTTTCTTATAACTACGAAAATTCTGATGATTACAACATGATGCGACTCGGTCTAAATGCGGAGGTGTTTTAACACAAATTGAGGTGAAGTGGTTCAAAAACAGGATGTTGTCGAGACAAAAATGTAGCCCTTATCAGTGCCACTGACTTCTGCCTGTCCCATGAGAATTGCCCCTGCAGTTACTGGAAGTCATTTCACATTACTGTACGTGTATAGAACTTTCTTTGTGGTTGTTAAAAATGTCAGTTTACCGCCATTCTCTGCTTCTCTCCTCCACTGAGCACATCCATCCAGTCCTGAACTATGTCCCACGACCCTTCTCTGTCCAAAATGTGTCTTAACTGGACATTATCCAGGTATTCCTTCAGCACCTGCCACAAAAAAACCCCAGAATGAAACAGATTATTATGTAATAAATACAGGTATATCTGCACACGTTTAATGGTTATTACAACATTTCAGATTGAAAAAACTAGTTTATACTACCTGGTCAGAGATGCCTTTCTTCCTTTGGTCCTCATGGGTGTCTGGGTAGATCACCTGATCCCTCAATGTGCCGAGAGTCATGTAAGGCCTCTGAAAACAGACAAAAAAGGCAAGTTACTCAGCTGTTGTGGACCATTCAGATGTTTTTCCATGGGTTTTGTGTTGTAAAAATCTGGTTCAAGTTTCACCTGTGGGACGTAGAAGAGCTTCCCCCTCTCTGGTTTTGTCAAGCTCCCACCAAACAGTGGCCACAACTAGAGAGAGACCGAAGACCCAACATTAAGCAGATAAAATGGAAGAATTTTCACAGAGAACTAACAGAAGTTCAATCTGAGTATCACAGATGTGCTCACCTCTCCAAGAACCCGGAAAAGTGAACTCTTTCCGCACCCGTTGGGACCACACACCAAAATATTGGTTCCGGATTTCACCTTTGAAGAGCAATACACAATAAGATGAGCACACACATATTAATAACATTATTCTAAGAGAAATAGAAGCCCGTTTCCATCACCCGAAGGTTATTGTGAAAAAAAGTTACAAAAAATAAATAAATAGAATTGCAATATGTAAAGTCAAAATCATTAAATATACTATGGAAGCCTTTTTCAGGCACTGATTAAAAATAAAAGAAATGCAACTTTATTTCACACTTTTTTTCATGCAATTGTGAGTTTACATGTCGCAATTTTGACTTGTTTTCTTTAAATTGTAAGATATAAACTCAGAACTGCGGGATATATACTCAAAACTGTAAGCGAGGCGTACCTTGCAACTCCTAATTTTTTTCTTATAATTCTGACAAATTTTATCAAAATCCTGAGAAAAACTTGCAAATCTTTTCCAAATCTGAGGACCCCCCTGCAATTTTGATTTTATAACATGCAATTGAGAAAAGTCCAAACTGTGAGATAAAAAGTCGCAATTACTTTTATTTTTTTTTACAAAATTTTTTACTGTGGCTAAAATGGGCTTTTATAATAGACAGTAGCAATTGTGAACAAAGTAGCAAATGTGAGAAGCAAGTCCACAACCGTGAGAAACTAATATTAGTTATTGCAAATTTTAAATACGGAGATGCAATTATAAGAAAAAAAAAACTGCAAATGCAAAATATTCAAAAAATTGAAAAAAAAAAGAAAAATCACAATATGAGATATAAAGTTGCATTAATGAAAATCTAGGTCACAATTAAAGGATCCTGTATAAAGCTGTAATTTAAAAAAAAAATTAAAACATGGGATATAAAATCATGTTATGAAAAACGTCGTAAATGTGCGAAAAATTGCAATAATGAAAAACAAATTAAACAAAGTTACAAATAAAAGTCTGTGTTAATCTAAGTCGCAATTGAAAGAAACAGTTGCGAAATGTAAAATGAGCAACAAAAAAAAATAAATTACCACTGCAAAAAGTAAAGTCACTATTCACAAAACTGATATAAAAGGCACAAAGACATAAGGGTCAAAATTGTGAGACATTAAGAAATTCTATTCCATTTATTGTCAGTGTACTGACAATCGAATTATAGAAATAATGTGAAACACACCTCAAAAGACAGATCTCTGATCAGAACGTCTCCATTAGGTGTAGCAAGGGGCGTGTGATCAAACCTGATGAGAAATTATATATTCAAATTAGCATAGTTATTTCTCCTAACAGTGAAGCACTCAATCTGAAATAAAGGAGTGAAGGAAGCTACTCTTACTTGATGATATTGTCTACATTGATGATTCTTCCACTTCCAGGTATCAGTGTAAGCTTTTCTGAAACATCTGTTCATTAAAAAAAACCATGAAAAAAACCCCAAAACATCCATTCAAATCAATTATGTATCTCTTTGAAGTTTGTTTTGGACTTCAAGAGTATCTGAAGCTCACCCTTCTCTGACTGAGACACCATGGTGCGTTCATATTTCCCAGAATTCAGCTCTTTCAGGACCTTCATGAGCTCAGTGATGCGAGAGGTGAAGCTAAAGGGAAAAACAAACTCATTTTATAGCATAAAATGTAGCAAGTTTTAATTAAACGGCAAGTAACTATGGTGCAAGGTTATGAGGATGTGTGAACCGTTACCCTGACAGTCTCGTCATTTCTCTGCCTGCAAGGACTATTCTGCCCAACGCCTGTGACATACGCAGCAACATACGACCGCTCTGGTAGTAGTCCTGCAGAAGAACATGTCAAGATTTAAATGTGTTGTGAAAATAATTGAGGGCCACCTACTAGGAATAATCCTAATATCAAGAGTGACATTTTACCTCCAGCAGTTCAGCATGAGAGCTGGTTAGATGTCGAGGATGAGATAAATCAAGGAAAGGACGACTGACGACTAAATAACCAACAACCGTAGCAAAATCTGGAACAAGAGAGAACAATTTAATCATGTTTTACTGCCCATGATCATGTATATTTTGTTTAGAGAAGATAATGAAACATCCTCTTACACTTGGCAATAATGCTATCCACCATTCCCATGGAGAAACGGAAGAAGATGAAATTGTGCAGATGATCGACCTGCAAACAGATATCATGATGCAAACCTATATTAAATAGGTATTACTGGCCAATATATTGTAAGAGTATTGATATTTAATTGTGTGTATGCACATGTATTTTTATAACTTTAATACTTTAATTACATTTACTATTTTTAGATTACCTTTGCCACAAAATTAATTAAAAAGATACACCAATAGTTGAATAACACTGTTAAATGTAATCATAATAAATATTAATTTGTCATAACTTACATTATAATGCCTAAATTCACTTGCAATTTAAAATGAATAATTTCTGTCCAGTTTTATATTTATCTTATTTAGGTTTAATAGTATACATTTTATTATTGGACACTTATTAGCAAAATGATTATCGGTAATTTATCGGTAAATACCGATACAACCCTCTTGATAATAAACACTCACAGGTTTGTACAGTCATATACTCACCAGTTTCCTGAAGGTTGAATGAATTGTCTGTTTCTCTCTTACATTTCCATTGTAGAATGCGATCTCTTCACTGGGAAGGAAATAAAAACATTTGAGTGTGCATCATAATTTGAGATAAACACAATTATAGTACAAAAATATAGATATATGTAAGACAAGTCACCTGTTCGTAATGAGACGGGAGTTGACGTATCGGTATTCTCCTTCGTACTTCTGTTCGGTCACTGTCATCTTACCAATCGGCCTGCGTAGACGGGTCAGGAAGAGGCCGGAGATCAACAGGTAGGTCATCATAGTTGCAGGACCCTGTGCAAAGTGACCAAAAGATCCTCAAAACCTCCACTGGAATTGATTTACAGTAGCTTTTCACAATGTCTTGCACTCTCACCTGAGCACCGATAGCTGATGTCAGTTTGAAAATGTATAAGCCGATATCCAACAGGGGCTGGAGGGAGAAAAGCAAGAAGAGCTTATCAAATGCTGGGAAATATATTGGGAAAGAAAAATGGGAAATTTGGACAAAAGGGGTGTCGTACCTTGCTGAGGTTGGAGTAAAGATCCACCACACTGTTACAGAACTTTTCCACATCCTGTGTCAGCAGCTGATCTGCATTAGCGATGCGGTTATCCAGGTTTCCCATTTTGTAGTATGTATATCCCCTGTGAACCCAAAGATTACATTAGTAACTAGACTTTGATATTTTCTTCAGAAAGAGAGTCACATTTCACAAGAAATTAACTTTTTTTTCTCACTCAGAAAGAAAAAAAAATTAACCTCTGTTGAACAATCTGTATAAAACCATATCGCTTATCGGCCGATAGTTTAAAAAAAATTATAATAATTTATTAAAAAATTTAATTAAATTAAGTTAAATTAAAAAAAAAAAAAGTATACATGTTTTCTTTAAGATTACCTTTGTCACTGTACTGTATTATTCTTTTTTTTTTATTTGTTTAATACTAAATGTGTTAATTTACATGGATAAATGTAAAATAATAAATTAAAATAATATTTTTTTTACACAAAATTATCTTGAATTTTAATATTAGCCATTAATCAGAAATGTAATGTTAATGTATTCACTTCAATAATTTGTATTTAAGCACATTATAACAAAAACAGCAATGCATTTTACTGGGTTTTTGTGAAGAATATTTCATTTGGAATAATTTAATGGCAGTAAAGGGCCTTACTTCAGGTACTCATCGTAGAGATGTTTGGTAAGTCTCACACGAAAGCACAGCTTCAGTTCATTCAGGCCCAACTTCAGGAAGTTGTTCACCAGGGCGATCTGAAAGATTGATATACAGCCATTTACAAATCTAGATGTTTTCATAGCAACAACTTCAAACAATTCTTGCATGCTGCTCTCTTACTGATATCAATCAAACATATTCTATGTTTCTACATAAACAGGAAGCATATATGTGACCCTGGACCACAAAACCAGTCTTACGTCGCTGGGGTATATTTGTAGCAATAGCCAAAAATACATTGTATGGGTCAACATTTTTATTTTTATTTTTTTGCCAAAAATCCTTAGGATAGTAAGTAAAGATCATATTCCATGAAGATTTTTTGTCAATTTCTTACC
>JAUMHE010000082.1:13464181-13483896 GCA_032359235.1 Enteromius mattozi
TGACTGTTCTTGAATGGCCCAGCCAGAGCCCTGACTTAAACCCAATTGAGCATCTCTGGAGAGACCTAAAAATGGCTTTCCACCAACGTTTACCATCCAACCTGACAGAACTGGAGAAGATCTGCAAGGAGGAATGGCAGAGGATCCCCAAATCCAGGTGTGAAGAACTTGTTGCATCTTTCCCAAAAAGACTCATGGCTGTATTAGATAAAAAGGGTGCTTCTACTACATACTGAGCAAAGCGTCTGAATACTTGACTATGGGATATTTCAGTTTTTCTTTTTTAATAAATCTGCAAAATGTCAATAATTCTGTGTTTTTCTGTTTATATGGGGTGCTGTGTGTACATTAATGAGGGAAAAAAATGAACTTAAGTGATTTTAGCAAATGGCTGCAATATAACAGAGTGAAAAATTTAAGGGGGTCTAAACACTTCCTGTACCCACTATATATATATATATATATATATAATTAATATATTCTAAAATGTAATTTATTTCTGTTAATGTTTCAGCATCATTACTCCAGTCTTCATTGTCACTGAATCATTCCAATATGATTTTTAGCTGCTCAAGAAACATTTCTTTTTGTTATTAATGTTGGAAACAGTTGTGCCACTTATATATATATATATATATATATTTTTTTTTTTTATAGTATAGAGTTAAAAGGTTTCGTGCAATTCACAGCCTACCTGGAAGCTCATTTGTTTATAAACTTTAAGACTCCAAAAAAAAATATCACATGACATTATTGCATAATACATTTTCTTTTAGTTGAAATCATAATTGAAAAGAAAAGCTAAGGACAGTCCTTTACGTAGACAGGTTTTAAGCATAAAAACTGCCTTCTGTAGCCTGCTTTGGTCTGGCTCTCTGTCTGATGTGTGAATGACGGCAGAGGAGGGTGGGGAGAGGGAGGGCTGGCTCCGCTAGCCACTGCGTTACTGACATCAGGAGGCTAATGATGTCATAGTGATGTCAATGGCCCTGACAGTGACTGCACACTTAGCTTGTGGTTTGGGCAGCATTGCATGCTGACAGCAGAGAGAGAAAGACAAGCTTTCAGCTCACTATACATGGCTGTGACTGGAGATGAGACAGAATCAGGTACGTCTGCTTTTTTCTGTAGTTCTTATGAGGTTTTCAGCATGTTTAACATTGGGAAGTTGCTTTAAAGATACATTTTAAATTTCAGTTTTTGAAATTGAGTGAACGGACAAACGCTCAAATGATCAAACAAAACTTTGAAGTTTTGGTAGAGACACACAGGGATTGTACTGAGAAAAAGATATAAGATTTGTATCGAACTGTCCTCTCGTTATACTCGATGCGATGAATCATCTCTGCAGCATGCAACAGGCTGAAAGAATGAAATGTTCACATTTTTTGCTTCCTGTTGAGTTCCTCTGTAGCTCTCATTCGTTTCTTTCAGCACCTCTGTCGCTCTCTCTCTCTCTCTCTCTCTGAAGCGCGTGAATGCACTGCCCACTCACAGTGCAGCTGACGTCATGTTGTTTCCTGGAATTGGACACCAGCAGGGAAATGTAAATGCTGAACGGCAAATAAGATGTACACTGACGTCAGTTCAGAGTCATGCTGTGATTACAGGCAGCTCCTTTTGCGAGAGCAACACTACCAGATTAATCATCTCTTATAATACGCTGCAGTCTCCACGGAGACTAAGAGAAAGAGAATCAGACACATGCAAAGAAATGTTGTGCATTTTTTTCTCCATTTTTCAAGGAGCTTTGTTAAATGATTTAACTTGTTTCAATGAACAGAGATCAAAAATGTGTTACTTTGTAACACAGTTTTGTAACTGTGACCACATAGTTTGTTTCTACTGGGGGAAATTGAATCACTTTGTTTTCATAAGAACGTTTCACTCTACACAAATACTGTATGTTGGAGCTCTTATTGTTGTGCAGTCCAGTTTACAACCGCACTATGAGTATATCTGTGTATAATCAACCACAGTGACATACTCAGAGGTCACACAATGTGTTTGCTGATCTCCTGTGGGTATTAATTCACCGCCTTTGGTCCTTGCAGACATTTGATTCAGTTGATCTTTAGGCCTGTTTAGTAACATGGTGATATTCATGGACTCAGGACATCAGACTTAAGAATGAACTCTGTGTCAGTATAATCTTTTTATTATATATATGGATTTGGATTTGGATACATTCTTAGTTTAAATTTGAGAAAAATATCAATGTCGTGTTAGATTAACCACACTAATTATGTTTTTTCACTCACAACCACAATGACGTATAAATGTCACCACTACTTTGCTTGTGAAGTGTGTAATCGTGTTATGTGGTGGAATTTTAACAAATTAGCCAACGCATTTCAGAGTATAATTTTCCAGAAATGTAGTTTACAAGCTGGGACTCAGTCTAAAACACCTGGTTCTGGAAATTAATCTCAAAATTTCAAGTTGGTCCTTCAATATAGAAAACGAAAATATTATAATAGGATAAATGCTAGTTTCAGTAATAGTCTGATGTCAAAGGAATTAAGTCATTCTTCTCATGAAATGACATGTTTATTGGAAACTACCAGTGTTTTCACTCATTCTCGAAAATCTGGAATTTTGTAGTGGGTGTTATGGGAAATAGGAGAAAAGCTTTCAGTAAATGTCCTGATAAATAATGAGTTGTTCTTGTTGTAGTATAACGTTAATGTTAGGGGCCGTTGTGGCCTAATGGATAGGGAGTTGGACTTGTAACCCAAAGATCGCAGGTTCAAGTCCCAGGTCCATGGTGTGTGGTTGTTCACTTCTCACTGCTGTGTATGTGCACGTTGGATGGGTTAAATGCAGAGCACAAATTCCAAGTATGGGTCACCATACCTGGCCACAAGTCACTTCACTTTCACTTTTTAACTCTTCTTTCTGTCTTTCTTTCTTTACTTACTCAATATTTTGGCAGCAAAAAGCTTTTGGACACTTGCTTTTGTGAAATGTATTGTTTGAAAAATGTTGTTCTATCATAGCATAGCTATAACACTCAAAACAGCCAGAACAATAACTATAATATCACACATCTCCTGATTCAATATTGCAGGTGTGGGGCTTACAAAAACGATGACCTGGGATCATTGTGAGAGAGTTTTGTGCTACTTGGTTAAACAGTTTTGTAAAAAACAGTTGCAATTTCTTGAAAATTATAAATATCATTAAAATTATTTTGTGGAAAGGCCAATGAAAACATTCTGAACATTATTCAACAAATCTGAACTACTGACCTGACCGGGCCAGTAGAAAACACAAAATATGGACTATGCAGTAAATGTTGTATATAATATTGTCTTATAATACTGGGAACTGTTGCTCTGTTAACCAGTATGTTGGTATGTTTTTGCAGCCACCACTGGAGGTATGTCTGCGTATCAGATTTCCTCTTCTGCATCTGGCCTTTCCGAGGCAATGGACTCACCTGGCTCTCTGCCAAGCCCTCAACATCTGACTGAGGAAGCATCACGTAAGAGGGAACTCCGACTGATGAAAAACAGGTAATTTCCAGCTGCCCTTCCCCATTCTAAAATTACCACAGCATTCTGTAGAGCATGAAATCATTATAGTAGCTCATTGCAGTTCATCTTGGTCCATCTTTCTGCACCTAAGGCCTTGCATGTTCTTCAGTTGCATTATTTCGTCTGCTTTCAACTTATGAGGTCAAAGGCTTTAATTCTTTGCTTGTAGCCTGTCACTGCATCATGCTTGATGGTGTCTCAATGTGTGGAGCATGTGCTAAAAGCTTTCTTTGCTTCACGATACTTAGAATGGAAAAACCAAACCTGTGGAATCATTCGCATTCTACACGCAACTAAAAAAACACTCATTCACAACTCAAGTTTTCCTGGTTTGGACTTGCTTTTACAAGCTTGCCACTACGATGCTTTGCAATTCTGACTTGCATGAAGTGGGAGCTGTAAACTAAATGTAAGATTTACAGTATTCACGCTCACAGAGCTTCTCTGTTGTTGCTTCCAGGGAAGCTGCCCGGGAATGTCGGCGGAAGAAGAAAGAATATGTCAAATGTCTCGAGAACCGAGTGGTCGTGCTTGAAAAACAAAACAAGACACTTATTGAAGAACTCAAGGCTCTTAAAGACTTATACTGTCACAAAACCGACTAACAACAGTCCAACCAAAACACGAAAGACTATACCGTTTACAGAGCAAACGCGCTTTTCACGTAATGTCTAGCCACCGCTCGCAATAATAATCGGATAAGGTGACAGCTGCATGGTTGTGTCGTCCTGTGTGAGAAAGATGGTGACGTGTGCATGTGTGTACGCTGGAGTCCGAGTGCTCCAGAGCCAGTCAGTGTGGTGTGTTGCCCGTGTTGCTTGTGCTTTTGCAGGACGGCGGCCAAAGAGTACAGACGCAGGAAGAAGGACTATGTGCGGAGCTTAGAGATGCGCATCGCCATCATTGAAAACCAGAAGCAGAAAATGACAGAAGAGCTGAACAGTCTAAGGCAAATGTGCACTGGAAAGTCCAATTCAGTTTAGTGGCACACTAGACTGCTGCTGTCTGTTTTAAATTCAGTTTTACTGTAAAATATTGTTGTCATGTGTGTGTTTTATATCTTCTGTGAAAAACAGTAGACCAGCACTGCCATTGGGCATTTTTGAAGATTTTATATTGGCAATTGGATTATATATTTCAAATATTTACAGTATCTACTTTAAGAGAAATGTTTAATTTATTATCAAAGGACCGCTTATACAAGTCATTCACAAACACACCAGCTCTAAAACTATATATGAATATAGCTACTGTATATACTTACTGTATAGGATTAACAGATATGTGTTGTATAGATTAAGTGTTTTTTGTGTGTGTGTTTATAGCATATTAATCCAAAATTCAGTTTAAAAAAATTTAACTAAATACACCAAATATAACAAAAATGAAACATTGTTGGTTACACCTGGTGTTTTTTTCGAGTGGCACAGTCCTTCAGCGTTTCCATTGAGACTATCTGTTTATCTTTAGCTTTTGTTTAAATAAATGTATCTAGCTCTCCATTAGATGGCGTTTTGTTGTTGCTTTTTATGTTGAGAGATCTGTGTTTGGAAATGTTTCACAGTGCAGTTATTAATCACTGTAACTTATTTTTTTTGTAATACAGAATTACTTTTAAATGTTCTCTGTGTATTTCATGCTCACTTTTAAAACATTTGGACTAATAACGTCTTAGCAAATTGATTTCTTACGATTACTTAAGAGGCACAAAGCAAGTCCGTTTGTTAAACGTAAAACATCTAAAAAATAATTTCGTGTTTAAGATAAATTTTGCAAATAACACCCAAATACAAATCTGTTTCTGTGTGAAGAGACACTCCCACTATCTGACTCTCTGCGGTTGTTAGAGCAGTTTCCTAATCGACTGCGCATGCGCAGTATATCGTAAGAGGGGCGAGGCAACGGTCCGACTCCGTCAAGAACGGATCAAAACAGACGCTTTATATTAGATTTTAGGGCCTTGGTTGTTATTTCTAACAGCATTTATAACGGCAAACTTCACAACATCGAGAAGACTGAAACACCAGGAAAAAGAAACCAGACTAAACCGAAACTACTAACAAAGTTACGCAGTGAGACGCCAACTACTAACGACTCAAGGTAAGATATTCATACTTTTTTATTCGCATAAAATCAGTAGTTGCAGTTGCAGTAGTTGATGCAAGTATTTCCATAGCTGTATGAGTGAAGTGTAACGTCATAGCCAAGGACTGGTCATAGCAGATGGTGACGTCACAGTAAATAAAGATGCATTCCATATGTTTCATAAATGCTATAGAAAACGCCTTTTATAGGATGTGACGTTAGGGTAGATTATTACTGAAGACTGTTGATATATGAGAAAAGCACTTTTTCCTATTTTCGTTTGATTATAACGTTACCTATTTTCTTATTTTGTTTTGCGTAATTTAAGTGAATATTTCTGCATAGCTTAATGCTAGTGATAACAATTTATAATTTGCTGTTTGTAACTACAACAAAAAGTACCAGGGTAATATCAAGTTTCTTTTCAGTTATTCTGGGAAGTACTTTTATGTACATACTATAGAAGACAAATATGTACAGGTATCTATTACCATTTGATACTATCCAAATTCACTCTAGGTAAATAACATGCCATTTCACTTAATTACCACCGATTAAATGTCTTAGAAATTGTCACGATGTGATCAGTGGTGGGATCTGACATGTAATGACAGCACTGATATTAAGCCAGGTTTTCCATTCAAGAGCCTCCATTGTTCCTCCCACACCTCCTCTCATGCTCAAGGTTTCTGTTTAAATTACTGTAGCCTACAGCTCATACTGCTCAAGCACACACACCCTGCTTCTACACGAAAACACCTTCAGTCACACGCACTACTATATAACTCACTCCTAAAGTGAGTTAATGCACTAAAATATCATTTTATCGCGATTAATTTATATGTATAGTACAAAGTATAACTGCTAAGCCATTTAAATTAACTGATATATAATGAAAACATTTTAGGTTGTAAGGTTCCATTTGTTCACATTAGTTAGTAACAATGAAAAGTACTTTTGAAGAATTTATTAAACACAGTTAAAGTTCATTTCAACATTTACTAATACATTATTTATTATTATTATACAAAAGTTGCATCAGCTAAAATTATTTAAAGAATCTAATATAACTTGACTAGAATTAATTAAAATAATAAGTACTGTATTACATATATTGCTCATTTTAGTTAATGCATTAGCTAATGCCAACTAATACGTGTTAGCATTATAATTACAAAGCTGCAGCAAGAAATACAGTTAAAATTCTATAAAAATATATAATGTAGAGAAAATACAAAAACACTACATATTATCTAAATAAAATAAGTGCTAATAAATCTTACAGACTCTTGCTGTGTAAACCTTGATATGTTGAATATATTATCCATGTGTGTTTCATACACAACATAATTTAAAGACATGTGAGTACAAAAGAGTAAAGAGTACAAAAGAATATAATATAGAGTGCAAATGAGATATGTCCTAAATTTATTTGAAAAGATCGAATGCTAGTCGCCATTATTAGTTCATAATAAACAACTATTTAAAATGAAACCACATCAGCAACACTAAATATATCCATTATTGATTCTGAACTAAACACGTTGTCATTCTTTAGTTACAGAACCGGTTTACAGAACCGAATGTGTTCTGGCAAGTTAGGCTAATTAGCGTGAGAAACTAAAACTTAGTCTGTCACAGTGTTTCAACCAGTACATGTCTAGATGCTAACAACTAGCCCTAAGAAATGAAGTCAATTATATATACAGTCTTTTTTATCATAACATGACAATGCCTCCGTGTATAAGATAAGGTTCAAAAAGACATGATTGATTCAATCAGTGTGGAAGAACTTGACTGGTCTGCAGAAAGCACAGTCCTAATCTCAGCTGAACACCTCTGTGTGACTTTAAATGGAAACCTTGAGCCAAATACTTGTCAACCAAACACCAATGTGTGTATATATACATGTATATTGCGGTTTGGCCTACCTAAATAGTGGTTCAAAGGCAACAGCATGCAATGTTATCAAGCACAAAGGGAAATACAGAAAGCACTGGATTGTTTGTGGTATAGAAAATGTTGTTTCCATGTAAACAGATCAGTACAATGGCAACGCAGTGTGTGACCAAAGTGGAGCTAACAGTCTCCTGTGAAAATCTGCTGGACATGGATGTGGGGTCCAAATCTGACCCGCTGTGTGTCCTGCTCATGAACACATCGGGAAACCAGTGGTTTGAGGTCAGGTCACTTGTTGTTTGTTGTGCAAATAGTTCAGATATCTATGTGAATACCTGTGCATGTCTGGGAATCTGAATGTTTTGTTTCATAGGTTGATCGCTCTGAGAGGGTTAAGAACTGCTTAAGCCCAAAATTCGCCAAGAAGTTTGTGGTCGATTATTACTTTGAGGTTGTTCAGAAACTCAGATTCGGCCTTTACGATATTGACAATAAAACCATTGATTTGAGCGATGACGACTTCCTGGGCGAGTTCGAGTGCTCATTGGGTCAGGTAAGACAAACAGAGATCCATCTTTTGAAGTCATTTTTCTCTGTGACATTGTTTGATGTGTTTGTTCTTTTTCCAACACAGATTGTTTCCAGTAGTAAACTGACGAGACCTTTGGTGCTGAAGAACAAGAAACCTGCAGGAAAGGGAACAATTACGGTGAGTTTCCGTGATATTTCATTATATTTACTCTCGATGTGGTTGCTAGAGAATAATATTTTTCCATAAAGTTCATCAGCTTATTGTGGATATAACTGATGTTGAACTGTTTCAATGTAAAATACAGATTTTAAAATTTTTTTCTACTCTTTTTTTTCTCATCAAGACTGCATTTGGTTAAAAATACAGTAAAATCAGTAATATTAAGAAATATTATTACACTCTTTATTTTAAAATACAGTTTATTCCTGTGATGCAAAGCTGATTTTTTTGCATCATTACTCCAGTCCTTAGTGTCACATGATCTTTCAGAAATCATTATTTTTAACATGCTGATTTGCATATTTAGTGAAACATTTATTATTATTATTTAAAATTAAATTATTTTGTGCTAGTTGATATTTTTGTTTTAACAAAATGCTTTTTGTTTCAGGATTCTTTGATGACTAGATTAAAAAACAATGTTTATTTGAAATGGAAATATTTAAAAACCCATACTGTCACTTCTGATCGATTAAAAAAGTTTTTGCTCAATAGAACACCTATAAAATTTACAATCAGCAAATATTTGTATGTTTGTATTCACTTCAGATCAGTGCAGAGGAAATCAAGGACAACAGAGTTGTGAATTTTGAGATGGAGGCCCGGAAACTTGACAATAAGGTAAGACATCATGAGATGTGAGTTTGTGAATTGGCTTTTCAATTTTAAACTGTAAAATGCATTCATTGTCTAAATGTGGATTTCTTGCAGGATTTCTTTGGAAAATCAGACCCCTACCTGGAATTTTACAGGCAGACGGAAACAGGCTGGCAGCTTGCTCACAGAACTGAGGTGCATTGTGTGTTGTGTGTTTGTATGTAGATGTGGATTATTAACTCTCTGAATGGTTATTGTTAATGTTTATTGTGAATGTTAATGATCTTTCATACCAGGTGGTGAAGAATAACTTGAATCCTTGCTGGAGGCCTTTTAAAATCCCTCTACGGTCTCTCTGTGCAGGAGACATGGAGAAACCAATCAAGGTAGAGTCTGTGTTCATTGGTTGTTATAAAGGTTTTTTTTATAACGTTAAAAAGCTCTCTGTTGCTAACACAAGTGTCATATAAAAAGCTGGCCGTAATTGTTCAGGCTTTACTATAGAGGCTGTAAAACTCTGGCTTTGCTTTGGCTTGTCAGTCAGAGGGTGTTTGGTGGCTTACAATCAGTGTTCATGACTTTGTGATTTTTCTTGCAAAAGCATCTTAAATGGAAACTGACTGTCGGGAAAAGAACAGGTATTTTACATCAGAACGGCTGTTTCATTTGTAAATGTGTGTGTCACTGAATAGTTGCCGGTTTGTCCTTCATAGATCAGTATAGAGCTATTCTGTCCAACTGTTGTTTCCTGAATGAGGTCATTTCAACCCCTTTCATGAGTTGAAGTCTTTATTTAGTAGAGTCCTTCTCAGGAAACAGTGGCATTTGTATCTGTGAATTTTAAGTTAATTCTGAACTTTAAAGGAACCATAACCAAATAGTTTCAAATTGTTATGAAAATAATGAATGAATTACATATTGTATTTTGTATTACATATTAAACACAGTTACTGTAAGTCAATAAACAACTAATGTCAGAATACTGACTGTATTTCAGTAATATGTTATGGAGTACAAATGAAAATTTTAATTGTATATGGTTTATTGTAACTATTTAAATGATTTATTTTACATTAAAAAAATACATAAATACATATATACATATATAATTATTTCTTTTGCATTACATACTGTATTAACCAGTTTCAGAATACTATTAGTACTGCATTTCAGAAGGAAGCCATGAAGTATTGAAATTTTAAGTTTTATATAATTAACTGTAATTTTTAAATGTTTTATTTTACTTGGAAAAAAATTAGAGATGTTTTTATTTTCTTCTGCATTACACAAAACTGGGTTAATGTAAATAACATAAAATAAAAATACTGTAAATTACTGTATTTCAATGCTGTTTGATACTGTTTTCTCAGAAAGACTCGCTGTCCTAGTGAAAGATTCAGAAAACACACTGCTGCTAGAATATTTTTTGACAGGTCTAACCTTATGAAATGTGGGCATTGGAGATGGCAGGGCGTCCGACATATTTCATCTATTCATTCATTTAGAGATATCTTGATTGGAGTGCTGTTCTGGTGGTGTCTTACTAATTTTTGAATGAAGAGGCTCATAGACCTGTGCTATGGTTCTTCATTTGATGCATGACCTCTCTAAATTCCCCTCTGTTTTACTCTCCAATCTCATTCACTCCAGATCAGATCATGTCACATTATTTCATGCTGTGTTTTCAACCCCTTTTTAGGTTGAATGTTATGATTATGACAACGATGGATCTCATGATTTGATTGGGATTTTTGAGACCAATATGAAGCGTCTACAAGAGGCGTCCCGCAGCGCTCCGGTGAGATGATCCTCAAAGCACTTTTGATTTCACTTCTTCATTTCTGATGAATGTGTGATAGTTTCTGAACTAAGGAAGCTGATTTTTGTCCTGCAGGCTGAGTTTGAGTGCATAAACAGTAAAAAGAAACAGAAGAAGAAAAATTATAAGAACTCTGGAGTCGTGAGTGTGAAAGTTTGTCAGGTACTGTGTCACATAAACACACTCATCTGATTTCATTCTCATCATTCAATATTAAACCCAATGCAAAGATTTCTAGACATGATTGTGTTTGCTATCTCAGATTACCAGGGAATACACCTTTCTGGACTACATCATGGGAGGCTGCCAGATAAACTTCATTGTAAGTCATTAACTATTTATTTATTATTTCACAAAAATAATTCCATTTTTGAATTAACTTCTAAATGATACAATTACTATTTATTGTTGAAATATAATTATTTACACAGTGGCTGTCATAACTTGTTTTATAAAAGGTTTATTTAAATACATTAAATAATTAAGACATGATTTATACAGGTATATAATCTAATATTTTTCAGAATTCTCTTGTCTAGACTTAATTTCTCTGTCTTGTTTATCATAATAATATTGCATGTATTATGAATTTATAAAAGAAATAAATTCCTTCATGTTGAAGCACAAAAATTAAATATTAAAAAGAATATTTTAATAGTAAAATCTAAATAAAAACTACTCTTTTATAAAAAGAAATCAAACTAAGTAGTAAATACAGTTTTAACTGTTTATTTATTATATTTTTTATTTATTTGTTTAATTAAGTATAGATAAAAAGACACGTTTGTGTAGAATTATATTTGTTGATAAAAAATGTCTACATAAATTCCATGTTGTAATATTTTATAATATATATTTCAAAAGCTGCATCAGTGTATTATTATAAAAACAATAACAAATAGTTTTATATTTCAATATGAATAATTTTTTTAATTATTATATAGGTTTGTATTTGCATATATTATGTCTCTATGAATTACATTACTTTATTGGAACAATGTTCTATAATATATATTACAAAAAAAAATATGAATGTATAAAAAAACAACAATTTTAGATTTTAATGTAATTTATATATTTATTTATTCTTTTAGTTATGATATATAAAAGACAGACATACTTATTATTAATTATTCTGCATATATTATATTTTCATGTTGAAGCATGGTTACTCGTGTCATACCCATGTGCGTCACATCTTTCTTCTCTTCCAGGTGGGCATAGACTTCACAGGGTCAAATGGTGACCCCAGGTCACCTGATTCTTTACATTACATCAGTCCTCAAGGTGTGAATGAGTATCTCTCAGCCATCTGGTCAGTTGGCCTCGTGGTCCAGGACTATGACAGGTACAGGGACACCAACAATATTTATTCATTATACTATCAAATAAAAAAAACCATAGGTCTAATTCTTTCTTTCATATCCTCTAGCGACAAAATGTTTCCTGCGTTTGGATTTGGCGCCCAGATTCCACCTTCATGGCAGGTAAATGAAATTAAATCATGCTGTTATAACTGTGACAAACTCCCAGAAGCCTCAGTTAACTATTGTTGTTGTTTTTTTCCAGGTGTCTCATGAGTTTCCTCTCAACTTCAATCCCACAAATCCATTCTGTGCAGGTATATTAGGCTACAATATCAGTCTTCAACCCCCTGCACTTGACAGGAAATAATATGCATAAACAGGAAGCTGTATTTCTCTTCCCATAGGTGTAGAGGGTGTGGTGGAGGCCTACAGGATGTGCCTTCCTCAGGTCAAACTTTATGGGCCTACGAACTTCTCTCCCATAATTAACCACGTGGCTCGTTTCGCACAGCAGGCTTTACAGCAGAATACAGCCTCGGTGAGATTCAACACAAATCCTGATATTTTATGCACTGATGCTTTATGGCTTTCTGACTCTGCCCCCTGTCCATTTCAGCAATACTTTGTCCTGCTGATCATCACGGACGGAGTGATCACGGACATGGACCAGACACGTGGAGCCATAGTCGCCGCCTCACGGTTGCCCATGTCAATCATCATTGTTGGCGTAGGCAAAGCTGACTTTACCGATATGGAGATTCTGGACGGAGATGACGGGCGCCTGAGGTCTGTCACAGGAGAACCGGCCGTACGCGACATTGTGCAGTTTGTGCCCTTCAGAAAGTTCCAGAACGTGAGTAAAAAACAGTCTGAGGTGTTTAGGACACAGCTAATTGGGGATTGCTCTCGCTTTGGCTTTTTCCTTTTTGGGGCCTATCTCTTGCAGCTCTGGGTGCTTTCTTATTTGGGTTTCTATTATTTTGCTTGCTGCATATTATAGTAGTTTTACAGCCGTTTTATTGAAAAAAAGCCTAATTGGAGTATAATGGAGTATCATTCATGTTTGTTTATCTGTTTATTTTCATTAATATAAACATATATGAGAGCTATATGTTTATTTCAGACATTTTATTTGCATGTTCATGGAGGTGAAAAAATTAGGGATGGGGATTGCAATTAGCGATTTAAATCCTCATAACAATTATAGTTCCTTCACAGTTCATTTTATGATTCTTTTAGTTCTTTTGAGGAAAAAATATATTTATATTTATTCATATATATTAGTGCTGTCAAATTATTAATTGCGACTAATTGCATCCAAAATAAAAGTTTTTCTTTACATAATACTTGTGTGTAATGTGTATATTTATTATGTATATATAAATACACATGCATGTATATATTTATGAGAAATATGTTAGCTTTGTATATTAAATAAATTAATATATAATACAAAATATAAGAATATAAATATATAAATGCAAAAACATGTAAATATTTTCAAGATACATTTACTGTATGTGTGTGTTTTTTTTAATTTTTTATACATAATACATTCACAGTACACACACATATTATGTAAACATTATTTTGGATGCGATTAATCATTTGACAGCACCAATATATATATAATATATATTTATATATAAATATACATTTTTTTGTATCATCTACATACAAATTTCATTATTTCAGATGTGAACAAGCAATCAGTAACCACTAATTTTAGTCTCACAAAAAAATATAGTGATTTATTCACTAAGAACTTGCTCATGGGAGCTCATTTATTTGGATTACACTGGTCATGCTGTAAGTTTTTGATTCACTAAAATACAACTAAAAAGAGTCATTTGTTCTGAATCATTTTGTTTACACTGTAAGTTTTTGATTAATTTTTAAAATAACCATCTGATTAGAGTAATTTGTTTAGGAAACATTTGGATTACACTGGCCATACTCTGTGTTTTTGATTCACTGAGAAACAGCCTATAAGAGTTATTTGTTTGTGAATCACTTTGCTCACGCTGTATGTTTTTGATTCACTAAAAATGAGCAGTTCATAAGAGTCATTTGTTTGGGGATCTGAGTCCACATGTAGCTCTGTATGATTCGCGCTAACTCCGTTCAATACACATCTGCGGGCATATGCTGTACGTTTATGTGGACTCTTAACATAGTTATCATTATAGATATCACACTCAGTGTGAATAAACCTTAAAGAAATAGTTCACCCAAAAATGAAAATTCTGTCATCGTTTACTCACCCTCGAGTAGTTCCAGATCTGTATGAATTTCTTTGTTCTGCTGAACACAAAGGAAGATATTTTGAAAAAAGTTTGTAACCAGGCTGTTTTTGGTCACCATTGACTTCCATAGTATTTTGGTATGGAAGTCAATGGTGACCCAAAACAACCTGGTACAAACTTTTTTCAAAGTATCTTCCTTTGTGTTCGTTTTCCTTTAATGTGAAAAATTCATGTGAACGTGAAAAATTCAACAAACTAAAAGTAATTTGGTTCTGTTATTTATTTATTTTTATGGAACAAGTTCCCAACCCTTTTCTTAATTGTTCATGCCAGTAGACACTGAGTATAGCGGATCACGACACAAACTTATATTTATAATGTTTTAGTCCCACATATCTACCACATGTTATGGCTTGTAGCATCTCACCTGTGCCTTTGTGTCCGTTTCATTTCAGGCGACCAGGGAAATGCTTGCCCAATGTGTACTGGCAGAATTACCACAACAAGTCACGTCCTACTTCAGATATATAAACCTGTCACCTCCGAACGAGCCAAAACAATCATAGACATGAACATGTAGGGCTCTCTTCTTTATCTGCACCTGACCTTCTGTCATGCGCCTGTCTCAATGATTTAATGCTTTGCTGTGTCACAAAGCATTCAGCTATCACACAGCAGTCATATTCATCTGTTTTATTGAAAGTAGCCATTGATTAGTAGTCGTGGATGCCATATTTGCCATAAAACAGCATCACGAACTGAGGGAAAGAAGATGTTGAATGATGATGAAACTCAAAGCAGGTTTAGCTAAAGCATGATAAATTTATGCTGCATTCATGTCATATCTGAATTATGAAACTGAAGTCCTTGGATTCTGAAGGTATTTGTTGCTGTGGCAACTTAATAGGAAAAATGAATCCCCGTCTGTTTAGTCGGTGGCTAGCTAGCTTTTATTTCTGCAATATTAAACCATATTTTGGTTTATTGTTTTATATTGATATATTTGGAGTTACTGATTTGAATAAATTCCTAACCAGTATTGTTATTGTTGTCTATAACTAAAACTTTTAAAACTGTGAAGTAAAATTAAGAAATTAAAAAAAAAAAAGAAAAAGATTTTTTTTTGTAATGACTAACTAAAATAAGTGCTACATGTATTTACTTAAACTGAAATAAAAATAAATCTAAATGAAAATATAAAAATAGTGATGAGTGCATAAAGAAATGCTTAAATTAAAATGTACTTAACTAATAAACTAAAAGTAATAAAATCATTACTAAATATATAAACATATATATAATAAATACAGTATGATATAAATATAAAACAAGATCTAAATAATAAAAATGTTACCGTTTTGGCTATTGTCATGGGTGCAGGAACAAACGAACAGAGATCCGAGTTCAGGAAATAACAGTCTCTTAATATTCCAGACAGGCAGGGTAGTTCTCACACACACACGTGTTGGTTTTTGTGGTTTATGGGGACTCTCCATAGGTGTAATGGTGTTTATACTGTACAGACTGTATGTGGTATTGCCCTACACTGACCCTACACCTAAACCTACCCCTTACAGGAAACTACAGGCATTTTTAGATTTTAAAAATAACACCATTTAGTATGTTTTTTTTAAGCCTTTTGTTTTACGGGGACACTGAAAATGTCCTCATAAATCACCTTCATATTAAAATACCTGTTATACCCATGTCATTATACAAATTTGTGTCCTCCTAAACCACATAAACACACGCAGGCACACACACATATATTATTATTATTATTATTATAAATAATATATTATCTGAAAAGCTAATACATCTGCTAAAAAAACATAATTGGTCACAATTATTAAGTGGAAGACATCCACTAACATTATAACATTCATAACATAACATTATATTACATTATATTATATTGTATTGTTTTTCATCAACTGGACAAAATTTACAGCAGGGCAGAAAAAATAAGAGTGCATAACAGAAATACTGAAATGAAAATTAACATGAACATTAAAAAAATAAATAAAATAAAAGTGTGAATAAATATAAGTATATTATATAAATAATAAAACTGCTACAGTAATATAATAGTAGATAATTTTTTTTATGTGATACATTGTTTCAATAATTATTTTATAACTATATTAATATTATATATTTTATATATGAAATAAATTATACAATTTCTATTATTATTTAGATTATCTAAAATAATAGGTAATATAACTGCTAAACGTGTCATTTGTCACAGGGATAAAGTGTTTAAGTCCAAATGTTCATAATATTCGAATAGTATAATAGCTAATGGATAGCTGACATGATATGACATTAGCGCCGCGTCTGCACTGTCTTGTTACTAACGCTATGATGCTTAACCCCTCTCTCCATCTCTGACCTCCTTCTGCTGCTCAAAGTCAGAAATACGATGACTGATGTTTTCTCTCTCTCCGTAGTCTCCTAAAGAGGAGCTGGCTAAGTGTGTTCTGGCGGAGGTTCCTGGTCAGGTCGTCACCTTCTTTAACATGATGAAGCTCCCTCCTCTGAAGTCAAACACTCCAGTGGACACTGCAAATGGGGCGATACAGAACTGAAGGACAAGTTAACTTCTGGACATCACCAGCCTGCTAACTTAAGGCCTTTTTAAAGAGACATACCACTAGATACATGAGTTTTGATTATATCTTTCAATGGTCTATTGTAGAGCTTGTTTGGACTCAAGTATCCTACTCTAATTTATCAGTTACTAGAAAAAAAATTGGAAGGGAGGTTAAGTTTAAAGTCAACTGTTAGTGTTGCAGGCAAGATGACTTAATGGTATGAAGGCATTTATTTTATTTTTTTAATCTTCAGTGTCATTCAAAATTGTTTACAGTTAGCATTGTCTGTAATTTTTTCATGTCATTATCATTCTTTTTTTATCTGTATATGTTTTTTAATCAGTGCCTCACAAAGCCATGTTTTCATATACCTAAAGCATTATTTTGAACTGATCACATTAATGTGCCTGATAGCATGCAGCTCCTATCCACCTTATTGTGTACCGCATAACCCTATGTGTGAAATTTCCGGTTTATTACCCACTGTAGAGAAATAGCGAGAAGAATAACAATGTGCAGTAAGTGGTCAAATTGTTTGCACTACAAACCAGTGTGCTCATAATTAAAACAATACATTATCATAAAGTTTGACACAAATATTTGCAATATCAAGCATCAAAATGAGCTGTTTTGTACAGCTGAAAATAGATGGATGCGATTGGCACCGGAAACCAGTCCCATAAAAATTACAATGCCTGTGCCCGCTCTTACGGCAAGAATAAGGTGGATTAAAATATGTGGCAGCTTTTTATATTGCCAAGATTTATTTTTAAGCTGAGGACACTGAGGAATGGTGCTGTACAGATGAAAGCCATTAATACTGACGTCTGGATGAGACTGTCATCCTGTTATGTGCCTAAATGCACTATGCTTAAATATTTGCAAAGGTAATCAGCTTTTTGAATCAGTATTAACTGTTTAAGATGCAAATTACATTTAGTTTGTTTTACATTTAATCACAATGTCTATATTTGCATGTTGAGAGGAACATATTAAATCATCATAAATGTAATATAAATAAAACTATTTCTGTTTCATCAGATACAGTATCGGTGTAAAGTAATGTGTGTCTGTAGCATGCCTTGTTTCACATACAGTAAATAAAACACCAAAAAGTGGATTTGCAATATTATTTAGATGCGATAATTAAGGATGACAATGAAACTTCGTATCAGATATTTAATATTTATTTTATGAAAAACACTGACAGATTTACAATATGCAAAGGCCAGGAAACCCATCCACCATGACGCTGCCTAAAGTGCTGAACAGGTTGGGTAATAAGTTCAAAATGATTGAATCTGTCAGTAAACTAACTACAAGATTGCAGTCAGTATTTACTGTTTTAATCATGTTTCTGTAGCTCTG
The DNA here is from genome assembly GCA_032359235.1 of Enteromius mattozi. Classification (NCBI taxonomy): domain Eukaryota; kingdom Metazoa; phylum Chordata; class Actinopteri; order Cypriniformes; family Cyprinidae; genus Enteromius; species Enteromius mattozi. Next base: position 13,482,390 of record JAUMHE010000082.1, read on the forward strand.
AATGAATGGATGAAATGGATAGACAGATGTGTAAACTGTTGTTATTGACAAATGGATGGATGGATTGTAAAACTGTAAAAAGACAGATAGATAGAAAGAGATGGTTTCATTGGGCACACGCGCCTGGACCGAAGTTAACTTCCGGTCTGTGTTTGTTTATCGGTCTGGTTAGTGTCGCTGGCTACAAACACAGCTAATAATGAGTAATGAAGTTGTTTTCAGGTTATTGTGCTGTGGGATGTGTTTCCCATACATTTATTTATTTGTGGCGACCTGCCACTATATCAAAACTGACCCATTTTCCAAAAGGCTTCGTTGACTAAACTTGAGCACGTTTCAAACTTAAACCGAGGCATGGGCGTTTTTATATCACTGTATTTCTGAAGGAAGACTGTCTTTAGAAAATGTCGTTTTCACTTCATCTTGCATATAAGGCAGTGTTTGTAAGCTCAGAGCTGCTTTGTCTACAGCTGTTACCAGGGAAACCTCTCGTTTCTCGTGCTAAAGTACCTCCTGCTGGCAGAGAATGAGTTGTTTATGTTGTCGTTGAAACCGTATATATAGAGGAATTAATAATGGATTGGTGGATAAATGTTTTTTCAGTTCTTTTTTTCTGCTGCTTGTGCCTGTAAGAAAGAGAAGTGTTATTGTTAATTATTTCAGACCTCTCAATGACTCAATGAACAAACAGAGTTGTTGTATTAGGAGTATTTTCGGCATTTTTTCTCTCATCAGATCATCACACACACACCTTGAGTTTCTCCAGTAATCCTCCTTTCCCAAAGCCTCCAAAAGCACGTAGCATTTTCGGAGTGGGTGGTTTTTGTCCGAACATTGCCAATCCCTTCTTCTTTTCTCCTTCATCTTTGACAGGAGCAGCTTTACCTTTGGCCTTCATCAGTTTCCTGGGCAGAGAATGAATCATCCTTTATTGTAGTAACTGCATTTATCTATTAAATCATGTTGTATGACTCTGACCCTCTGACTCACCGTCCCTTCCTGGCCAGCACTTTCTGAGACTCGGGGTAATGGACCAGGATATCAGTGAGATCTTTCTTATCCAGAACAAAAAGGTTGGCGAATCCATGAGCAGCAACATTTGCTGTTCTTCTGTTGCCTCCATCTTTTGCTGACTGTAAGAGACTGAAAATACAGGCATTTTTGTTTTAGAAACTTTTTTAGACATTCTTGTTAGCATTGTACTAATGTTTAGTGACAGTAAAGACATATATACAAAGTATTCTCAGCTTTGTCAATTAATAGTAAATTAATAAAAATAAAATAGTAATATTTCACAGTATTACAGTTTTTACAGTATTTTTGATCAAATAAATGCAGCCTCTGTTAGATTCTTCTTTTTAGGACAAAAAAATAACAGACCCCAGTCTTTTGAACTGTAGTGTATATACAGGTCCTTTTCAAAAAATTAGCATATTGTGATAAAGTTCATTTTTTTCTGTAATGTACTGATAAACATTAGACTTTCATATATTTTAGATTCATTACA
>JAUMHE010000082.1:13487873-13499720 GCA_032359235.1 Enteromius mattozi
CTCAACAGTATTTTGAAAGTATTTTGAAAGTGATTGCAGTACCAGTTTTGGCCATTTCTTACATACGGTTCCTTTAATTGGCAACTAAATTAAAATAAGTTTAAGTTAAAACAAAGCCAAATATAAATATAAAAAATAAATATATAATAAATAAATAATAAAAATAAATGATACAAATTACAAATTAAATTAAAGCTAAAAAATTTAAATCAATTGAATAAACTGAATTTAAATTATACTTAATACTAAAATAACACTTTAAAAAAAAAGAAAACTGAATTATGAAAAATTTGCTCTGGAGAAGTTGACTGACCCGCATAAACCGGTTTATCCTAAAGATTGATGTAAACCCAAAGTGAAAACACAGCAAGTCAAATGGTATGATGCTTATCAGGTCTGTCTGTTGAGAGAAAAAATATACATTTAAATATACACAATTATTTTAATTATTTGTTGTTGTTTTTTTTTAAATTATAATTACTAATCCTATATGTAATTTGTACACACCTGAAATCTGGCAGATTCCCTGTACCTCTGTTTTGCCATTATTCTGTCTTTCTGAGGAAATAAATTGGTAGGATTTTGACCGGACACGAACCTACTGTAACAATTCCAAAAGTGTCTATACCAAGATTCACTTACTATGATATCTCCTGCTTTCACAAACTGTAAGCGTGTCTGAAACATGGTGATATCTATTATGTTCACAAGGTCTGCCAGGATATCAAAAAAGATCCAGAAGGGGATGGCCACAGGCGTGTGGTACGGGAAACACAAACGTGCAGTGGCCAGCCAAACGTTGTAGTTAAAAGCGATTGTGACGACACTCAGCCATTTAATATACCCCCGATCTGGAAGGAAGAACAAACATGTGCAGGCCAGTGCTTTATTCTTCAAGAGGCATCTTCAGTTCTCGTAATGTCCTACCTGTGAAAGGGTCGATGGTTGTCCCTAAATATGTATCCATCTTGTCTTCGAAAGGTTTGAGAAGCGTGTCTATGCATGTGCAATTGATTTTTGGCCAGGTGGCTTCAGCTGCCTCCTTATCAGCCTTCTCCTTCTCAGCTTTCAGTTTTTCCTCTTTCTCCATCTTTTCTTTTTCCTCTTTTTCTTTTTTAGCAGCCGCTTTCTTAGCATCGTCCTCTTTTTTCTTCTGCTCTGCCTCTTCTCGTTTTATTCTGTCTGCTTCTTGTTTTTTGATCCAGTCGTCCTTACGATAAACCGGTGCTGGAAGAGTAGACCAAAGTTCAGAAGAGGTTAAGTTCATTTTTATTTATATAGCATTAATGCTTCATAGATATGCATGAATGGATTCCCTGCTGGAAAATTCAGGTGGGAGATAGTTTTTCATGCTTTTGCTCGACAAAACTGTTAATTTAGTCATTAGATGATCCAAGCTGGTGTAGATGTTTGAAAAAATGGACTAGCGGCTTGTTTTTGACCTGGTAGAGAGCAACAAACCAGCTATGTTTTCCAAAAAACACCATGACCACCTGAATCTATAATAACCTGGTTCTTCCAGCAGAATAAATGAGTCAAACTGTTAAAAAATGTTAAAGGGACAGTGAAAATTGATTGCTTACTCTCATGTCATTCCAAATTCATAAATCTTTGGAACACAAACTAAGATATTTCTGATGAAATCCGAGAGATTTCCCCAAAGACAGCAATTTAACTGACACATTCATGGGACAGACAAATAGTAAGGACATTGTTAAAATAGTCCATGTGACATCAGTGGTTCAACCTTAAATGTTTTGTTTGACGATGCTAAAAAGAACATTATTTTGTGTATTGGCTGTAATGCATTGTGTTTACGTTGCTTAAGGTTCAAAAAACACATTATTTTCCATATAATGTACTTTATTGTTGCTCTTCTATGTTCACCATGAAATGCACGGTATGTTCTGATTGGCTAGCTATTCAATGCATTGTGATTGGCCGAATACCTCAAGCGTGTGATGAAAATGTTACGCCCTTGCCATATTAGAAAACACACAGCATCTAAACGGCATGGTGGCAGCGGCAATAACACTACAGCGAGAGAGTTCATTTGGGCAGTGTTATGCAAATCTTCCCACACAGTGACATAGATTTGTGAAGGCGTGTTTAAATGATCTTTAGTAAGGCGTGAATAAGTCTTAACTAGGGCTGCACGATAATCATTGTGCAATATGTAAAGAGCATCTTGTCAGGATTTCCCATTGAGCCGCATTTACAACGCAGAGCCATTGTTCAATGACGAGCTGCGCAAATCCGTGTTCATTATTAGCGTGATTTTCCGCAGCTCATTGGTGAACAGCGGCTCTGCGTTGTAAATCCAGCTCAATGTGAATTGTTACAATCCAGCCCTAGTATTAACTTTTAGAAAGAATATCTCTTTGGGTTTGAGACTTTAATAATTTTGTGACTTTATGGATTTTGTTTATGCTTGGGAACTTGGGTTGCTGTCTATGGAGTGCCAGAAAGCTCTCAGATTTCATCAAAAATATCTTAAAGTTTTCATTTTGGGGTAGAGTATCCCCAAAGATGAATGATGGTCTTACAGGTTTGAAACAATATGAGAGTATTTAATGACAGAATTTTTATTTTTCTGTGAACTATCCTTTTAAGATTACAAGTCCTTAAGAAACAAAGAAATGAGAAATAAATCTTAGATTATTTACTCATCTTGGATTATTGACATGTCCCTCAAACAGCAGGATTCTGGATGTGTTTGTACTCACTGACAGGTGGGCTGTGCTCTGGGGATGAGGAGTAGGGGTCTATGATTTTCTCCTTATAAAGATCCGTCCTCTCCCGTAGTTTCTTCACCATGTCTCGCAGGTGGTCATCACAGTATCTGTTAATGACGATGGGTGGAGCAGGTGGTGGTGGTGCATCCTCACTACGTGAAAAAGACACATTGGAACATATTTTCAATTATGTAAGAAATCACTACTAGTAGTAGCAGTACTGTCCTGGAGATATTCTGTTCCTGTTCTAAAGCAGAAATAAAGGTCAAATTATGATTAATCGAAAATGTATTTGTATGGCACTTTTCACAGTACTCGTTGTTTCAAAGACATTCCACAGTAAAGCTAGATGTTGGTGTTTATAATATCTAGTGCTGTCAAAAGATTAATTGCGATTAATAATATATGTGTGTACTGTGTATATTTATTATGCATATATAAATACACACACTCATATAGTATATATTTTTTAATTTGCATGTAGGTCTGTCACGATATTAGAATTTTCACACCACGGTTATTGTGGCCAAAAGAAATCGATATATCACGATATCTATAGAAATCTTTGGGGAAAAAACTTTAGCTGTCAAATTATTTTTTACTTTGTTTATTTCGTTTTTCTTTTTTACCCATACAACAAACATAAGGAGACAGATAAACAGGGCACATGTGTTGCATGCACTCTGGGTTTCTCTGTCTTCTTTGAAGCTCCCTATGAAATTACAAGAAAGAAAATACGGTCAAGATCAACAGTATGATGAATAAATATTAACATCAAAATTGATACTTTAACCTGTTAACTTACGTACCCCTATTTTAAGTGTTTTAAACTATGGTTGCGCCGGCACCAGCATAGATGTAGCATTACGTGCATGGCACTGCTATGAACTTAGCACCCTTTATTTAAATATAAAAACAGAAAACCGCTGTTAACAGGTTAATGTAAATTATTATTATGTATAATGTATAATTATGATTATCGGAATCAGGTGTGTTTACTAAAAGGAGACATGCAAAATATGCAGAGCATATCATGGTTATCGCCAAAACCGGTATATCGCGACACCCCTATTTGCATGTATTTAAATACATATATTTATATAATTTTTATTATATATGCATATATTTAATATACAAATATAGCATATTTTTCTTAAATATATACGTGCATGTGTGTATGTTTATATATACATAAGAAATGTAGGTACACACACACACATATGTAAACTTTTTTATTTTGGATGTGATTAATAATAAAATGATTAAATTTATACATTTGTTCATAGAATGTTTTCTAAAAGGTCTTAGTAGAATGTTCGTCTAACAATTTTTAAATGTTACTACTTGTTCCAGAATGTTCAGGGAAATTTCTCTTAACATTTGTATTAAGAAAAAAAACATGGACATTTTGAATACTCAGAGCTTATGACCATACTGAATGTACACAGGTTAAGTAGGATCTATTGTATATATACAATTTTTCATATATAGGCATAATTGGGTAATTATGTAGTTGACTTTTTTCAACAATATTACAATAAAGCATTTGAGACATGCTATACACTACTTAACACAAGTGTAATATATGTGTCCAGTATATACTCAAAGTAGATTTATTAATTAATTTATTAATGTATAATTATTAATTTATAATTTGTGGTGATTTTGAGAATTATGAACTCTTAACTGGTTTAGATATGTGAACATAGAGAGTGTTATTACAAAAGAAGGAAAACTTGACAAATCTTTGCATACAACACAGCCAACGAATCTAACGGCTTGAACTCAATCTTTACATGCTCAGCACTAGCAGTGCAAACCTGTACCTCATCTATTTATAACTGGTTTAATCACTGCAACTCTGTTTTTGTGTCAAATCATGGCCTTAAATAGCTACATGACTGTTCATATGAGGTTTGGTACTCTTTCAGCAGACGGTAGTATAATACAGCAGATGAATTGTGACAGGAAATGATGGCTGCCTAGCATGGTTTGCTGAAATCAATAAAAGTCAGCTGTATTTATGACACAAAGAAAATTATAAAAGCAAATAGAAACTCCTGGTCGCACGTGAGGATGTTCTTGGATCTTCTTAAGTCACAAATACAACAGATCCCCTAATCTACTTTCAGCTACTCTTGGAGTCACAAGCTGCTCATCACTGAGTGGAAGATGACAGTAAAGATCTGCTCCATACAAACCAACAACAACTTGTAGGGGCAAAGATGCATTTTCTTTCTGATCTATTGAAACTTGTTAATATTCCTCCCCTGACAAAATCTTCATTCCTAAAATAAAAATAGTTCATGTTCATTTATTTGTGCCAGATGTATTCTGCCAGTGCAAAAAGTCTTCCGCTTTTAAAATAGCACTGTCAGGATTTACTAAAGATGTGCAGTGAAGAATTACCACTGACTTTTTAAATATGCGTTTGTAGAAGTTTCTCTTTCAGATGCAAAATGTATGAAATATAGTTAAAGAAACAACTAAAAAGTTACACTTCTCCACTGTCCAAAATTTGAGTTCAGCGTCAGTGTTGCCAAGCCCTCGTTTATCCTGCCAATTGGGCTACTTTAAAACTCTTCCCGTGGGATGTTTTTCATGTCTGCGGGTTTAAGCAACCACAATAATGTAATATTTAGCATCTAGAATGTGACTTTTATCAGGGGAACCCCACCAAAACATGTGCATTTTACCCCACCGGAACATGATTTTTACTGGGAATCCCCCTAAAAATACTAGTTGTGATGTTTTAAAAATAGGACATCAAATTGATTAGTTATAGTAATACATATTGTATTGAATATTTAATAATAATATATTTAATAATTATTAATAATTAAGTATTATTATTCCGAATACTTTACAATTTAACATTAATTATTGTTATTATTATTTAGCATTTTTAATCTATCTATTTTTAATCTCTAAACCTTTTCTGTCCGCTCTCGAGCCCCCTTGTGGCATATGAACCTCAGTTTGAAAACCAGAGTCTGACTATAGTTTTTTAGAATAGTTCACACTACATATAATGAGAATATTTACAGGCAGTCTAATCTCTTACCCCTCTGCAGCTTCTGCTCCAGGGTTGGCTGGATCTGCTGGTTTGGCATCTGGTTTAGGAGGTTCTGGAGCAGGTGCTGAAGCTGGTGCAGGTGCAGGTGCAGGTGCTGGTTCTTAAGAAGCACAGGTAAGAATTAAATGTTTTGGGATACTATGAATTTGATATTCCTAACATGTAATATTTCTGAATTAGATGTCTATAATTAAAGACACTCATTCAAGTGCTTTAAAAATGTTTTAATAGGTTAAGCTTTAGCTTCTTCTGACACGCTACTTAATTAACAAAGTGCTTTAGCAAGATTATGTGGTTCTTTATGCTTTTTCATCCAACCCTTCAAATGAGAATGTCTTCAGGGTCCCAGATGAAAACACCAATTATCCATCTAAGTGAAGATGGATGAAGACTCACCGGCAGGCTTTTCCTCCTTTTTCTCTTCTCTTTTTTCTTCATCTTTCTTTGCATCAGTCTTTTCCTCCTGTTGACAACAAAAATGATTTTGTTTATTTCTTCATCACAACACATTTCCAATTTATAGCAATGACATTTTAAGGAATGAGAGTTGTGTCATAAACCGTTTTACACACTCCCTGTGCTACATATGCTTACATGAGACATGCAAATGATTTTATTTGTGAGCTTCAGGGTTATTATACTAGCACAGATAGTATTTAAACTGAACCGAGCTAAATAATGCCTTTGACTGAAAATTGAGTGTTTAATCTTGCCATTTTACATTGACACACTTTTCCTATTTAATACTGTAAAGTGCTTTGACACAATCTGTATTGTTAAAGGAGCTATATAAATAAAGCTGACTTGACTGTTATCTTTGACTTAAACAATAAAAACATTTTCGTTACTTGAAATAAAATTAAATAAAATACAAAAAACATTTTATTTCAGCTACTTACTTTATTTCAGACACAGCAACAATTCTACTTTGTGTTTAGTTGAAGAGCTAAAATAACTTAAACTAAATAAAATAAAACTAATAAATAAAAAACAACTACAAAATTTAAAAAAACAACATAACTAAAACTTTAAAATGAAAGTAAAAACAAAATAAAATCTAATCCAAAATATAAAAAAATGGTGGTATATCAATAATATTAAAATAATGCTGGTTTGGACTGAAGTTGACCTACAGTAGTGGTTTTAAATATTAAACATATATGAAAGTATAATAATGTGCATGCAGGAAGTTGACAATTGCTACAAGTAAATTTCCATTAGCTTATATATATATATATCTATTTTTTCATAGTCATCTGGTATTCCAAATAATTAATAAACACTAAATGTGTAATAATTTTTCAAAAAGTCCAAGAAATTAAAAACAGTTTATGCAAGTATTTATTTGCAAGTATACAACAAAAATTTTGCATAAACATCGAACAATCTCCATCATCTGAGATCCTTAAATATAAATAATAAAATAAAACAACAATATATTCTAAAATATTTATATTATAGTAAATATAAGTATTACAGTATATGGTATTTGAGTAATCAAACTGACATGTTATTCATGTATTCACATGCAGTATATTTATGCTCTAAAAAATCTTTCAGACTAATTTAAAAAGTAGCATATAAATGTCTATAGATCCTCCTATTCTCACATAAAAATCAAAAAGATTATTAGTAAGTAAATATTACCTATTTAAATCCAGGTCACTCATTTTTTTGAGCTGCCTACCCAGTAGACTAAGCTAAGATGTATAATTTTGATCATTTTTGTATTTCTCTGTTGTATATGAGAGATGATGTTGATGCGGAGTTGTGCTAAAGCCAGGTGCTCGTACCTCTTTCGGAGGAGCAGGTGCCGGGGCCGGTGAAGGTGCTGGTGTTGGAGGTCCAGCGCTCTGAGATACTGCCACCGCAGTTTTGGGCCAAAAAAGCGTTTTCAAGGTGCTGAACATAGCTGCCCTGGCTCGAGCAGGCACGCGATCCCATTCAGATTAATCCCTCCACTCCTTATCCACCTGTCGCTGATTTGTGAACTCCGACCTGCTTCAATTAATTCTTAGAGCTCTATTAATTCCCTCTTAGGAACGTCCCTTTTCCCAGGGTTCACTACAGTTTGACTGACCTATCGCTGGCCTGCTTACTTTCAGTCAACCAATCACAAGCCTTCTATTAAAACTGCATTATAGGGTGAGCTGCAAAGGGTCATTTCAATTTGTAAAGCCAGCTTTTTAATTGATATTGGAAATATTTGCACATTATTGGTTCACATTGGATTACTCAAAGTGTGCCAGACAGCCCTTTAATAGTACATTCATGGGCTATTCTAGAGCTCCGAGCTATTTCTGCCCTGTTTGTGATGTGGGTCCGCATTTAGAAAGACCACTTAGCTAATTAAAGCTCTCAATGTCCCTGCAAGACTAAAGAGATTAACTGTGAGATCCCACGGCAGATTGACTCAACTACCAGTCCTTGGCTAACTGAGAGAATTAAGGCTACGTAAACTGTCAAGTATAAATATATCTGATGAGAAATGATGTTCACTGTACTATGCAATTATAAAATAAGTCTTTTATTTAAGTCTCAGTACAAAAGTGATCTACAAACATATTGTTTTGGAAAGAAATTGAAATAAACTGCAATCACATAATGCATGTATTATTAGTAATAATTTGCAAGTACTGCAGTTAGTAGGGAAAGAAGCTCATTTATTTTGAAAAAAATACATTTAATACGTAGATTATATAAAAAGGAACGAAATCTTCACAGAGAAATATTTAAAGTATTTCATGTGATTATTGACGTTCTGAAGTAGCTGCAGTCTAGAAAAGAAAAATTTAAGGAAAATGTTTTTGTAATTATGTTATTCTGTTATACAGCTAATGTTCAATGTTTTGTACAGTACCACTAAAACATTTGGGGTCAGTAAGTGTATAAAAAAGTTTGAAAATAAATATCTTATACAGTGAAATAAAGAGTAATATTGCGAAATTATATTTTTAATATTTGAATAAAACGTTAAAAAAAAATTCTATTTTAAAATGTAATTTATTCTTGTAATGCAATGCTTTTTTCAGAATTATTACTCCAGGCTTCATGAGTCTTCAGTAATTATTTTTAATATGCTGGTTTTCTGCTCCAGAAAAATTTATTTTTATTATCAAAGTTGGAACACTCCACTATTTTGAAAAAAGGCTAATTTTCTATCTCCGTTCGAGTTAAACAGTTTAATTGTACCATTTTTGAATCCATGTAGCCAATATACGGGTCTGGCGGTAGCACTTTTAGCTGCAGCTTAGCATAGATCATTGAATCTGATTAGACCGTTAGCATCATGCTCAAAATGGACCAAGGAGTTTCGATATTGCATAATATCATTGCACGATGTAACTAAAGAAGAGTCAATTTTAAATAGGAAAAATATCAAAAGCCTTTGATCAGTTTTGAGCGTGACACTAACGGTCTAATCAGTGATCTATGCTAAGCTAAGCTAAAAGTGCTACCGCCAGACCCAGAGATCAGCTGAATGAAACGATAAATGTCAACTGTTTAACTAGGTTGGACAATTAGCCTATTTTCAAAGATACTGGAGTTCTACTTCTACTGGAGTTCTTTGAAGAAAGTATGTTACATATTTTCACTATTCTTTGTTAAATATAAAGTTTAAATAAACAGCATTTGTTTGAAATAGAACTTTTGTAACATTATAAATGCATACTTGCCAAATAAAAGCATTAATTCTTTTCAAAAACAATAACAACAACAACAACAAAAATGTACTGGCCCCAAAATGTTAAATAGTACTGTATATTTTTATATATAACAGAATTCCTTACCTTAAGTCTGTCCAGAAATCCTTTTTTGCTGAACGCTCCTCCTGCAAAGGCACGCAAAAGTTTGGGAGTGGGAGGCTTTTGTCCGAACATAGCCAGTCCCTTCTTCTTTTCCTCGTCAGCTTTAGCAGCAGGAGCTGGACCCTTGGCTTTCAGAAGTTTCCTGTGAAACGGTGTTAACCAATATTTTAGATTTTACCACTGGTAGTAAGTTTTAGTCATTGTAGGTTAGTGAAGAGTAGTGCTCAAGACCATGTATTGTACAGTAGCTAATTAACGATTCAAATGAATCAATGAATTGATTAGTGAACAGGTTCATTAAAAAAAAAAACCATCAGTTTGCTAAAATGGAACACTTTCTTAATCAGAAAATATTATTATTATATTAGGGTTATTTTCTTACCCCATTGGCAGTTAATTGTCTTGTTGTAAGCATAAATCTAACACAGTTAAGTGATTTCTTAATGTTTTGCTAAACTTTCCTTCTCAAGTCTTGTTCCTAATGATATTATAATTTATTGGAAAAATTATTTTTTTCTCATTGCTCGCTGTAGGTGCATCTACATGAACATCTGACTGAAAGAATCATGTGACATAACTCACCGTCCCTTCCTGGCCAGCACTTTCTGAGACTCTGGGTAGTGAATCAGGATGTCATTGAGGTCTTTCTTATCCAGCACGAAGAGGTTGGCGAACCCATGTGCTGCTACGTTAGCGGTTCTTCTGTTTCCTCCATTGGCTGAAGACTGTAGCAAACTGAGGTCCATTATAAACACATGAGTTCACTCATGACGTGCAGCTCTAAAGGTAGATACTCATTTCGACATCTCACCTGATCTCTCCAAACACACAACCTGCCTTCAGAGTCACAAACACAATCTTATTGTCCGGTCCACCGATGACCTGCACCTCTCCGGCTTTAATGATGTACATTTCCTTTCCAATGTCACCCTGCGGAGAAGCAGGAGAGTGAAGACTTGATGTGCTTGATGTCTATAAATAAAAGGCAGTATAACTCACCTTCTTGCACACAAAGTCTCCAGGCAAGTACACAATGGACTTTAGCCTCAATAACATGTCTACAAGCATCTGGTTATCACAACCCTGTGAGAAAAACATTTACAAAGAATCATCAAGCAACTGAACATGTCACAATTGGTTTCCTTCCTTAAATCAAGCCCACCTTAAAAAGGTCGATCTTTTGGAAAGTAGCAAGGTTGATGTCCACAGCGATGGCTGTTCTCATCACCAGAGGCATCTGCTCCAGAAGTTCAGACTCATCTGAGGAGAAACCAAACCTTAACAGGCAGAACACTTCTATTCATTACCAGTCTTTATTTACATGTAAACTTAGATTTTACCCAGCATGCCCTGGGAGTCCCAGGTGTAGTTGTACCAGGTGCGCACTCTGGTTTGAACCAGCCTGGGGATGTGGTTTGTCACCATGTATGCCACACAAGCATCCATAGATGCACGGAAGTACGTCTGGCCGGCAGTCGCTGCTCCAATGACATCTCTCATCTGTAACATCATAGATTTACATCCATATATATCTGATATGATTGTGCCATTATGATGATTCAGGCTGATATTGAAAAACTGATGATATTTTCATGTTAAAGTCAATAAATGATAAATAGGCAATATTAAAATTCTATACTTTTTAAATTACATAAAAAATACTAAAAACTAAAACTAATACAATATTACATTGTAAAGCAAGATTTATTAAAGATTCCATATTTAGTTTATTGCTACTTTTATTTTTTTTTATTCATTCATTCATTTAACCAGTTTTTAATTTCTGTCCAATATTGATAAATCAATAATTATTTTCATGTCGTGGCCCATAACTGATAAATGGCCAAAACTAAAACTGTATGCTATTTTGTCTAAATAAATTTAAAATAAAACACTAAAAACTGTAATTTACCATTTAAAGTAAATTTAGGCATCACTTTTTAATAATGTACAGCAGTGTTGGGGGTAACGCATTACAAGTAATGCGAGTTACATAATAATATTACTTTTTCCAAGTAACTAGTAAAGTAATGCATTCATTTTTTATTTTAGAATAATATAACTGAGTTACTTTGTCTTCTTATTTATTGACTGACTAGTCTCCTGACTCCTGACATGCTGGGAGAAATCAGAAATACAGAGGCATTGCGTGCGGTGTGTGAATACAGTGTAGTTCTAGACTAAATGTGAATACGTATTAATTCATCTCACTCTCAAAAAACAGATT
>JAUMHE010000082.1:13499820-13521328 GCA_032359235.1 Enteromius mattozi
TGCGGTGTGTGAATACAGTGTAGTTCTAGACTAAATGTGAATACGTATTAATTCATCTCACTCTCAAAAAACAGATTTAGTATTCATCAAAACGAATTAAAATAAACTTGCAATAATTAAATTACACAGATGTATCTAATCCCATTTTATTAACCAATGTCTTTGCTGCTTTTCCATTTGCTATAAATAGAACTTCTTATATTAAAAACAAACACTTAAGCTCTGCCCATATTTAAAAAGAAACATAATGCATTACTTTCCGTAAAAAGTAACTATGTAACGTAATTAGTTACTTTTTTAGGGAGTAACGCAACATTGTAATGCATTACTAAGGAACTTTCCCCAACACTGATGTAAAGCATGAAAAATGGCTGTTTATTGTAGAACTTTGTAGAAATTACTTCTTTTTTTTTTGCACCAATATCAAATTATGGACAAATTTTGATAAGCCAATCATTATTTTTATGTTGTGGCTGATAACTGACAAATGGCTGACATTACTATTTTATTTTGTTACTATTTTTCCTGAATAAATTCAAAATCATAAAATGATTAAAAGATAAATTAAATTTGAAAAAAGATTAAATTCAAATGTAAAAATAGCATACATGAGCAATTTGTGAATAATTATCTTTCCAAAACTGGCTGAATAAACAAATACATATATTAATAAAAGGAAGGAATTCTATAAATTATATATAATCTGAATGTCTAGTAAAGAAGTGACACATCCTATATTAAACAACAGGAAAACCATCACAAATCTACATGGTTCCTGACAGGAGAACTGGATGAGGACTATGATATGATTGGCTGCCTGGGATTAGAGGAGGAGCTCATGATGTTTACATCATTACATTGTGTACCTGTCCAATCAAACTTGAGAAGACAAAGACACCAACAAAAAAGTTTGTTAACTGAAAGGTGATTTCAAAGACTGTGTGAGGCTCAGGCAGACCACCGATGTTGATCAGAGTCCGCACAGCAAAATAGTAACTACGCAAGTACCTGGGAAAGAGAAAGAGATGGTCAAATTCAGTATGTAAAGAGAGAAAAAAAAAATTACAGTGTCAAAATAGCGGACATCGAACCACTGAGCAAAGCCAAGGCCAAGCAAGAAAGCCAAGTGAAAAAAATTCTAAATCAAAAAACCACAAAGCGCTTCAGGAGCAGAAGCTTTAGAGACAAAAGCTATGGAGACCAAATTTCTACCTGGCCTAGAAAGACGGACAAAAATACAGCACCAAAAAAATAGTTGGTCATCTGAAAGATTTGACCGAACATGGTCTCAGGGATGGGAAGTTCTGCAATCATCAGGAGAGATTTCTCTGCATAGAAGAAACACCTCAGGTAGCTATATGAGAATATGAAAAAAAATAAAATAAAAAAATTCCAAAACCTGCCATTACTACAAACCAATTTATCTAAAAAAAAATTGAACTGTGAATGGAAGAGGAAAAATAACTTTACATGAGCATCTCAATTACTGTTTTGTGCTGCCAATACAGAAGTTATATACTTTACCTTTACAAAAATGTTATAAGTAAGTAAGTAAATCAGAAAGGTAAATGAAATGACATACGCGCTGCCTTCTCCGCTGTACACCCATTTGGTTGTGCCGATCCCCTGGTGGTAAGATGCCACGTAGTAAAGACATGCGTTGAGATGGAGAATAAACATCAGGTATCCAATGGTGCGAATGACTCTTTAAAAGAATCAATGGAGAATTATGGTCACAATGATTTATAACAGTGGTTCTCAACCAAGGGTCCGGGCCCAAAAAACTTCCAAGGAAGTCAATGTTGACCCAAAACAGCCTGGGACAAACTTTTTTCAAAATATCTTCCTTTGTGTTCAGAAGAACAAAGAAATTCATACAGGTTTAAAACTACTTGAGGGTGAGTAAATGATGACAGTATTTTTATTTTTGGGTGAATTATTCCTTTAACAACTGTTGTTTTATGGAAGAACCAGGATTTGACTTGAATATATAAAGGATCTTTTATAGAGTGATTTCTAGACCTGGAAAAGTCTTGGTTACTATACATACCTCCAAATGTATGCTTTGGTCATGATACCTTCAAGACGATCACTGAACTCAAAAAATGCTTCGGACTTAAGGAGAAAACATAAACAAATCAAAATGAAGTCAAATGCAAAACTATAATCAGCTGATAAATGGTTATGCAAATCCAATCACGAATCGCCAAAATACAGATGCTTATGAAAACTGCATTACCTTCATCAGACGATTGAGCCTGAAGAAAGACTTGAATCCAAACGGGAAATATAACAGGTCCGAAGGCAGGACGGATAGGACATCGTTCTGAAAGGACAGGAAACATTACATGGCTTTCTGTTGGGGGATAAAATGCTATTTGGAAGATGAAAATTGTCTGAAATATCTGCAATACCTGAAACCTGGACGATTCTCGATATTTCTTTTTAATCACAACTCTGTCATACTAAAAAATATGAAAAATTGAGGTACTCATTAATAGTATTAGAAATTGTTAATAGAACTTACATGGAGCAAGACTTTAAACAGTGTCTATTAATCAACTTTTAAAAAAAATTTCTTACAATGATGTCTCCCGCTTTACAGAACTGCAGCCGTGGCTGGAAAACAATCATGTCGATGATATAGATGATGTCAGCAATGATGTCCAATGTAAACCACAATGGAACGGCCGCTGGGTCATGATATGGGAAGGCCATACGGACCGGAATGAACCACAGGTTATAGTTAAAGGCAATGGTCACCAAGCTTAGCCAAGCAATATACCTGCGGTCTGTTAAAAATCACAAGAAAAGACCAAAAGAAAATGTGAAAACATGGGAATTTTATGATTTCATTTTCAGATGTTAGCATATTTCGAAATGCAACCTGTGAAGGGATCGATGGAGGTGCCCAGTCTTTTGTCCATTCTGTTCTCAATGGGCTTCAGCAGGAAATCTACACAGGTGCATTTCATTTTTGGGCAGATGGACTTCTGCTCTTTTTCTGCCTTGTCATCTTTCTTCTCCTCTTTCTTTTCCCCAGGCTTGTCTGCTTTTTTCTTCTCCTCCTCCTCTTTCTTCTTCTTTTCTTCCTCCTCTTTCTTTTTTCTCTCTGCCTCCTCTTTCTTTTTCTTCTCCTCCTCCTCTTTTCTTTTCTTGTCCTCCTCTTCTTTTCGTTTCCTCTCCTCCACCAACTTCAAGTAGTCATCCTTTCTCAGGACGGGTGCTGGAACAAACACAAAATAGCTGTTAAACCACTTCTTATTGTCTTGTTATGTGGTGATGTCCTGTCATGTTTACTTATTGTTTCAGCTGTATGTATGTATTATTTATATAATTGCTGTATTATATATCATTAATTGCAGAAGCATGGGTTGGTTTATACTCACTGACAGGTGGGCTGCGCTCTGGAGAGGAGGCATAGGGGTCAATGACCTTTTCTTTAAATTGTTCTGTCCGTTGCCGGTAATGCTGAACAATCTCAATGAGTTGAGCATCAAAATGCTTGCTTATCACAATGGGCCGGGACTCAGGGGAAGGAGCATCCTCGCTTTAACAATACAACAGATAATAACACAAGGTGAAATCAATCTAATAATATATGACTTAATATACAGACATTTGAAATCATCAATTTACAAAAAAAAAAAAACTTTAAACAAATAATTAATTACATTTCTAATTATAACAATAAACAATCTTATTTTAAAGAAAATAATTTCGGGCTGTCTCAGTCTGTGAAAAATGTGTTTAATGTACACACTTACAGACGTCTACTATTTTTTAAAAACGTTTTTAAAACGTTGTACAACAACATTACCTAATTGCAACCAAAATGCAACGTTGTGAAAACGTTTTGTGTTTGCTGGGATGTTCTTCTACATGTATTGTGTCCAGGCACTGGTGTGTTTTCACTTAACGTTAAAGGCTTTGAAACACGAAATAAAAAAGTTTAGTGACGACGCGATTTCCGGCGCGATACGAAGCAGATGTCAGTGAAACATGAATAAAGCTCACATGCACTCAGCTTAATATGTTCTTATAATTATATTCTTTAAATTCGCTGGAGTGTTTTTATTCATAAGGCTCAATTAGGGCGGTTCAGTGAGCTCGTGCTGTCCGTGCTGGAAAGTACACGCTCTTGCGCGCAAGAGGATCTGGCTGTTTTCTGGCGCTGCGTGATATCACGGCCATGTTACAGCAGCAAACTTCCTTGATTATTACGCCGGAGTGGAAGTAGTTCCTAATCATATCGGCCTAGAAAATCACAACTTTTAATTTTCTGCCGGTCTTAGTACAGGATATACCTACAGAAGAGTCACGTTTTAAATAGGAAAAATATCTAAACTCTTTGGTAATTTTTGAACGCGATGCTACTGGTCTAATTGGATTCAATGATTTATGCTAAGCTATGCTAAAAGCTGAAGATCGGCTGAATAGATTCCAAAACGGTAAAACTCAACTTATTATCTCTGGGGGAGTTGCAGAATGAGCCTATTTCCCCCCCAAAAATTGAGTGTTCCTTTAATGTTATTACACTAGTTTCATTTCACTATCATGCTCATATTTTTGTTAATGTGTTCGTATTCATTTTTCATTCAAAGTGTGTCATTTGATAAATGATTTTATGGTATTTTTGTGGGTATTTTTACGTTGCTTCTGGTAGGCTATTCATCGGATCCGTGTAAACACGAGCTTTAATTGTTCATACAAAAACTTTAGTTGAAATTACCTGTGATTATTGGTTTAATTTGTTTGACGATGAACTTGTACAAGAGCTGAAACTGTTGATCTGAATTGTGCTTTTATATGCTGACCTCTGCTGGTCATAAAGGCGTATTACAAGTGTAAGTGAAGACCCAGTGCCCTTTGTTTTGAGTACATTTGTAATGACTTAAAAATACAACTTTATAATATATATTGCATAATTTAGTTTAATTGTATTTTTTTTTTATTTTTGATTATCTCTTTATATATTTTTAAATAAATAATAGCATATAATAAAATAAATGTCTGCTCCAGTGAATGTGAGCATATCTGAAAGATCAAGATCATAAAACTACTCTGGCATTCTTCCACTGCTGGTGTCGGTTTTATTTTTGTTTTCTAAACTTAAGTAGCTCCAGGGATCTTCTTATATCAAATGCACTGTAAATCTTGTAATCTGCTCTCAGCTCCTGTTCTCATAATCGTCCAGGTCTCTGCTGCACAGTCTTGGATCTGATGTACAGTGTTTGCACTGATGACTTACTCACATGCTGTTTTATCACTTACTGTGAGACCTTTCCAAGACAATGAGAGTCTATTTGATTAGCCATGATTAATTAAAGCTTATCATCAGTCACACTCAGGACATCAAGACTTTCTCTTGGCACTTACCCTATTTGTTTAGTTATATTTAAATAACTTCTGAACAAATGCAAAATGATTTTTCAGATAAAAACTTTATAAATTTTACCCTTCAGCAGGTGGCTGGCCGTTGGCGGGATCTGCAGGTTTCTCCTCTGGGTTGGGAGCCGGTGCTGCTGGTTCTGGAGCCGGTAATGGAACTATTAAGAAAATAGTTATTTAAAAGTAACTTTTTTTTCTTTACAGTTGCCAGCTAAAGGAAGATTTGGGTCACAGATGGAGGAGTGACCCCTGAAGCAGCTTACTGACCATGATATGCTACTGAACCTAGAACAAACACCACTGCAAGCAACCTGTGACAGACTGTAAGAATTATTTCAAATGCTTCTCGTCTGGAAAACATCTTCTGCAGGTGCTTACACAATGAACGATGAGATCATTTAGTGGATAATTACAATGATAACAGATGACTTACCAGGGCCTTTAGCATCTTTCTTATCTTCATTTTCCTTGTCTGCAGGTTTTTCTTCCTGCCGGGTGCAGAGATTAATCATTATCCCGGAGCCCACTTATACAGTATATATATATATATATATGTGTGTGTGTGTGTGTGTATATATGTGTATATACACACAACCACACACACACATATATATATATATATATAAATATAAATTAGTGTATGTTCTATAATATATGTGTATGTACTGTATATATTTATAATGCATATATAAAAACACAATACAGTACATATTTAAAAAAATATTTACATATTTTCACATGCATATTTATATTAATATAATTTATATGATATATAAATATATAATATATAAAAAGAATATAAAATAAATGTTACATTTATTTATATTTATTCATGTATATGCATATATATGTATATATATATATATATTGCTATATCTGTCAAAGCAACATTTTCATTTAGTTTATCTGTACGAAAATAACTAAATTTAAAATTTAAATAAAAATCAATAAAAACTAAAGACAAACAAAAAAAAACCCCATGATGAATAACTAAAATGAAAACTGAAAAATACTAATTCAAAATATTAAATAAAACTGCAATAATGTGTCAATGTTCTAAAATAACACTGATAAATAACACATGCTTCGAAACTAAGGATAAATGCTAAATTATATTTAGATTAAATGATAAATTATATTATTACATAATTCATATATACACATTACACATACTATACAAAGTTGTATGAATCATTTGGTAATATAATAAATGGTCAATTCCATATTTAGAATGATGGCTGAAATGTTTACTACATTTTAGCAAAACATAAAAAATAAAAAAGTATTATGAGTAAATATGAGTACCTACCTTTGCAGGGGCCGGAGCAGAAGCAGGGGCCGGAGCAGGAGTCGGTGCAGGTGCCGAGGCCGGAGTGGGACCCACAGTTGGACCCCCAATGATCTTCTTCAGCTTGCTGAACATGGCTCGGTGGCAGGCAGTGTCTGAGAAGATCTCTGTTGTGTTTATCCTTCTTCTGTGACCACGACTCCAGTCCTGCTAATGTTGCTGCCTGATGCAATTAGCACTTTAAGACCACTAATACCCATCTGCAAACAGACCTCAGAAGTGAGTTCAGGCCGCAATTCATCAGTGTCTGTCAACTGCCGAGTTAATTCAAAACATGCCTACAGCAACAGATTTGATATTAACATTTCATTGTTGCACAACTATCTAATTTTCCAAAGTCAGAAAACATGTAATGTGTCAACAAATATTTCAACAAAAGGAGTCAATGTGCCTGTTTCTGGTCAGTATAAACCATAAATATATCAAGTTTGATTCACAGTAAGTATGTTTGTATAGTGTTCACAGCCTTTCTAAATCTCCATACTTTTCAGAGAATATCAGCAAGTTGTCATCGCGCTTTGAGCAGATTTCTCTGGTGGACCTGCGAGCTGTTCTGCTGGATTAGTTTGGCTCGTATGGAGCGGTGGACCACTTACTTAATTAAACCTTATAAGCTTTTAGTTCAGCTGAGGGGATTTACTGTTGTGGTTTCACAGGAAACAGACGAGGCTAACAAGAAGAAGAAAAGACGTCTTTGATCTTACAGGCCTTCCATCTTTTTATTCTGCACATTTTTCCCTTTTAAAATTCAGAATGGAGCCATGTTAATTTTATATTTCTGTTTTGGTGGTTAAACTGGGTCAGAAAAGAATAGAATAGATCTTTATCTTTTATTATTTAAGGATATGCTCATTGCTGGTCATTTGTACATTAGATTTTTACATTGTGTACATTCTAGATTACATTTCTTTTTTTGACAGTATTATATGCTTTTGACATTTTTATAGTTTTTTTATTATGCTGTGCTTTTTAATACAACGTGGGTTTTATTTCAGATTTAATTTTATTTCAAGGCGACATTTCTAATTTTATAATTTTTATTTAATTGAATCGTTCATAAACAATGATTTGTTTAGGAACCGAACAAATAAGTGATTCAATGAATCATTTATTCAATTTGTTCAAAAGCAATACGGTTAGCAGTCAATGCCGCTTTGGCCTTGATTGTAAGTATTCTTTCGTCCGGTGAAGGAAATATAATACTTTTAACAAGATAACGTTGTACTGTCTGTAATACGAGTACATGACTGTTGCCATGAAACAGGCCAAACACACTTCAACAATAATTTGCACTCGAGTCACCTGATATTTCTCACTGTTACGATGAACCCTAATGTTATCACTTGCTGCATTTACAGCCATGCTCCGATACCGACATTCAGGTACAGAGACATTTCAAATAAACATGTTAATAATGTAAGGAGTCAGTTGTAATATATACATTTCCTGTATTGTTTACATTGTGTAAACGACACACTGCAGACAGAGGAGACGGGGCTGGTTGTCACGTTTTTAATTTACTGAAGTAGCTCAGAAAAATTCGATTAAAATAGGATGTTACTGGTCTGCTAAATTTTCTATTTTTAACACAGCTGAGCAAAGACTTGCAGACATTGACTACACACAGCTGACACAGCTAACCCAGCCAAATGAAAGGTAGAAATGGTCACAGTGGGCTAAATTCATTTTTGTTATTCCTGAATGTTTCAGTTGCCTTTTAACTTGTTGAACTAGTGTTTTAATATCTCATTTTAAAAACAAGATGGTAATAAAATGCTTTGCTTCCCTTCATAGTATCAGCTCTGAAGAGGCCCATAAAACATTTATGAAACTTTATCAAGAAATATTCCTGCACCCTCAGACATCTTTACCCAAAATACATCTCAAGACTAGGATGTGAGTAACTTTTTGTTTTATTATGCACAATGCTAATTAGTAATCACAATGTGTATAATGGGGTCAGACCACTAGTTAAAACTTCCACTAAGTAAGGAAAAAGTAAGTTTCGCATTACAAGTCTGTAGGGCAGAAATTATGGAGTCATTTGTTTCCAATGCAGAATTGCTATATTCCTAGGAATTCTGTCTAAAATAAAGTGCAAATCATGTCTGCTTAGTTTCGGTGAGCTGTTTGTGATCATTTTCAGGGTATGGTGTAATCCTCTTAACCTGAGAAGTAGTTTATTCAGCTGCAAAACAATGTAAAGCTCAGAATTAATTAGATTACCATATAAAGGAAACATATATGTTGTTCAAATGTAATGTAATCAGATTCTAACATACTTTTATATTTTTGTAACGTAAGTTATCTGATTCAGGCCAGGGTTTGTTTGTAATGTCTTTTAAACAATTTCAAATTCAATCTAAATGCATGTAAAGTACTGGTTCTCACACCCAAGCTGAATATGTTTGATTAGAAAACAGTAATATTGTTACAGTTTAATAGAATATCTGCTTAATATTTTTAAGGAAACCAGGACAGTCTTATTGTATTGTTATTGAGATACCGTTGTAATTTGTGTTAATATTTTGAACGCACCCACACACACACACACACACACACACACATATATATATATATATATATATATATATATATATAATATTCTACCTATGGTAAACATTACCTTTATGTTAATTTTAGTGAATGTTTAATTGTGTTTTTATGAGATTTTGTTGTTTTTAATTTTTATTCGTTTTTGTTGTTGTTTTTAAATGTCTATGTAGTTTTTAATTTTTATTTACATTTATTTATTATACATGTTGTGGAAAATTCTAAATTTCAGTTTTTAGATTTAAATTTAAATTATTTTAGTACATTTAGTTTACTTATTGTAAACAATAAATGTTAAAAATGTAAATTATAAAAAATAAAATAATACTTTTTTTAATTAATTATTTTATTTTATTTCAAGTCATTTTTTTTTAAATGATGGTTTTAGTTTTTATTTTTGTTAACTATAATAACTCTAAATTAGGATACTTTTTTAAGATTCAAGATACATTTTTTTACGATTGAAAATAACAGCATTTTATTTTTAAATAGAAATGTTTTGTAACATTGTAAAAGTATTCACTTTTGATACATCCTTACAGAATAAAATATTTTTTGTTTTAAACTTGAGAACAATTGTAATACTGCAGATAATTTTTTTTCTCTTTTTTTCTCTGTATTGTACTGTTATTCTGTTAATAAGAGTGTGCTGGAGTAATTTTAGCCTCTGCGTCAAACCTGCGTCAGTATTCGAAAAAAATCGCCCTTGTGCCTTTTTGGAAAGTCGCATCTTGTTGAGTGAAAGTCATAAACAGGAAGTGTTTTATAAAAGACACGTGGGCCGCGCCCCTGCAGAGGCGTGATGCAGAAACTGAGGACCTGTCAGTCATTTCAATCCCACTGTAGTCCCACTCAGAGATGTTCTGAGTAATGTTTACAGTCCTCTCAACAGCCTGCTGGAGCAGCAAAAATGAATGTTCTTGTGGGTAGTGACATATGAGTCATGGCTCTAATTGGCTGGAATATAGATCTGCTCCCAGTAGGAATCGGGTGTCTTGAATAGCGCTCACAAAGAAGGGTTATTTAAGGATTGGTTAAAATGAAAAATGGTGAGTGATTATCTTGTAAATCAACTTTAGGACTGTGGTTAAGGTAATTCTGATTGAATGCATTGCTTAATGTGGCTGTGCTTTTCAGTTACACCATCAATCAAAAGTTCGGACACACCTACTCATTCTTTATTGTTACTTTTCCCACATTCTATACTGTAATAATAATGAGGTCAATTAACACTAGTTGTAGGATGGAAATTATGTCTTATATTTGAACATACAGTATATACCTTAAACTAAAGTGTATTTATAGAGATAATTTACATTTGTCTACAAAACTAGTTTCAAACAAAAGATTTTATATAAAGTTTTCATGATCAGAAAATGTTTGCTCACCAAAGAATCCTATGCAGTGAATGGGTGCTGTCAGAATGAGAGTCCAAACAGCTGATAAAACCATCTCAATTTTGATTTGACCCTAAAAAAAATCTTAATGATAAATGCGTTTATTATAAACACAATTTTTTAATGTTAATTGATGGACTGGAGTCATGTGTATTACTTGTCGATTATTGTGATGTTTTTATCAGCTGTTTGGATTCTGACGGCACCCATTCATTGCATAGGATCCATTGGTGAGCAAGTGATGTAAAGCTAAATTTCCCCAAGTATTTTTGTTTTGATAAAGAAACAAACTCATTTACATCTTGGTTGGCCTGAGAAAAAGTAAATATCAGTAAATGAGCAAATGTTCTTTTTTGAGTGAACTATTTCTCTAAGATATTTACTTCTGTTTAAGCAATCAATTACAATATACAGTAATATAGCATCTCTTTTTTTATTTCCTGCAGTCTAAAAGTGATAAACTACATTGCATCGTGAATGTCCCCATTTATAATATTCTGATTCAACAGTGCAAACTTTGGAATTGGCAAATGATGGATATAAACTTTACGAGAATCATCTGATCGTCTCTATTCCTCTTGGCAGCCAACCTCCAGTGAAGCTGAGAGTATACAAGTCCGTTCAAGAGGTCAGCAGACATCAGCCACATGGAAAACTGGCTCAGGAATCACTCATGAATCATGTGATCAAAGCCCTTAAGAAATTGTGAGTATGACTAAGTGGCTAAGTGTTCTTTGTGGGTAGTTTAAAGGCCCTCTGGACATACTAATGACACAAAATGACTGATATAAAACACACATTTATACGGTTTGTCAGGCCTGATTTGAATCTGTTGGGGTGAATTTCATTAAATCTGTCAAACAGGTCAGATTTCTGAAAAATGTGTCCAGACAGTTCTCATTACCGCTAATGAAAAATGTGGAATGTGTCAAGTCTGTTGACTAGTTTATTAATATCAAACCAACACTGTTTTATCTGTTTGTAATTTACAACAAAATTGACATTTTGACTGTTCAACATCTAGTGTTTCCATCTGCCAACAGAGGGCAGTGTAGCACTTTTTCAGCATGTCAAACAATCATGACTTATTTCTGCTCAGGGCTACATGCATCTCAGAATTTCTTTGGTTAATATTTAAAGTGACATGGTTTTAATTAGTTTTAGCCGTATGAGAACTGTGGCAAATTAAAATCATAGCTTTCATAAAAATGAGGAGGACATTCTGAGAATTCACTGTTGAATGACATCTGGTAACACTTCATTAAAAGCATAATAGAGAATGGGACTAATCTCCTGCCCTCTCCGCTGCTATCTCACAGTGTTATCTTAATTCATATCGATAGGCCCTGTTTTACTTTCCTGCTGTCACAGTTCATTAATGTGAGAATCGTTGAGTGAGAGAGAGAGAGAGAGAGAGAGAGAGAGAGAACAATTTAGCTTTCTTTAGCTCCTGTGTTGAGTGGCACAGGACTGTGGGATCGAAATCTCCAAATATTATTTCCCCCTCTTATATGTTGCTTTGGTGTTTGGATATTGTTCCTTGTGATATAATCTCCCTCATTCATCCACTGAACTTCCCAGGGATAATGCATCTGTCTTTTATTGGTCGTTCTTGAGCTTTGTAGGACAGATAGACACTAGAGACGCAGGAAAGAGGATATGGAGATCTTTCAGTGCTGGATTGGAGCACGGTTGGTGTGAAAAATTTATATGAACTAGATTTTGATATGTTCTGTGGAGAAAGCTTAACCCCAGCCTCTATGATATTTTGCTCAAATTATTGTGTATGGCACAGATTCCTCTTTTATTTTACACTGTCATTCAAAGTTTGTGGTTGATAAGATTTTTCTAGTGTTTTGAAGTCTCTTACAAAGGCTGCATAAAAAACAAAACAAAAAAACAACAACTTATAGACTTTTGAAAATGACCTTTTACAGGGGCGGACTTACCCATTAGGCAAAGGTAGGCGAATGCCTTGGGCCCCCGAAAGCCAAGGGGCCCCCAAAATGCTTTTCATACACGAGATGCGCATTAAGCGAGGACACGCGAACAGTTGCTATTTACTGTGTTTATTACCACGACAACCATCTGCGTGTCCGAGTTGAACGTGCTTCTTGTGTATCCTGCTTGTAGCAAACGAAAATATTCTGCATCTGATACTTGCGCTCCTGCGTCTGCTTCGTTTAGTGAACGGCTGAAAGGAGCTGCGCTTTTAGTAAAAAGATATGTTGCTGATCTGAAGCCCCGTTTACACTAGTGCGTTTTCATTTTAAAACGCGTAACTTTTGCTACGGTTACGGTTTGAATACGGAATACGGTTTGTCCGGATTGACATCTTGGAAGGTAGAGCTGGTTATGTAGTTTTAATGAGTCACTATTCAGTCACTTTTTCATATTCATCCTGTTTTTTAACAACAGAAACCATATCAATGAAAACAGATTTATTGAGCTATAGTCTCTTAACTATAACTGTCTCTTAAAAGAAAGTCGACTCTGAATCATTTAATCAAGTCGTTTTTAAAATGAGTCCCAAGTTGTTTCATGTTGATGTCAACATGAAACATTAGCATATTGCCCAACCGCTTTTGGAGCGTTAAAAGCTCACAAACACTGCTTTAAAATAAATCAACCAATCATTGGAGGGGTTTGGAAAAATGAATCGTTAAACAAATCGTTTGGGAGTCGTTGAACAAATTAGGTAAAACTAAATGCATATTATAAGAAAATAAAAGTGTTTTTGACCTTGCATGTATGTCAACCTGTCTGGGACTCCCAAAACCAAAATATGAACTTTTCATAACTCATATAGGGGCACTTTAAATTTGATTTATTACTGTGATGAAAAGGTTAATTTTTTTGCTTTATTACTACAGTATCACATAACCCTTCAGAAAGCATTCTAATATGCTGATTTGCAGCTCAAGAAAAATGTCTTACAATTTTTTGCAAAATTTGTGCTGCTTAATCATTTTTGTGGAAAATGTAATGTTTTTTTTTTTTAAATAGATTAATAGAATGTTGAAAGGCAGCATTTGTTAAAAAAGCAATTTTGTCACTTTGTCATCAGTTTAATGCATCAAAGTTTAATGCATGTGATTTTTGAAATCTTTAAGCATTAGCAAGCACCACCGGGATGGGGTAGGAGAAGCTTGCACCAGTGCACCATGGTAGAACATAATCAGAATGAATACCAAGCACTCAGTATGTGATAGATGGACTGTGCCTTAGGCGGAGTTAATGGAGGCAGATGGCAAAAGCATTTCTCCTGGATTGCTTCAATACTTTGATGTGCTTTGCATGCTTAGTTATAACAAGGGAACATTTGTGCTTTAATGTGCCATATTACAGCTGAGTAACATGGATCGCTTATACAGAAAGCTTCGTGCATGGGCAGCTCGAAGGAGAACTTCCTGTGATACCCGTTCTGCATTTGTACTGACATTACCTGCGGGGCTTTGCGATGCCCTTGTAGACAGTTCTTAATGCTTTTTCATGTCTTCACGTGTTTTTTCCCTCCTAGCTCAGTCTCTAGATATCTGGGTCATGTATGCCAATTGCCACCGGGGGAATTTGTTTGAAAGATGTGTGTTGGATAAGAGAAATAGGTCACGATTTTATTCGATTTGGGAGACGGAATCGTCTCGTCCCTGTGAGTTTCCGCCTTGTGACATTCAGCGAACTGTATTGTGAAAGAATCTCAGCCATGTGGAAATGAGATTAGAAAGGGTAAAAAAATGCTAGCCCACAGCGATAGACACTCTGCAGTTTCACAGGAATCACTATCAAATGATGAATGGGGGCCCAAGGGTTTGTTTTAAAGGTAAACAAAACGCTGATATGGTTTAAAGTCAACATGAAATCAAAATTTACCCTGTTACTTTTTTTTATTTTAAAGTGCATTGCTGGTCTCATCATATGTTATAGCTCTTTAGTGAATGTTATTCTAAAAGGGAAAAAACGTCTTTCGATGAAAAGGCAATAACATGCTTTGATTTTGAATGATATGCCCTTACGTTTCAACGTTCACATGGCCACAATCCAGTTCATCCCAGATGGATAAAAATCAAGGGCCAGGCTGTGGCATTCTCATTAAATATACTGTTTCAAAGTCAGCCCCTGCTGGTAGATATCATAACTACATTTTTGCACCCAATACCCTTATTTTTTTTAGGCAAGCAAACTAGCAAACACTTTGTTATAGTAAGCTTTGCCAATTTTTTTGGGGAAAAAAAGAACTGCTGAAAATGTTTCATTACTTTATTTTTTATTAAAACCTTTCTTATTTTCTTATGTTGGGAATAGTTGTGCTGCTTAATATTTTATGGAGATCACGATACACTACCTTTAAAAAGTTAGGAGTAAGATTTAAAAAGCAGTTAATACTTCCATTTGAAATGGAAACATTAAATTGATCAAAAGTGACAGTAAAGACATTTATACTGTCAGTAATTGTTTCTGTTTCACTTAAACGCTAAATTTCTTGTTAATAACAGTTTCTAAACTGGGTACTTTAACGTTTTTTTCAAGAATTCATAATAAGAAAGGATCATGTGATGCTGAAGACAGGAGTAATGATGCTGAAAATTTAGCTTTTCGTCACAGGAATAAATTACATTTTTAAATATATTTAAAAAGATCTATTTTTTTTTAGATATTGTAACTTTTAATATTAATATTTTACAGTATTTTGATTAATGTAGTTTTAGTGAGCATTAAATACTTTTTTCTAAAAACTATTCATATAACTTATCTCATAATCGTATATAATCTATATATAACAAAAATAATAATAATTTTATCTTTGTGTGTACATATGTATACACACACACACACATACACATATATATATATATATACACAAATAAAGAGAGATTATTGTTAGGATTTATAATTAATAAATAAACATTAATACACTTAATAGCTTCACTTTCTTTGGATTTTTTTTTTTTTTTTTACATCACAGATAGGCATAGTCACTAGTGAAAGGTTTGGAAATGTATTCATTCATTATGGTGCCATCAACCATTAAAGGGTTGTCATTATGTAATCTTCTGGTGGTTCCAGAGTGATTAATCACTTGACAATTGCACCTCAGTTGATTAGTCTTGTAACAACTTAGATGTTGAACTGAGTGCCCGTGAACAAAGATGGCAGATTTCAAATCACTTAATTTCAGGGTGTGAATGTGAGTAGCTTTCTTAATTATAAATCTCCTTGAATGTTGAATATCCTCTTTGATATGTCAGATTTTGTGCTGACTGTAATGCAGACTTTAATTTGCAATGATCATTTGCACCTCAGTGTCATTGCTCACCTCTTCAAAGTACATTTTAAACCCATCTGAAGGTCATCCGGTGACCTGGTGTGTGTACATGCACAAACCTATATGGGTTTGTTGTCTAGTATGTCTTTACATCTGCTCTTGTCATAAAGCCAGTTTTCCCCATCCAGGTCTCATGGGGAGCTGGACCAACTGTGCTGGCAACACGTACACACACAAATACACACTCGTACACACGCACACTTCCTGCTCTTGCACACTGTTCCCGTGAGAGCTTGTCTCTCTGCCAGCTCTGCAGGCAGGAAGTGCTTGGCTTCCCCCCGCGCTGGCTTCACCCATGTAGCTCCACGTCCAGGAGGCCATTGAAACAGTCAGAGCATGGGCAGTGATAGGGGGAGAACCAGCGGAAGACATTCAGCTTATTTAATGAAGGAAGCTGGCCAGCACAACCTGCTTTGTGTGCACTTTCTGACTGTATTTTTGTTATAGTTCATGTATTTATTTTGCTCCGTGTTTCAGGGCTCTGACCCCTCCTCAAGACTTTACCCTTTCCCACAATCCTCCTCCTGTGTTTCCTGGGGATGTGTGCTGGACAGAGAAACACACTTTGACCCAGAAAAATTTTCAGTGCTACCTGAAACTATAATCAGGGCAAATATAAGGCTATATAAAAAAGTATTATATATATAAAACAATACAATTTAATACAAGGTTTAAATTGTTCTACCAGTGCATTGTGTATCATGAACTAACAATGAACAATGTAGTCACAGCATTTATTATGGTAAGTGTTAATTTCTAATTTCAGTCTTTTCACATTTATAGTTATATATTTTGAACCATAATGTATTATGAATTAAAATGAAGTATTAAAAAACAATTTAATAAAAAAACAAACTGTAAATCATGTTTTGATGTTCATTATTAAGTCATGATACCATTAGAAAATACACATTAAATTGTTCATATAATTGGAAATGTACTATTATTATTATTGTTTTATCTTATTTGGTTCCATATAATAAGTCATATTAATAAAATACCTTTATTAAAAATATATCTATTCTTCTTGTTTATTTGTGGAGCTAAATATGATATATACTGTGTGTGTGTGTGTGTGTGTATATATATTAAAAAAAATACACACACACATATATATATATATATATATATATATATATATGTAAGCAGGCTCAATGATTGGTTAAAAAAGAAAAATATTTAAAACCACCTCATGTACACAGTTTTTAGCACACAGTATATTAACATTTCAAACCAGGATTTAACATCTGTCACCGTATATATATTCAGCCAATGGGTGTGATTATCATCCAGTACTGTTCAGATGTGTATATCACATGAAATGTTTAGTTTTATGGTGTTTTCTTAAAGTTGAGATCATTTGGAAAGCTCTGGGGCTTATGATTGGCCAGGTTCCCTATCAGCCTACAGCTCTAAACCGCTGACATATTTGCTGTTTAAGATGTTGTCATGGTAACAGCTGATGAGGGCTGTTGAGTGTGTGAGGAGGCCAAATGAAGATGGAAAAAAAAAATCTAAACTTTGTACCTCTTTTGTATATTCAGTACTTCTCACTCAGTGGTGATATTTAAATTATTTTTCTTGATGATTTCTTTTAAATAAGGATTACTTTCTCATTTGTGGTGCATATAATAAATGTCCATTTAAAGGTCAGTGCCTTAGGGCTTAGTGGACCTTCACAGATATTTTGTTGTATTTAATCAACGCAAAATTTTTCGGTCCAATAGTTTCTTGTCTTCTAGTTATGGAAGCCCGTTACTATGGAAGCCCGTTTCCGCCACCTTGAGAAAAAAATATAATTCTGTAAGTCATAATAATGAGAAACTTTCTCATAATAATGACTTAGTTTCTCATAATAATGACTTATTTTCTCCCTGTATTTTTAAGGTTTTTGCTAAAATGACAATTTACTTAACAGCAAAAACTAAAGATTTTAGAGCGCTAACACTATAATACTGTGATTAGAAAACTGTAGCGCACTGCTCTTTTTTTTAAAGTCACCATTAAAGGCAGTGCTGGGTGCCTTGCGTTTTCAGAATTAAAAAACGTGTTCTGTGTGATCGGGGCCTAAAAGAGCATTGCAGCCATCGAACTGGGCAAATGAAATGGGTGAGAGATCACAGATTCTCTCCGACCTAAAAAGTCTCGCCGTCCATCTAAAACACTGATAAATCAACTCATTAACTTACAGTGCGTAAGACAGTTTGTGACCTTTATTATCAGTTGTGCTCGTTTCTGTTACATGTCCTTAATCTTGCAAGCCGTGTGAACATTGAGTCTGAAGAAAGGAGGCAGGAGAAACAACACTCTCCTATATTGTGAATTTAGACAGCAGTAACCACTTCACCTGTTGGCTGTCTATGTTATATACTGTACATTTAAACAGATTTTTACAACATGGTAGATGGTTTGTTAAAAGTACAGATCCTGTAGTCTGGTAGTAAATTGTTTTTCTGCCTGTGCTAGACAATAAGTTCTTCCCACCTTGGGGGTTTGAAATCACGATTCGTTGCTGTGGATCAGTTTGTTCTTTCAGAAGACATTTATGATCAGATATTAAATATTTTGGGACATAAAGAAACTAGAAACACCCAGGATTTCATTACTCTTCACTGTGGGAAAGGAGAGCTGTAAAGAAATTAACCAGGCTGTATTTTTTTTCTGGAAATATGACCAGGATCAGGTGCTGTTCGCAAATGGTATCGCTGACGGTTCTGAGTGATGGAGTCAGGGGATAAGTGCACTGGTAAATCTCTTTACTGGAGGAGTGAGGTTTCTTACCAGAGCAACTGAATATAACAACAGCTGCAGTGGAAACTTCATCATCATCATCATTGGAGAGGTTAAATGGGATTGGAAAGAAGGGAAAGTCCACTTCTGGGCAGGTCAATCAAGGCTTGGCGTTTTGGACCAGACTCGCTTGTTGTCAGGCTTGAGAACAGAAAACACAAACACCGAAATTATTTATTTTTCCCGAAGCTGAATAAATGAACTCATTGACTTAACTAGGTTTAATCTAAACCAGGTATTTTGAGTGTTTGCTTCTTGGTTATTACTGTCTTGACTGTTGTTTTCATGACAACAGTGCAGTTTGTAGAAAAGAAAAATTACAAATAAGCTCTATTTAATATCTGTTGTTTCTTTGAAACATGAATGAGATTAAATTTTACTCAAGTCTTTAGCTTTTTTTTTTAAGGGGTAATATCTAAAATATTTTGTTATCAGATTTGCACGATACTAAAATGACTAAAACTGAATTAAAATGAATGCTGTAGAAAGAAAGTAAAATAAAACTAATATAAACAACAAAAGCACCTAAATAAAAAAAAAAAAAATTAACTGAAAATAGAAAACTAATAGCTACAATGCTGATAAACGCTACAATAGTATATAAAAACACCGAAATAATGCAGGACTTAAATCAAGCTAATTAATATAGATGCTACCAAATGACTAACTTTTTTGTTTACCTGACAAAACAATTATTGCTATTATTTATGTATGTATATGTATTTATTAATATGTTTACCAGCAAGTGAAAGTTTATGAGCTATGAAAGAGCAACCTTTAGATAATAACACTTTATGTGGGGAACTGCTGGTGAGAGATTGGCCCAAACAAAAGCAAAGCAGAAATCTGCACACTTATTTCAGTGTATTTGCTTTATAATACGGTTTTATAGCACAAATTTAGAAGAATGATTGATCCCTACAGGGTGCCTCTGACAAGCCGCCTCACTGTGCCCGAAATGTTTATGAGTTGCTGTATCAAGTCAGAAAATGTGTTTTGTTTTGTTTTTCTTACACGATTTAAGTTTTTCCATTTAGCAGAATCTCCCGCTAGGCGTGTGAAAGGATTTTGTTTTCACAGAGTGGTGTTTTGGTCCAAAAAACGTTCCCAGTTTTGATGACATACACACGTGTTGGCTGAGGAGTCTTATTTAACAGTTCTGACAGTTATAATTTGTGCTTCAGCTCTGTTTTGTCAGGATTCGGGACTCTTTGGCTGTTAGCAGAGAACCTCAGAACCAGCTGCAAAACTGAGACTTCTGACAGCTGCTACATGTGAGGAAACAGATCTCTTCTTTTATTTCTCTCTCACACGTCCATGGCAGCCAAGCTATGGTTGGCGGATTTCAATTAAGCAAAATCGAAGAGCTCCAACTAAATGGTATAAAAACTGTACTTGTATAATTCTCTTAAATTAATGGTCCTCATATTTTGTTCATTAGCAGTGTCCCCAACAGGCTGTTTAAAGGGATAGTTCACTCAAAAATTTTAATACCGTCATCAATTACTTTCCCAAAAAAATATATTTTTAATGAAATCCACAAGCTTTCTGACCCTGCATAGACAGCAATGCAACTACCATATTCAAGGCCCATAAAGGTAGTAAGGACATTGTTAAAAGTCCATGTGACATCTCAGATTTCATCAAAAATATCTTAATTTGTGTTTAATATGAACAAAGGTCTTATGAGTTTGGAATGACATGAGAGTAATTAATGACAAAATTTTCATTTTTGGGTGAACTATCCCTTTAAAGTTAAAACGTCTTGATGGCTTTACAGTATTACAAATGTAGCTTTCATTTTAAAAGACATTAATTGATGGACTAGAGTCGTGTGTGTTACTTGTGGATTATTGTGATGATTTTCTCAACTGTTTGGACTCTCATTCTGACGGCACCCATTCACTAAAGAGGATCCACTGTGAGCAAGTGATTCTAAAAGTCTCTTCTGATGAAGAAACAAACTCATCTACATCTAGGGATGGCCTGAGGTTGAGCACATTTTCAGTAAATGTTTCTTTTTGGGTGGAAATCTTTCTGGTCTTTATCAGTGGAGAAGGTAGTAGACTGTAAAACTGCAGTGCATGATGGATGCGGCATTGGACGTGTATGATAAAGCTGCTATGGTAACGTCGTATCCGTATCATTGTTGGCTTTTACAGAGCTTGTCTATTCCGACTTTCTTGGTGGGGTAAAAGGGATGAAAAGAACAGTGAAATCATTTTGTTTCTAAATGCTAGCTTGACTTTTTTCCGTCCTATTTTGCCTGAGCTCCAGAAAAGTGCTGCAGATAATTTAAGGAAAGACAGTGGAGGTTATCAGCAATGAGATTTGCACGTTCAGATTGAATTGATTACCTGGAGAAGGTTTCCTTTTTATCTTCAAAGTAAAGTGGCACTTAGAATTTTAATTAAGTTTGCTGGCCATTCTGACCCCAAAACAGCTTTGTGACTTTAACTTTGAGATAGCCCTTATCGATGTACCTCTTTCTCTGTGATTTATGTCAGTGGCTGCTCTCGGTTTAGTGGCAATTTTCCTGGTGCATTCTCTGGAGATAGTTCACAGGAAAGTATTTGGTGGCTGATAAGATAGTGTTGTAAAGGCGGCCCGCTCCGCAGATAAGGACCATTACAGTTATTTGTTGAAAGACAAAGCCTCTCGCTGTCCGACAGACCCGTGAAAGCGGATGGCTACTGAAACCTCTCT
>JAUMHE010000082.1:13562899-13581580 GCA_032359235.1 Enteromius mattozi
TGTTGTCACTTTTAAAAGAAATAATTTGATAAGTATTTCATTTTTTAAAAAATTATATATATTTATATATATACTGTATATATATATATATATATATATATATATATATATAAATCATACATTGTATAACATTTATTATATAATCTATTAATCTATTCATTTTGTCATATTATTTTGAAAGTAAATGTAAAAGAAGCTAGACAATCTTGTTGACCAAATAAATTGGTTTTATAATATTCATCTGGACTGGGGTATAAAAAAGCGCTATCATGTGCTCTCGCATCAATTACAGTCCAGCCTACACCTCGATTATCTGTGGACTCATTATCACAGCACAGCAGACAGCTGACCCGCGCTGAAGAGTTCAAGCTGTTAGTACAATGAACTAAGACGTCAGGTTTTTGGAAGAGCCGACAGAACGCAGATCAAGAGGTCAAGAAATCCTCTGTGAGAATGAAAGGAAAGGTGATTAAATGGAGAAAATAATGAATGATTTTAAGTATGAATCAGGCAGGAGGGCGGCCTGACAGGATTAGCCCTCTGGAGATGCCCACAGAACCACAGAGAGGAGTGACTGTCTGAAATCAAATCTCCTGAAATAGAGCGAGGATTACAGGCCTTTACGTTACATAACACAGGGCCAATGAAACAGAGATCTGCTCTGGTGAGAGTGATGGATATTGAGAGGACGTGGTTGGGAATGTGTGCGTGATACATAAGATGTACGAGTATCTCCACCCTCAGCAGTCTCATCCTGTGTCAGGAGGAGGAAAGAGGAAGACCAAAGGGACGGACGTTGGATGGGGTCCAGGAAAGAGGATCTGAACTTCTCAGGAACTTGCATTTTAGTGTTTTTCCTGATGGGGGTGGAGGAGCAGAGGGAAACATAAGGCAGAAGATTTTTATAGTTTATAAGAAAAGTGTGAATGGTTGCCAGGCTTGTTTCTGCTGTAGTAATTTTTTAAACGTATTTTATCTTGAGCTTTTTCTTAAAATTCTGAAAAAACAAAACAAAACACAGATTTATTTCTATTTAGGTAGCCGCTCATAAATTTTCAGTTGAAAACTCACCAATGAAAAGGATTTTTTTTTTTTTATGAAAAAGACTTACAATTCAGAGTTCAAAAGCTGAATTTATCTATTTTTATTATTTTATTCTGTGGTGGAAACAAACTTTCATGAGTGAAGGTCCGCACACGTTGAGTCCGAAATATTCATATGCATTTTTTAATTTATTAATTTTTTTTCTTCCATTATCAATGTTTCCTATTCAAAATGCTTGACACGAATGTGAAAACGGAGAAAACTGAGCCTGGTCCGAATTTTTTAGGACAGACGTAAGTGTGCAAACGTGACTGACACAATGTGAAGTTATTCTTTAACGTGCAAAAATTTTAGACTCTTTAACACATGAAATTAAACAAAACAAAAACTACTGAAATAGTATTTTAGTGTAAAACGCACTCCAAAAATCTGTTTTACTTACTTTGAAAAACAGTGTAGAAAAAGTAGGTTATGAATTGAGTGTGTTCTGTGAGAATCTTACCGTAGATCTTCTGGATGCCCTGCAGATCGTCATGTGGCAGTCTGAAGTTCTCTGTGTCCATGTACTGGTAGAAGGGGGCCATGATGGCAGTGGGGTCGTTGGAGTGCTCCAGGCCTAGCGCGTGACCCAGCTCATGTACCGCCACCAGGAAGAGATCGTTCCCTGTACGCAAAAAGCACACACATATCACTGAGGCATACTGCAGCAGACATAAAACCATTTCAATCACTGTAAATTACATGAAAGTACCACATCTTGATTAAAATGCCGTTTGATGTGACTTTTTTGAATTGTTGGTGCTTTTTATTCAAAAACATTCTCTGTGAACAATTTGGTCTGATTCCTGAAACAATGACTCTTATGAGTCAATTCATTCAAGGAAATCAACACATCGACTTTTGAGAGTCAGTTCGTTTTAGTGAATCTGAAAATATAAACCAGTTCTTGGTACCACTTTGACTTTTTTGGGCTGCTTCATTTTTTAATGAATCAAAATGAATAAATCGCTCTTATGAACTGATTTTTTTAGTAAATCAGAAACAGTGTGACCATTGTATGTTTCCCAAATGAATGACTCTAACGAGCCATTTCAGTTTTTAGTTCAAAACGAACAAATGATTCTCATGAGCATTTTTTATTTCTTTTTTAGGGCCCAATCAATTACCTACAGTATATTTTGTTCTCGCAGAATATCCTTTTTTTTCAGATGTCAGATTACATAAACAACATGGTTTGCGAACACCACCAATATTCGCTTTAAACAGTATTTCAGAATTAGTTTTGAGCAGTAATAATGAGGATCCAGTTATGATATAGCTATATAACATACTGAATCATGAGACATATATGTACCCAACCAGTGCTAGTTCACACATGAGCTGTAAAAGTAAAAAAAAACAGTAAATTTGCAGCAAATATGTCAGAGCGCATAATGATATGTCAAAATCAAAGCTGCTGTGTGGTTGTTTGTGTGTGTAATTGTTATCCATCTCTGTTTCCACTCCAGAATAACTCATCCAGAGTAACCACAGCTACTGCTGGGATTCATTACAGTATGAACCCTGTCACTACACACCCTCACATCAAACATCCACGCAGAGCATCTTCCCTCTGTGCACAAATGGAAAACCCCACCCTGCTCGGCCCGTGATGGTTTGGAGCGGGACTTTACTCCACAGGCCAGAAAACAGTCCAAACACCAAAGTAAGGCGTCGGTAAACAAGAACCGCAGAGGACGGCCACATCAGCAGCTACAGACCGACATCTGTCTTTTCTCTTCTCCTCTTTAGTTATGACTCACTCTGTCTCTCTATCTTTCCCTCTTTTATCTGGTGACACCAATGAATCTGACACATTTTTTATTCAGTCAACTTGTGTTTTATTTAAACTGCTCGGTGCAGGAGACGCAGATCAAATGATGCCTTTTCGTTCCTGGATATTTCGGTCTATTTCTGTGCATGGAACATCGCCCCGGAGAATTTGCAGGCATCAAAGCTGATGGCTGTGAAGCGCTCCAAAATACACAACTGACCAAACGCTACTGAGTGAACAAAACACGCGAGACCAGCTACAGTTCTGTTATCAGAGAAAAATATTAGTTTGGTAGGGCATTAGACAGAAACAAACTGTACATACAGTACACAACACAAGCGTTATTAAGAATTTACGAGTAACGGGACAGTGGGAGTGCAAGATCTAAAGAGACTTTGTAGTGAGAGAGAAAGTGGGCTGCATTGGAACTGTCTGAAATTAGAGAGATCACTAGTATTTTTCAAACTTTTCTGCATAAATCATCCATCGCTGTTTACACCACAGCTTAAAAATGATACTGAAAGCCTAGACTTAAATATAAGGAGGGATCTGAGCAGTCTACAACCATCTGGGCTCTTCTGATTAAAGAGATAGTTCACCCATAAACTGTTTCCCAAGTAATGATGACAGAATTTGCATTTTTGGGTGAACTGTCCTATTCCTTTAAGGCAGGGTGTAATCACCCAGCAACCACATAGCAACATGCTACCATCCACAAAAGTGGGCAAAACACCATTTATATTTTGTCGTTTATATGTCGTTCATTTATTTTCTCTCCACAGAGAAAAGAGGATAAAACCAGTGTGAGATAGAGAGATGAATCAAAAAACATAGAGCATTCTCAAATTGACTCTTATGAGTCAATCTCTGAATCAAAAACACACAGTGCAGCTATTGTATTTTAGAGCAAAAGCGGTACAGTTAAATTCCCAAATGAATGACTCTGGTGTGAACGAGCCAATTTGTTTTAGAGAATCAAAAAGAGTGCAGTCAGTGTTGTCTGATTCTTATGAATCATTTCTTTTTTAGTGAATCCAAACAAACAAATGATTCTTATGAACCAATTCTTTTCGTAGTAAATTAAAACATTACCCCAAAATGGGACTGTTACACACAAAATAATAATTCCTACAAATCTGGAACATCTTAAGGGTGACTAAATGGTCACAGAATATTTAATTACAGGTGAGCTGTCCTGGAACACACTTTTTTTGAAAATAGGCTCATTTTCCAACTCCCCTAGAGTTAAACAGTTGAGTTTTACCGTTTTCGAGTCCATTCAGCAGATCTCCGGGTCAGGCAATAGCACTTTTAGCTGTAGCTTAGCATAGATCATTGAATCTGATTAGACCATTAGCATCTCGCTCAAAAGTAGTTTTAGTATTTTTCCTATTTAAAACTTGACACTTCTGTAGTTACATCATGTACTAAGACTAAGACTTAAAATTAAAAGTTGTGATTTTCTAGACTGATATGGCTAGGAACTATACTCTCATTTCGTAATAATCAAGGAACAGCTAAATATGTTACCGCCAGACCCAGAGATTGGATTTTAACTCTAGGGAAGCTGGAAAAAAAAGTGGCATGTTCCTTTAAGGCAGGGTGTAAACACATAGAAACATGCTAACATCTTAGCATTCAAACATGACCACCCCAAAATAGGGAAAACAGCACTTAAATTTTTTACATTTTCTGAATATATATATTTAATTTTTGCACTCTCCACAGAAAAAAAGAGCGTAAAACCAGTGATGTGTAGAGTAACATGTACATGTTCTCAGCTGATTCATGCTCAGCAGTGTGGTTCTCCCGAGATGCTCCTGCTGAAGTTCAAACCAGAACCGCTGTGTTTGAACCGTCATGACTCTTACGTAAGATCCAAGACTCTGATTAATTAGCAGGCAGCTGAAAGGCAAGCTCATAGATCAAAAAGAGGAGAATAAAAGCAAAGTGATGGGAAACAAAAATGGGAAACGGACATGAAAAGACTTTGCTCAATTTGTCAAGTCCATTGACCTCAATCTGGGAATTACCTTTTCACCCATGCTAAAAATGTAGATGTCCAAATGCCCAATAAAACATGGTAAAGCCACAGTACTTTTATGTTTACCATGGCACTCAGTTATTGCCATGCTGATATAGTAAATGTCCAAAAAACATGATCATACGATGGTACCTTGAGATATACTATAATATTGAATAATGATCATATTTATCTATAATGGTTTTTACACAGAGCTTCAAAGTTCTTAAAAGGATAATATGATTTTATCATGGTAATTATCCAATAATACATTGTAATACCATGGTACTTTAATATAAACCTGACTACCATAATTATATACACTAGTATTTACAACTCCAAGGTCTAATTTTGCTATGGTAAATGTCCAAAAAGTGTAATAATAGCATGGTACTTTAATATATATATATATATATATATATATATATATAATGGTACTAAATAAATTCCATGGTTTTTCCAATGAAAATGTAAAAAAAACATGGCAATACCATGGTGTTTATATATGTATACATTCATATTTAAATACCACTGTATTTATATGGTACTCAAAGGAGAATACTGTGATATTACCATGGTAAATGTCTACTAAAACATGGCAACATACATTGATTGATTGATTGGTACATGATACTGGCAATTTCCATATTAATATATCATGGCACTCCAAGGTGCGGCAAAATACTTATAAGATTACTATGATTTTACCATGGTAAATGCTTGCATAAAGCACAAAAGTATTTTTTTGGACATTTAACATAACCATGCTATTTTTGGAAGTACCTTGAACTATCACATAAAAACATGCATTTCAGTGGTTTCCAAGTACCATAGTATTACCATATCAGCACCATACTGCCATAGTGCATTTTTTTAAGCTAATGAACAAAAAACTAATTTTTTGTGTGGGATAGAAACACAAAAGTTAGTACATGTGTTCTAATAAGTAAAATGTTCCTCTCTCTCTCTCTCTCTCTCTCTCAAACACACACACACACATACCTTCTTTCTAATGTCAGTTTCGCTTGTAGTCAAATGAGCGATGCCTTTTTAATCCGCATGATGAACTTCCTACTCACACAGCCCGACACACACACATACACACACACAACTCCAGAGACCTGGGCTCTGATTACAGATGATGGATCCATCCGCTTAATTCCAAACACGAGATGGGAAATGTCGAAGTGGATCATCCCACGCCGCTGATGATTGACAAGCGTTTCTGCCACGTGCACTGCCATGAAATGATTTTCATCACAGCGAACGGCTTGATGAACTTTCAGGGATTCATTAGCCTTCAAAGGATATGACATCACTCAGTGTTTCTCAAGGGAATGGTGAGCAATTCAGAACAGGGTAAGAACGCGTGAATGCGTGTGAACAGTTGTGACGTGAAGGCACCAGGAGTCTTCAAAACACACAAAGACATCAGTCAGGAGACCCTCGGGGCACGTTACACCCTTTTTATATCCCATTCGGATTTCCTCTCTGCTGGAGGACAAACGTCCTGTTCAACTAAAGATGGAAAGCACTGGTTTAAGAAGACAAGAACTCTATTTCATTCATTTACCTTCGTTATACCGTCTATACCTCTTATAGTTTGGCTAGTACAATGCTAAATCTGTTCTTCACTGGTGTAAAGCTATCGGTGGCCCACACTTATTTCAGAGAAAACAGTAAATGCCCGGTCTCTTTGAGAGAAATGCTTTTCTTGTTTAAAGTGTACTCTGTTTCGATTTTTTCTTTCTGCGCAATAAGCTTCTTAGCTATTTATATATATATAAGCTATTTATATAATATAAAATATTATCTATTTTATATTATATAATCACCATAACATGGACATCATGAAACTGTATGAAACAGTTCTGTAGTTGTTCCACTACTCCCACTCCTCAATGTTCATTCAGATCTTTTCTTAAATAATGTTCTAAAATATTAGCAAAAAAACTTT
This sequence comes from Enteromius mattozi, assembly GCA_032359235.1. Lineage (NCBI taxonomy): Eukaryota > Metazoa > Chordata > Actinopteri > Cypriniformes > Cyprinidae > Enteromius > Enteromius mattozi. The sequence goes on from JAUMHE010000082.1 coordinate 13,569,737, forward strand.
TATAAATGATTAATTGGACGTGTTTTTATGTGAAACGTTCTAGTTGGATGCTCACCTGACATCTTTTATATGTTACTATTTGTTTTAGAATGTTCAAACAACATTCAAAAGTAACATTCCGATAATCTTTGTACTAGTAATGTTCCCTCAAACTTTGCATGGCTATTTACAAAACTGGACTTTTTGTATGTTTAGAAAACTTTCAGAAATAATGTTTTCAAATTAAGGGGAACAATGGGAATAGCAAAACATTATTTTGTTAGCTGGTTGGCCAGGACCTACAAGGGGGCCTCAAAATGGCTAAACAATTTTTAATATATTACAATTAATATATTATTAGCATATTAACATTATATATATATATATATATATATATATATACTATTTTTTTCCACCTCAGTATTGCTTTTAATGAAATAATATAGTTTGAGAAATTTCTGAAGTCACAAAATGAATTGTGTTTAATTACATAACTTGTAGAGAGAAATGCTTATAAGCCATTTATAAGAATTTCTCTCTATATAGATACATATATTGAAACTCTCATTTTATGCTAAAAAAAGGCAGAAAACAAAAAGCATTGAAGGTTAAGGTTGAAGGTCACTGGCATAGACAAGTGCAGTAATCTCTTTTTTTCTCCAGACAATAACTGGTGCATTCCAATCAGTGCTGAGAAAAGTAGCATGTACCATTCAGCAATGCTCACTACATGCTACTTTAGCAGCTGTGTGGCAAATAATTCACACCTGAATAAAGAAATTGAGAAACCATTGACTATGAAAACACACAACAACTATAAAGGTGTTCTACTAACTGACACTCAAACAACAACAGCAACACTAAACTTATCTTTGCAGGTGCAGTGCTAGCATTTGATTAGCAGGTGTACTTTTAACAACAAAGAGTCTCATTTCTTACACACCTGACTCTGAAAATGTTTGCTAAATGAGTTTAAGCACCATATAAAGTAGGAAATTTGACTAATTGCTCTATTGTATTAGCTTAAAGTACATCGCTAACTGTTTGTTTATATCTTGCTAGGTGTTATATATGCGCAAACTTTTGAAAGCTTGAATTGCTCTCATACCTGTTACGTTCCTCAGAAACTATTTAATGCTAATCACCGCTCTGTTGCTCTAGTTCCCGTCTTTACACACTGCTAACACAAGTCATTACACCCTGCTAGCAAACCCTTCAAATAGACCTAATGCTAACCAAATCCATTAGCGTTTGCTATAACATTGCTATCGCACCTCACAAACAAACCCTTGCAGATTCTGTACTCAGCAAACAGATGTGGCTAACAACACCATGCTAACAGTGGAAAAATCATTACGGTGGACCATAAAAGCAGTAGGCCTAGCATCATAAAGCGCATGCAGTTGAACTGCAAATCAGATGCTAATGCTAATTATGGATGAGAAACACTATTAGTCTTCATTTCAACATGAGTGGTGATTAAAAACATGGGAAAGTTAAGAACAAGAGGGCTTTTGTTAAACCTTCGAGAAGGCCATTGCTGAGTAATCGGATGAGGAATGGAGAGCGAGGGAGTGAGAGAGACGGAGAGAGCGCTGAGTACTCGGATTCCTGGCGTTCTTCTGTTACCCGTGGCTGATTCCAGGAGAGATCGGGTTCAGGTTCATTCTTGGGTGTGAAGAAATGAGCCGGTGCCCACAAACAGATGAAGCATTGTGGAGAGAACAGCTGCTCGGCCATCTCTCTTTTCTCTTCATCTGTCCAAACCCCCCTCTCTTCCTCTTGTTCAGCTCTCATGTCTAGACTTACGGCCTTTACTTTGGCTCTACCGCTGCTTTTCCTGTTTCAAATTCAGATGTCTATCCTGACCAATAAATATGCTGACCTTGAATACAAACCATCTTAAAAACGCGGTGCTATTGTAGAATATTTATGCTTGCTCATGGCTTAAGATTTGTTAAAACGTATTTGGATTAGTTATGAAACTGAAATCGCAATTGTGCAATTATCAAAATTGAAAATTAATAATAGTTGTTATTTATATTTATTATATAATATTATATTATAATACTCTTGATGAACACATTTTAGCAGAATTGTCCACCACATTGTTCACATTTTTTTTATCGCAATCAAAATTTTATTAGAAAAATTGCAATTTGATTTTTTCCCCACATCACGCAGTTCTAAAATTACATTCAGCTCTTTTGTTTGCACTACAGACATAAATATTCCCTTATAACCCATAGCTTCTTGAGTACACCTGTGCGGTTACTTTTCTAAGCGTTCAGATGTACGATTTTGAACTAGACAACATGCTGAACAGACTTTATTTACGCTTGCCCCAGCCTTTTTTTGCGGTATTTCCAGTACGGCTTAATGAGAATCCATATTTATGAGCTCAGTTTGCACTAAATTCACAAATTTAAAGTTGCTGTAAAACTGCCTCATAAGAAAGAAGACAGAATCTAAGTCGGCATTTCAAGACTCCTTTGAGTTTAGCAAGCTAACAAGGGATGAATAAAAACACGCTGCTCTGAATCCAGAGGAAGTGGATTTGAGACAGACACTCACAAGAGAGAGGAGAGATTAAGGACAGTATTTAAACACACACACACACACACACATCAAGTTATCCAAGCCTTACTCACAATGCTATGTGAGGCAAATTTTGAATGGAAAGAGAGGGACAAAGTGAGAGAGGCAGGCTGTGCCGGCGGAAGGTGCTGCTGCTACCCACATGGAATGCTAATGCTCCAGTCGGTGGGTGAGAGCCTATTTTGAGAGTAGGCCTGGTGTGTACCAGCGTGAGACGCTCTCCTTACACATACAGGATATGGATCACATACAGTACAGTCTGCAGGACATTCTAATCACATATTATTCATAAATGCTAATTCTGACATATACTATATTATATTATGTGTGTACTGTGAATAGCCACTTTAACTGCTGTTTATTGTCTGAGTATGTGATGACATCACAGACCGGTCACATGACACGTTGTGTTCCTAATGTCGGAAATTCCATCGTTATGAGATTCCAGGTGAAGAGTTTATTTGTGAAAACAGATAATATATCAATCATGTTTTTATTGTGTTAGTTATTGTATTATATTATATTATATTATACTGTAGTTGATAATATTTTTTATTTCCTGAATTGTGCACCACTACAGGAAAACTTTTTTTTAATTGAAAACAGACGAATTGCAATTTGATTTTTCCCCCAAATCACGCAGTTCTAATATTTAATTTTGCACTTTTTTGTGCTACAGACATAAATGTTCCCTTATAACATGCAGCTTCACAAAAATTGAAGTGTTTATTTTTTTTTTATTTTCTTGGGTTAGTTAGCTGTTTTTATAGTTATTTTTAACCTGTAGTCAAAATAACAGAACTGTAGTTTGAGATTAAATGGAATGCACAATGAAAAAAACATTCACGTTTTTGTTGAACTATGAAAGCGCCAAATTCTCTTGTCAATATTTGTTTATTCTTCATCGTTTTTAGAAGTGAATTGATGTAGTGAATACGCTTTGATGTCATCAGGAACAAAGCCGCACATGCATCTGTTTTGCCGTTATAAGAGTTGCCATAGAAATGAATAATTTCGGAGTCTGAGGATGTGAAAAGCTCAGAGTTGTCATCTCATAATTACAGTAATTCTGACACAACATGAAGGGAGCAGTTTCAAGACAACATTAAACTGCATTTGCATTTAACTTCTATAATGTGTTGTATTCTTCAGGATTTGATTAGATTGTGAATCTTTGGTAAAGATTTGTTGATTCCACCTACGTATATGTTTTTCTATCAGGAAAAAAAAAAATTAATTCAAAAATAGTATTGTATGGGTCAAAATGATAAATCTTTCTTTTGTGCCAAAAATCATTAGGATATTAAGTAAAGATCATGTTCCATTAAGATATTTTGATATAATTAGATATATTTTTTTTCTACTGTAAATATATCAAAACATAATTTTTTGATTATTGCTGAGGACTTTGTTTGGACAACTTTAAAGTATTTAAATTTTTTTGCACCCTCAGATACCAATTTCAAATCTCAGCTAAATCATCTCAATTTAGGAAAAAATTACACTTATGACTAGTTTTGTGGTTAAAGGTCACAAATATATTAAACATGAGAATTCAAAAGTTTGGGGTCTGTAAGATTTTAAAGAGCTCTTATGCTGTTAATTGATTGCTTTTAATTTACTTGATAAAAAAACAACAACAATATTGTTGTGAAATATTATTGAAATTTAAAATTACTGATTTCTATTTGAATATATTTTGCATTTGATATATTCCATATATACATTTTCTATCTATCTATTTATCTATCTATCTATCTATCTATCTATCTGTCTGTCTGTCTGTCTGTCTGTCCATCTATCCATCCATCCATCCATCCATCTTACAATGACTGAGTCAACAAACAACCCACTGACTGGTCAATTTTGGAAAATCTGTCATTTTGCACATCTCTAATCCATATTTCTACACACACTGCTCTTTCTCTATGCTGACAGCCAACTGACCCATGTGTATTTGAAATACAAAAGTTCCTCTTCACATGTATTTTATCTTCCACCCTTATCCACTCTTATCCTGCCAGTTATTCTCTTCCAGCAGAGCTTGTTCTGTTCAGATGTTCCTCCCTCCTGCTGCTCTGACACGAGCCACGGTTTGTGCCCCACACGTGTTCATGGGAAATGTAGGTGAAAATTTTCAATTCTTTAAGCATGTCTCCTGATTCACAAAACATTCAGGGCATTCCTTACTCTCGATTGTTTTTCTAACCCGGCAAACCCCGTCTCACCCTGATTTGGGTGAGGGAGAGAAAATATCACTCTGGAATTTTAATTTCCTGCATGAGAGCAGCCACATGAATGTTCCATATTTTCCACTGTAGCTGATGTTATCGCATCATCTTAAGAGCGCGAGAACCTTCAAAATCTGTCGGAATCCATGTTCATCTGTGCGTTCCCCTCCCCGGGGACATTTTGGTGAAAAACAAAACATGCTTATCTTTTCAAGAGCGTAATGTGCAGGTATGGTGCTTGTATGAGTAGGTTTTCTTGTTACATACAGGTTTTTGTTTGCTGAAGGCTGAAATTTGCAAATCTCAATGACATGGCATGAGTTTCAAACTAGGATCTGGGATCTATATGTTTCTCTTATGTTATACATTATGATGTTTTTTTATTAGGGATGTCAATTAAAGTATGAACTGCAATAGTATTATTTATTTTCAAAATAAAGGTTTTAAAAATGAAAATATAATGCCTCACACACCTGAATCATAACATATAAGTGTCTGATAAAAGTCAAATATACTTTATAATATGTAAAAAATGTATAAATCCCCCACTCTCTATTAAAACTTGCATTATCACAAAATTGTATGTTTTTAAAGCAATGTTTTTGTCAGTCGACCTTCCTCAATTTAATTAACTAAAATTTAAATGTTACGCCATATTTATCATGTTTATATTAAATTTCATTATTACATTTAATTATTTAACATATTTACAGAATTTGATTCAGAAATCCTTAACTTAGAAATAAGGAAAAATAATTTCTTGTAAAAAGTGCAATACAAATAATTTCAATTGAACTGAAAATGTTTCATATATTAAATATATTTAATCTAACAGTATATCAAATTTTTTTATAATTAAGTTATAATTAAACATAAATCATATAATTTGTTATAATTCAAACAATATTGTAATATTTTTGCTTTAATACAATGACAGTTTGAAAGCCAGATATTTAATTTGAGAAACAATGTCACATTTAATATTTGATTTATTTTTATTAAATGTATTATTTTTCTTTTATTATTTATTTTTATTTTATTTATTTTTATTAAAATTACAAAAATACACATTTTTTCACAAATGTGTATTTGAGCAAGGGGGATCATACTATTTGGGGATAATTATATCTAATGTTGAATGGTCTTTAATAGATTAAGATGTAGATGTGGCATCTACTAGCATAGGCTATGGGACCATGTTAGCTAAACCTTGACTATTGGTTTAAGCCTACAACCTTTTGGTTCATCTTAAACCACCTCACAATGATGTTCAAAAGAAACTACACAACTTCATCTGTTCACACTTTTGATGCTAAAGTATAGCTGCAGAGTTGTAAACAAATGGTTTTCTCGCTCTAGTCTGTGTATTTCACCTTTATCATCCCAGACAATCTCTCTTTCTCTCAGCCTAGAACGAGACCAAGAGATTGTTCCTGCTGTGAGGTCTAACTGCTCTCCTTCACACACACACAGCCCAACCGTAATGTTCTGTGTCTGTTTCTCAAACCAAGCAGGGCGATAAAAAGGAAAGAGAAGGTAAGAATTTGAAAATAGCCAGAAAAACACATTTTTCTGTAGTTTGTCCCCCTAACCCAGACTAAACATCTTATGAGCTGTGTCCCCCTTATTATACTCCCAGAATCCCCGTCACTTACTGCTTTACACACTGGCTGACCTACTTACAGCTGTACTCCTTGACAAGACAAAGACAGCGAGACGAAGGAGAGGTAGAGAGGATGTCCACAACCAGAGAAGTGTGGCCCACGTGAGGCTTCAGAGAGCTCTAATCCCCCTACAAAACAAACACCCGGCAACTGATCGCCACCTCCCCGGCAACAGACTGATGTGACTGTGTTGTCTCCTGTTGACTGCGTGCTTTATGAGTGTTTGTGAGTGTATGCAAGTAGGCCTATTATAGGATAGATGACAAAAATGGCAACAATTTGAAATTGTGGTGAATGAAAGAGACAGATACCTGTAATAGAAGGATGGCAAGTGTAGAAAATATAGAAAATAGATAGCTAGGAATGAGCACAGGGGAAATGGAGGATGAGAGGGCAGTTAGATTTGAAGGAGACAATATAGAAGTATGGAGGCTTTTTTCTGCCTTGGAGTAAAAATCAATAAACTTGCAACTGTGATTTTTTTGTAATTGTTATTTCATGAATTAATCATGTATATTGTAGAATCTGACTTTTAAAAATGGCTGTATCTCAAAATTGCATTTTTTAAAGCTTATAAAATATTTTAGATTGTGACTATATCTCATATTTTATACTCAGTTTCTCATGATGTCAACTCTCACAATTTAGGCTTTTAATATTACAGCTATATATTTTATGTTTTAAAATGTGAAACTGCAACTTCATTATCTCACAATATTTTCACAAAATTTGACTTAGTATTTCTTAATTGTGACTTTATATCAAACCAATATTTTATATTTTAAAATCTGACTTTATATCTCACAATTGCATTTTCTCTACAATTTTAAACCTTTATACGACAAGTGCAACAATAAATTTCAAAATGTTAATGTCAAATTTGTAGTTTATCTGTTGAGACTTTGTGTCTCAAAATTTTGACTTTACATATCAAAATTGTGACTTTTTATGACAAATATTTTATATTTCAAATATATATTCATATTTTAAAATGTAATTTTATATTACACAGTTGCAACTTTATATCTCACAATATTTTAGATCTTAAAAATTTGACTTAATATCTCTTAATTGTGCCTAGTTTCTTGTTTCAACTTTATATCTCACAATTTTATACATCAGTTTTTCTTTTATTTTTTATATACTGTACTGGGATGTGATCTGAAATAGTAAATCTTCACAATTGTGTGATAAAGCATGTATGTGGTTACCACCAATGTTGAACTGTCCACCTCCGCACCATATATTATGTGCAATAATTTCTTCTGATTCAGAACAGAACTGAATTGTCAGAAGCAGTGTTGCAATGTTTTGCAAAAGCTTGCAGTTTTGGGGGGTCATTTACATTTGGGTATTTAGGCTTGTTAAATTTTGGCCCACAAAACCTTCAGATTAGCTGGAGAAACAGTTTTTATTCCATACAGCAATTAACACAGTCAGCCCACACACTTGCTTATTTTGGCATATCTTGTAAGCTGACTTGCGTACACTGGGCTTTGTTTGTCAGACTGGGTTTCTTATTTTTTCTAGAGATCTGGCAACACTGGACAGAGACAAGCTGGTCTTGCAGAGACAGATTTTGGCATAATGTCTGATCTACACTGCAGCTTATTCTGGTCAAGAAATTCCCACCAAGACAGAACGAGACCATCTGACCGGCATGTCAGTATGTAAAGCAGCCACAGTTTGTATTTGTTTGTACACAGTTCAAATCTGAATTAGTGCAACAACAATAATGGGCCAGTGTGGAAAAATGGAAATTATGATGCGACAGAAAAATAGCATAACATTTATCTAAAAGACATAAGTACTGATTATTTCACTAACAAGCAACATATACAGTTATGCTGTTGAATATCTTGTTTGCGTGATATACAGTAAAGTTCCTCAAACAAGTTCCTTAGAACCAGAATATCAAAATATAAACTGCTTTAAAGTTTAAAGAAATTTACCTTTCATGCAGTGTGTAATGCAGCTCTACGTGAATAAAAACATCCTGCAAAGTTTTAAATCTGAAAGTGCACCGTGTTTTGTCTCTCAAAAGAAAGAATCAACTCTGAATCATTGAAATGAGTCATTTTTAAAAGGAATCCCATGCTGTCTCACGTTGACGTAAACATGAAACATTAGCATATTGCCCGCCCACTTGTTTGTCTTTTTGCCTTGGTCTGAATGAAAATGCAATTCATTCTTTGCCACTAGGTGCCGCTTTGGAGCATTAAAAGATAACAAACACTGCTTTAAGTGAAATCGACCAATCACTGGAGGGGTTTGGAAAAATTAATCGTTGAACGAATCGTTTGGGAGTCGTTGAACAAATAAGATAAAATAAATGCATATTTAAAGAAAATGAATGCATGCATTAAGAAAATAACCAGACATAACCAGGTTTCCGTACCGTCATGGTGAGGGTTCCCCAGAGTCCAGGGCTCATCCGAATCGAAGTGTGTGTCTCCTCCAATCCCTGGACCAGGGAAGTAGGCATGTGCAAGGAAGCCCCCTTCTCCATCGAAGGGGGAACTATCGCCGTGGAAACCTGAGGCGAAAATGATAGTAATATCCACATCTTTCTTGTTGCGCTCCAGGTCACTGTAGGGCACTGCCTCGAAACGCAGCGGCGTGACGTTCTGCCACACGTCGAACGCCCGGCGAATGGCATTGTGGGTCTCCTCCGCTCCCACCTTAGGCGTGACGTTTTTTATACTGGAAAGAAGGTAAGAGTTTGTATTTTACATATGATGATCAAATAAACAAATCTGTGCTGCACATAAATATGAAACGGACAGGATGTTTGATTGCAATAGAGTTGCAATTTGCATGTAGTTAAGCTTAATTAATTGTTATTATAATAGTCATTACATGTAATATGTGGAACAAGGACGTCTTAAAATAAAGTTAAAATTACTCAATTCAAAATCTAAATAAAACTAAATAGAAAACTGAAATTAAAATGAAAATAAAACTCAAAATATTAATAAATACTGTAATGACAATTAAAGTAACACTGCAATTTTCACTTGACTTAATGACTTAAAAAGCTGTCTACATAGGCAGCTCACTGGGTTTTGGAACAGATGGAGTGTATCTCGCTCCATCAAATCTAGCAGAAAGAAATAAGAAAGAGTAAATTAGGAAGAAACGCTGCTTCTCCTGCTCCTCTGCTGGAGGTGCTACAGGTGAAGCAGGGTTTATTTTATCACTGAGGATTACCAACAGCTCACTGCATTACACATGCCACCTGATGTGGGCATATTTTCAAACCTCATATTTTTTTAATGATGTGTATGATATGTTTCAAATGTGTTTTTAAGCTCTTTACCAAACCACATTTCCTTTTGCTCTGGACTGAGTTTGTGAAGGCTGAAGGATGCAACTTTGAGTCGCTCTGTCTAATGGAGCTACTTCTAATGTAGTAATGTGTTGGTGTCAGTGTTGAAGAAGACTGTACACTACCTTAAGTCAAGCTAATGTTTTGAAAAATAGGCTACCTGCAAGTCATCTAGCCACAACTTAATGTCTTAAAATCTTTTGAAGTGAACAGGTAAGTACTTGCAGATACTCAAATCAAGTGAATCATTTCTTTTTGAACAGCTTAATTTGCATAAACATTCTGATTCGATTCTTTTTAGGTCTTCCTTGCTGCTTTCAGCTGTTTTTGCTAAAACTAAAAATACTAATTGTCTTTCAATAATAATTGTTTTTGGAACAAAAAGGAAAATAACTAAAATAAAATTATTTAATTAATATTATATATATATATATATACATAAACTGAAGTAACTGAAATAAAATAAGTCGGCATACTAAAATTACTAAAACTGAAATAAAAATGAGGCTAAATAAAACCAAAAATGAATAATTAATGGCAAAATCACAAAAGAAAATTGCTAAAATTTTAAATTCAAATGAAACTGGAAATATAAGCACAATATATATATATATATATATATATATTACTTGACGACATTTACAAAAGAACACAGTTATGAATAAATCATTCTTCTGAGGCAGTTCTACTGAATCATTTCCAGGTTTACAGTTCATCTGAATGATTCATTCACAAATCAATCTGAAACAAAAGCAGTTGGTCAAAATTCTGACTCACTTTTTTATTCATCTTCTCACGCAGGCTCTGATGCTTAAGCACATACAATATCATTTATATTAGAACTTTTATCTGACATGTTTCCCATGGGTTACTTTAACATTTACTCAGGGTACCCTCTCTTCTTATACAAGGACCTAAGGATGACTATCAGGTACTGCAGCATAGTGTTTGTGTCTATAGTGTATTAGCCAAAACTCTCAATCAACTCAGTAGCAGCTGTTTTCTCAAATGTGCTGAGGAATTTAAACTGTATTAGAGCTGTGCCTCTTAAAATATTTACAAGACATAATATCTCACGGAAACCTAAGCGCTCTATCTCTATTTCTCTCTCTCATTCCCTCCAGGTGGTGCAGGATGGGGTTTTGGATATCATCCGCATACAGTTGTTCTGTCTGTGAGCGCAAACTATTAGATCAACATCTGGCTTGCACTATTCATGTATTTTTCTTGTCTTTCTCAGCTGTATTTCCCAGAAATCATAATCCTGTCTTTGAACTTCATGACCCTTCAGATATTTCTTTTCCTCTTTAGGCTTAGGTTTTCAGCTCAGCTGCTGTGAAGGCTGCTTGTTAGAGCCGTGTGAGGTGTTTTACAAACCTTCCTGCCATGTTTCTCATCTGTGACATACAGAATTGATTCAGTTTTAAAAAATCACTGAGAAAAGAAGCATAAATTTGCATCGAGTCTGGATGCCAGAAAGCACTTGGTTGATGACCAGAGCCAGTGGAAATCGTTTCCACAATCTAACCACGTTAAATCACAGCGACAGGTAGGGGTTAAGTGTTTGTCAAGAGGGCACAATGTTTATAATTCATAGATCACGTCTTTTGGGGTTTGAACCTGTAACCGTTTGGCTATCAGCCCAGCTCTTTAACCACAAGGCTACACCACCACCACCAGAAGGAGATCTTTCCATGGAAAATCCAACAGCAGGGATACTGTCCACTAAACTAAGCAGGGTTGTGTGCCTTTCAGAATTAAACTGAGGGTATGTTTACATGACAGTTAAAAACGGAAAAAATACCTTTGTGCTTTTAAGTTTCACGTATGACTAAGTTGTCAAACTAATTCCCAACCAAAAGTCCACAAATCTTGCATTTTTAGTAGTGCTGTCAAACAGTTAATTGTGATTAATTGCATCCAAAATAAAGATTTTGTTTACATAGTATATGAGTGTGTACTGTGTATATTTATTTTGTATATATATATATATATATATATATATATATATATATATAAATAAATAAAAAACACATGCATGTAT
>JAUMHE010000082.1:13581680-13595073 GCA_032359235.1 Enteromius mattozi
ATATATAAATAAATAAAAAACACATGCATGTATGTATTTAAGAAAATATGTTATGATTAAATATTACATATTTATATATAACATGAAATATAATTATATAAATGTACCTGTAGTGTATGTGTTTGTATTTATATAAACATAAAAAATAAAGAAAATACACAAACACATATTATGTAAACAAAATTTTTTATTTTGGATGTGAACAATTGTTTGACAGTACAATTCTTTAGTTAGCACAGAGACGGTAATGGTATCGTTTTCAAATTGTAAATGAATGGCCAAAACATGTAAAGAATTTTCCATTTTTAGTTGAAAATTCCTGAATTTGAATTCAGTTTGAATTGACGTATAGCAAACAGCAAGTAGAACTAAAATAAATCAATTTTTTTGTTTTTTAAACATTTTGAAAGTTATTGATAAAGTTAAAATTATTTAAGATTAAGTTAAAATTATTTTATAAATAAGTAGATTTAGACAATTAACAACTTAATTTATAATTTAATCGTAAATATAGTTTTACTAAACAATTTCTGCCAGTGCAAAAATAGGTTATAATAATATTTATAACGTGTATTGATTTTTTAAAATATTTTTAAAATATTATTTACATTTACATAAAAATTACATTTTTATATAAAATGTTAAAATAAAATTAATAGATATAGAATACATAAAAATATATATTTGTTCAAAAATATGCTAGCCTAGTTTACTTGCAGTCACTTTCATTTTTAAAAGAGCAACAAAAGCGAACTATTTTCTAAAATAATCAACATTTTGTCACAAACGCTTTCCACAGAGCTTGTAATGAACCCTGGGCATCCTTCAAGCCACTAAATTGTGAATTCAGATAAACAAATTTTATTTTTAAAGACACAGGATGGACTAAAAATCAATAGTTAACAACAGTGCCCATTACACATGCCGTTACAACAAAAATTGTGGTATTATATCATGTAAACCCATGTAAACACAAGGGCTCACACGAAAGAGTCACTGAATACACAACACCTCGCTTTGTTCTTTCAAGTCTTCTCTGGCGATATTGAAACTATGTCAGTTACGTGAATGACTGCGTGTGTGTCAGTGCTTATGAGAACACAGACTGCTTTGAGACCAACTCAATTAGCCCAGACTAACACACACACATATAGTGATGCTATTTGTGCTTGTTATAGCATAAGGATGAGGAGAGGCCTCTGTATGTGTGTGTGTGTGTGTAAGTTCACATGGTATGATCCAGGGTTGGGGGAAGGTGAAGGGTGGTACAGTCTGGATCAAGACAGAGAGCATGGAGTGCTGAGGGGAACATCTGTCTACCCATCTGCTCAGCCTGGCTACACACACACACACACACTTGTGCCTAAAGCCACCATTCCATTACATAATCATAATCTCTCTCTATCGCTCTCTTTTTTCTCTCTTTCTCAGTAGGCTGTATTGTTTGCCTTATGTCATATCAAAAGATACACTGGTCTTTTGTAATTTCGCCTCGTCCATCAGCTTGCAAAAACACTTTTACTGTACATTAACACAATCCGAGCAGCCCAGAGAGTTTTTAAAAGCAAAAATGTGAAGCTTGAGGTTTTTTGTTAAAGCACTTTCATTAATTATTCAGTATATTTGTTATTTGAGCTGCTCAGCTGTCTAAATCATCCTTCTGAGGTTGGACTATGTTTCTAGGTGGAGAAACGTCTGCTTATGTTCTATAGTGGTGTGAGTTTATCTGTCACAAGCCGTCACACAGACCCACCGACACAATACTGTCAAGCAGATTATTTTGAGGCGAAAGTAATATAGTTATATTTGAATATAGGTCATATATGCATAAGCTGTGGGATTATCAAAGAAATATTGCATTTATAGAGAGCATTGTGTTAGTATAATACATGTCACAACAATACAAATCACTTGTCGTCGAGGTTATATAAAAACAATAACTCATTGTAATCCTAACTACACGCGATGCGACGCCGCGACAGGCGATAAAAGATATCTCTTTTGTCCTCTAGCCGCGACGGTGACACGTGAAATTTCTAATTTTAGAAACTGTTTCTATTTCCGCGACGTCGCGACTGGAACAACAGCATTTAAACTATATGTGCTTTATTCAAAGTTTAAATATCATATTGCAGACAGTATCAACAACAGACAGTTTGATATTTGATTGATTCTGTCGCGTCTAGTGTAGTGTTGCTGGAATCTTGTTGCGTCCCGTGTAGTTAGGACATGGTAGGTCAAAAAAAGATGCTGTTTTTTTTGGTTTTATAATAATGTTTCTTCAGGGATCTCTGAGAGTCAAGTGACACAGAAGACTGGAGTAATTCGCATTACAGGAATAAATCACATTTAAAAATATATTAAAATAGAAAACAGTAATATTTAATATTAATGCATTTTAACTAAATTAAAGCAGCCTAGTGAACTTCTTTAAAAGAGACTTCTTTAAAAAACACGAAAAACTTGTGAAGCGCAGTACTGTATGTGTATATAAGAGTTGAAGTAATTTAAAAAATAATTTGGCTTGAATAATTTAGAGCAACTAGATCCTTTAATCTAGTCATTCCAATAAAGGTTTGTAAAGACAGAAGGAAAGAGGCCAGCTGGGACAGGGAAAGACATAAGAATGTTGGATGGAGTGATTTAGGACGAGTGAAGGGAATCTGGCAGGCGGACAGTGAGGTGAGGGAGAAGAATCTGACAGCCTAATTATCTCAGCACTGCTGCTGGCACTGCAGAAATCATTTCCTTAATCAGTATTAGTGTCATCTTCCAGTAAATGCATTGAAACATCTTTAAAACAAGACACATTTATACTTCAGAAACAAAATTGCACATTAAAACTTGTTTTTAGAGAACATATTTTGAATTAAGTGTGTTTTTCTCACCCCTTTGGCAAAAAGTTTTTTTTTTTCTTGATTCAAGCATAAACATCACTAAATAATTTTGTGTTTATGTTTAAAAGAAAAGTAAGAAAAATACACTTTCTCTGTATTTTATTTTGCTTCTAAACAAAATGTCTCTTGTTTGTAGGATGCTTACATATTTTACCAGGAAATTATTTTTCAGAAATACATAACACACACACACACATACACACAAAGTAAAAGTGTGTTTTTGTAACTAACCTGTATGTGATATGTTTATGTTGCCATTTCTGCCCTGTGAGGGCGTAACGTCTTTTTCGGACGCTAAATTTCGAGGCACCACCGAACTGGTCTGGCACCCCACATCGTGGCTTCTTCATCCAGCTGAGAGAGAAAAATAAGCAGATTCATTAATATTCCATTGCTCCACACTAGTGACATTCAGCCCAGCCTGTCTGAGCTTCTAAACAACACTAAAATGTTCATAGATTAATTGGCATTCTAGAATAAGCTTTCAAAATACATGAGGTTTCCTAACTATAAAGCATATTTACATCATATCAACCTTATATATAATTTAACTTGTGTATTTAATAGTATTAGGTCCACCATGTTTTTCAAAGATGAATATCTAGAGGCCAAATATCAGCCAGTTAATCAACTTATATGATACTTCAATTAGAGATCACACAGAAAGAGAATCTGAGACAAGTTTGGTTTGGAAAGCAACAAACAAATCATAAGAGAAAAGTCAGCCTCACCTTATGGTGATATCACTATGCCGAAGCAAAAAGGAAACAAAAAGATCATGTAATAGTTAAGACAACATAGCGGCCAGGTGTTGTATATCAGTGTTTCCCAACTCACATTGTTTGACATTTGAAGCCCTTATCAGACAGCTTTGAGGGGCTTTCAATAACACCAAACTAGAAAAAAGTCTTAAATGAAGGTTCCAAGAGGCTGTTATGGAAGTCAGTTTCCAACACTGAATACAAAATGTAAAAAAGGTTATTGCAACGTTTTATCCCACAATTTTGACTTTTTTTTCTTAAAATTGTGAGATTTAAACTTGCAATTTCGAGTTATAAAGTCAGAATTGGAAAATATAAAGTTGCAATTATGAAAAAAAAGTCAGAATTACGTGATATAAACTTGCAATTAGGAGTTATAAAGTTTTGAGTGAAAAAAAAGACTGATATTCTCAGAATTGCGACTTTATATCTCACAATTCTGATTTTATAACTCGCAATTGCGAGTTTATATTACGCAATTTTGACTTTTTTCTTGCAGTTGAATAATTCTATGGATGTTAAAAGCTCTTCATGGAACCATATGCCAATAAGGAACCTTTATTTATTTAAGAGTGTGGTTGGGAATCACTGCTGTACATTATATTCAGACATACATTTATCATATTGCGTTTTCGATTTAGAGCAGTTTGTAAAGGCATTTCTGAAATAAAATCAGGTAATTCCCCATCCATTACCCTTCTGAAGTCAGTTTTCAAGCTAGTCCGGGGTGGTTTATGCTTATCTCACTGGTGTTTAGCAGTTTACATTCATACATTTCACAGATGTTTTAACCCCAAATAACTTTGCATTCAAGATACAAGTGCATGTGTCAGTAGAGACAGTTTTTGCAAAATATGGCCACTTATTTTGCTGTACACAGTCAATGAATGATGTTAAAGAGTCTCTGAGAAGAACAACATCACGTTAAACTTCTGACCAGTTAATACTGGATTGAGTGACCATGTGAGAGTGCAACAGCTACTCACTCAATGGTGTTCTTATCCAGTTCACCGGTGACGTTAAGGCCGTAGAGACGCTGCATGGCAGCGATAGCAGACTGCATGGTCTGTTCTGACCGCAGGACGGACATTCTGGGGTCTGTGGGAGGGAGGTAGCCATAC
Source organism: Enteromius mattozi (assembly GCA_032359235.1). Classification (NCBI taxonomy): domain Eukaryota; kingdom Metazoa; phylum Chordata; class Actinopteri; order Cypriniformes; family Cyprinidae; genus Enteromius; species Enteromius mattozi. The sequence continues at coordinate 13,586,460 of JAUMHE010000082.1, forward strand.
CTCTGCAGCCAGGCCTAAGAGAGAGAGAGACTTTTGTTTAATCATTATACTTCTGTGCTTTTGATACCTTTAAGCACTTAAAATTAAAGTCGATGCATTAATAAATTAACATTCTTCAATTGCTGAGTGTAACATAAAATCGTAGCTTTACATGCAAGGCTTAACTACCTCCTTTGTTTCTAATTTATATGTAATTTTTATAATTCATGTTTCACATTTGCATACAGTACATAAATAATGGATACCCTATATATATATATATATATATATATATATATATTCATTTGTACACCACTAACCTGAAAACACTTGAAATTGTAAATGTTTTGAAAATATAATATAAAAGTAGGCTATATCATTTAATTGGCTTATAATTTTTTCTAGCTGAAATGAACTCTGAGAATGCATATTGAGAGAAAAACAATAAAGCCCAAGTAAACATCCCGACATACCCAGAATTGTATTTTCTTAGAATAGCTAAATTAACTCAAACTGACAGAGTTTGTGTAGAAACATGGCCATTACTGCCATTAGCAGATTAAAAAGAAGGTTGAGTTTGTTTTGAAGTGGTTTTCTCATTAATGCTGGAGAGAAGCAGTAGGAAGTGCTTACACGGATCCTCTACTGACCCATCTGCTGCCTTCAGCCAACAGCCAAATGCATCACAACTCAACAACACTCATCATGACACTGAGAGTATGTATGTGTGTGTGTGTGTGTGAATCATCATCTCTCCTCTAGCTATAAGAACCTCCCTGTCCTAACGTGCCCTTTTCTAAATTCACTGGCTGTGCTAAAGAGAAGTCCATGAGATAAACACACACAAACCACTGCTAGCATCAATCTGGACCTTAAAAATATTTGTAACATTTAAAAAGAGCAGGTCTTGTAGATACAGTTGTTTGGTGTCACATTTCAGCTTCTTTGATCTTGACTTTGTAAGCTGCTGATGGTCATTTTAGTTGCATTGCACAAATAATAACACTAGGATTTCAAAGTATCAAAGACTTGATACATTTAAACTTCTTTGATCAAATTGTGTCATTCCAGCTAAAGGGAATGTTCTCAGAATTTCTGCTAATGTTCTGGCAAGGTTCTCTAAAGGTTATGAATGTTCTCTCAGTAATGCTAATGGAATGTTCATTCAAAGTTCTCTGGTCTTTCGTAATGTTCTCAAAATGTTAAAAACATTAATGGAACGGTTTTTATTCTAAAACATTTTAATTGGACATTCGTCTAATATTTTTTCATTGTTACTGTTTTACAAATGTTCAAAAATAAGTTACCATAATGTTTACAAAATTATACGTAATGTTCCATTAACATTCTTATTACCAAGAAAATATATTTTTTAAATGTTTATTTTGAATGTTCAGAGCATTCAGGCATAACATTTTCATAACCTAATGGGAATGTTAGTACAACTTATCATTTCAGGTTTACTAAACATAATTTTTATTTTTATTTTTTAAATTTGAAACAACATTGTTTATTTATTACTATTTATTTATTTATTTATTTATTTGCAGGCATATTGCTTTTTTAGTAATTCAACAAATTACTAACTAGTATAGTATAGTTTATACTAACTTTCATAAAACTTATACTGTACATTAAGAAAAATTTTAAACATTTTAAAAATTTTACAAATTTTAAACATTAAATAATCTAATTATATTTGCATACAGAAAATGAAGCTTTTTTTTTACATTGTGTCATTTTTTTTAGTAATGAGAATTATATTTATTTTGAATTACTGTAATGAGAATTTATGCAAGCATAATTTTCAAATGCTAAAACAAAATCTCTTTTGGGGTGAAATATGAGCTGGATATTTCTATGGGAGATTTACCTTTGTTTTTAAAGGTCCTGCAGCTGGCAAACTTAATTTGATGACATACTAAACTAAAACGCATAACACGATTTACCCTAGTACGACATGCTCCTGCATCAACATTGTTTATTTGTCCTGGAATAACTTTGCTAGCAATCAATCATAGGCCAAACCATGTCCCTAAGGTTAAACTTAATAACCCACCCTCACAATCAATGGCAATGATGGCACTAAACTTAACCATTAGCTTTAAACGAATGCTGTTTGAGGTCGGCAAGAAAAATTGATCCAGCAACATATGGGCTATTCAGATAAATCATGTTAAGGAGTGTAATGCAGAAGTATGTACTTATATTTTAATGTGCTGAGGATCGCTTAAGGCACAGGCATCTTTCAAAACAACACACAGCTGTTTTAGGTTATTTACCAGGAATGTTAAGTGTTAATCAAGGCCAATTAAAGAGCAAATTCAAGTTGGTCTGTGAGGTACATGACAGAAAGCTTAATATATAACAGGTCACATGATCTCCGTTACACTCTCATACAGCTATCAGAGGTCTTGATTCACTTAGGTCGTTTCATGTGTTAAGCATAATAAGGATAATTAGTTGGTGTGAACACATACACATGATATCCAGATAAAAGAAAAGAACTGTCTCCCAAATGTGTCTCGATTTTTAGATTTTAAAGAGCGAAATCAATGTAATTTTAGTAGTATTTCTAAACTCTTATAGTATTTATTTATATTTTATTTACATATATTTCTATTATATTTCTATTTTATAAATATATTTGTATAAATTGTTTTTTTTTATTTGTACAAGTTTTCATTTTCATAAATGTTTTTTGTTTGTTTTTTGTTGTTTTGTATTTCTATATATAATTTTTTTTATTTTGGTCTTAGTTTAAGTAACTGTCGTACATCAAAAACAAATAATTTATTTTAGTTTTCCAAAGGAACATAGTTAAAGTTAATATATTATATTTATATGTATTATATATATATATATATATATATATATATAGTTATGTAAGTTTTCATCTTAGGTTTGGTTTACATTCTACACATTTTATGTTCAAAATGAGCTATGAAAGAGGAATATCTTATCTAGGGTCAGCTAAAATATGTATAATATTTTTTCACATTTAGACCTGCCAACTAGGCAATTTAATTGAGAATTTCTTTACAGAATTGTTACTGGTTGACCTTCAGCCCAGCTAATGCCACGTCAGGTCAGGAAAGTGTAACGCTGTGCTAAAATATCCTGTATTTGCATTCAATCACAGCATGCAGTTAGCTAAACATCGATCTGTTATCTTCAGATGTTTTCCCTTGCACAGGAATCATGCTTTTAACTGGCACAGGCGTTTGGCACTGAAAGCCAGACTTCATGAATAAAAACCGCAGCCTATTTTGATGTTGGAACGGGATCCAAGGGGACCTATGGTGGTTCGGGTTTACAGACACATATGTGATGAAGTGTTGCATAATGCACAGACCTGAAGTGAGTGAGGAAACCGAACCACAGCAGCAAATGTGTCACGTTTTTGTAGGAGGCATCGTGCAGAGGTGCTATTATTCGATTGCACAACTCAACACAGTTATTGCTGCCCAGCATCTACGCCCAACACTTCAAGTTCCTCTGTTTGTTTAGGGTGCTGAGGGACAATTTTCCAGAAAGAAAAATGACAAACTATCTTCAAGCTTTGTTTCAAAACCTCAACCAAACCCCAAAGGTTGCAAAACACTTCGAATCCTGGCAAAAAACATGAGTATAAACACACACAGTGAAGCTCAACTTAATCTGTGGGAGGTATGGTACGTTATTGCGTTAAGTACTGGCAAGGTTTTAGACACGCTATATTATTTAGACCAGTAACCTTAAAAGTGAAGTGTGCCATTTCTGTGCCACTAATGGGAGTAAATGGAGTTGCAATCTGTTTGTTTGAAAGGCCTGACTGCTTTAGCCATAACATGCTAGGCTTAACCAGTGTTGTAGGACTATTTGTTTGTCCAAAATTTGTTGAAATCATTATTTTTGCCATTCTGTTTAGTTCCAGTAGTGAAGCAGAAATTACAAACCACAGGACTTTTAATGGCTTAAAAGCTATGTAAATAGCCACATAAATAGCTAAATACTATAGCTAATTTGGGTAGATAATATGTTCCCAACCCTTGTGATGTCCCCAGACAAGTCCACAGAAAAATTGTGTATTATTCTTTTTATTATTCTGATTCTATATTCTTATTATTATACGTATACCTATACAATAGTACCATAATGTTTAATTTAATTTAATTTAATTTAATTTAAATGGAATTATATTTGTTTATTTTATAGATTTCGCCAGTTATTTTGAATTCTGTCTTCTAAAGATTTGTATAATACATAGTTCAGGTGAGTTCGGTGCAGTTTAATTTTATTTATTGCACCAATTTTGACAATTATTTTTGCAGTCTGCTTTTTTGTTTTGTTTTTAGAGACAAGATTAAATGTTTTAATATATTTGTAATATAATATAATATAATACAATATAATATAAAAGAATATGTTTAAAGTTCAATTTAAAGCAGTTTCACTTAATTAATTTTACAGATTCAGACCTTTTTAAAGAACATTTTAAGAAAAAAAATGCTATTATTATTATTTATAATAATAATAATAATAAATAATAATAATAAAGTTTAATGACATTAAGTTTATTTAGTTGATTTATTTTAAAGATTTTGACAATTATTTTTGCTTTTATAATTAAGCAATTTATGCTTTCTATAAACTGTTTTTAGGGTCACAGAAAATAGTGTCATTATATAATATAATAAAATATATAAATAAAGTTCAATTTAATGCAGTTTAATTTAATTTATTTTACGGATTTTGACAATTATTTTTGCATTCTGTTTTCTATAAACTTTTTAAAGACAATAAAAAATTGTGTAATAATATAATATAATAACACATTTTAAGTATGATTCAATGCAATTTAATTTAATTTATTTTAAAGCATCTATTTACAAATTTTGACTGAATTATTTTGCATTCTTTTTTTTTTTCCTCTTGAGAGCCATCTCCTTTTCAGTTGTCCTAAGACAAACTGTACCACTCTCATGCCTCAATACAAGATTTATAGTATGTTAGATGGCATCCAAACAGTCACATATAATTAGCGAGGGACACGAAACAGTGGAAATGACGATAAAAAAGAAGGATAATCCTAGGCGCTTGGCACTTCAGGTTCATCCTCGTGTTCCCTGGTGTCTAAACTCATTTCTTCTTCCAGCTTTCCAGTGATATATGCTCTCTTTTATCTGCTGATGATAGACAGCTGAGCTCCACACAGCGGGTCAATGCTTTCTAACACCTCTCTGTCAATCACTTCATATCAGTGCACAAACACATTTTATACAGTAAAGACAGATACATGCGTGTTATGTAAGTAGAGAAATGATCAGAAAAGGTCTCCCCTGAGCTATAGATTATTCAGTGTATGACTTATACATTTGGCCGTATCTAGTCAACGTTATTGTGCCTTTAAGACAGGGAAGAGGTTTTGTGAGGACTGAAGTTACCCCAGGGGACCTCTAGAGGGAGAGAGCGTTCTGAGGTGCTTTTGGATTTGGGAACACTTAGCATGTTTGGTGCAGCTTCAAGAAGACTGAGGCCATTAAAAACCACAACCAGGATACAAGATACGTTGGCTCCTTGGATGTGGACTGCATGCCAAATGAACAAAGAGCTTTGGGCCTACAGGTGTATTTTGGTGAGACTGACATTTATTTACTTGGTAGAAGCTGTTGTCAAAAGCACTTTACTGTACTTTTTTTTCCCACTCAAGTGTCTTGCTGAAAAACACATCATGCTACAAGCTTTAAGTTATAAGCTCAGATATATAACCATTTAGCAGCCCAAACTATTTATTCCTTGTTTATTATTTTTGGCTGAAAACTGTTAGCTAGCTAGCTTAATGCATCTTGGTTTTTGAAACCCATCAGTCATTCATGTATGATTATGGATGTGTTCCAAATAGCAATCTAATCAATGAGAAAGATATCTGTTAGCGTTTCCATCTCATTGGCAGTTACACATCTACTGGAAGTATGTGAGTTGCTATGGAAGATGTGCTGACTTCTTTGCTCACATTTTTCATGAGCCTATCACATGAGCCATAAATACCATGAATCACATTCAGGAAAATGATGCCTGAAATTTCTATTTTGTAGTATTGCACAGTTAAGGTCACTGCACACTGAGCCTGAAATTTTGAACGTTAAAAATAAATATGACTTCACGTTCCCAGCAGGCATGTCTATATAATGTCAGATTGATGTTGGATATGACGTTGAGCAGACATTGCATTTTGGTTGACATCGGTATTTGATGTCAATCTGAGGTTGACTTAACGTGGGATTTTGATCACACAACCTAAAAACAAAAAAACATCAATGTCAGCTGAAGTCAAAATTTAAGCAAATATCAAGATTTTATGACGTTGTGTGCCTGCTGGGAAATGAAAGGATAATGAATACAAAAATGGAAAAATTCATACGAATATGATTTAATTTTTATATTTTGAGTTTTTATTTTAATTTGTTTTAATACATGTTTGCCCTTTTATGCCATTTTAATTATTATTATTAATATTTTTATTTTTATTAAAAATTTATATTTAGTAATTTTAGTAGTAGCCAAATTAACATAATTGTATTATTATTATTATCATTAATATTTTACATTTTTAAGTAATTTTTTTTACTAATATTTATATTCTAAGAAAACTAAATATTTAAATTTACATTTTTATATTTTGCAAAAATGTTTAATTTTTAATAGTTTTATTTTTAGTTATGAAACTATAAAAATAGCACAGGAACATAGCCATTGCTGAAATGTCAACCAACATCACATAATGTGATTTAGGCCGGGGCGGACCTGATGCCGTACTCGTACTGTTTGCCGAACCACGCCACTGAACTTTCAGAGTTGATGTGCTTCATGGATCACTAGCTAATAAGCCAAACGAGGCCTAATTAGCCTCATAGAAACATCAAAGCTGAACCCTAAAGGCCGTCCGAACGCTTCATTAGCAATGAAACACCCTCAGAGAGAAGATGTGACCATGGCAACACGTACAGATGGAGTATAGATCACAGATAAATAAGTGACTGTTGAGCTTGGCTAGTCAAAAATACTTCAAATTCCATCGTGTAAAATCCTTTGTTCATCTTAAGAAGTGAAATATATCTGTTTTTTTAAAGTTAACAAGCTAAAAGTATAAACATTTGTATCTGTGGTCTTTTCAAAACATTGTTTGTTTGAGAATCTAGACCTGCCCAGCAACACTTGCTCAACAATTGGTGTGAGTTTGGGGCGGGGCTATTTTTTTGTTTGACCAATGACAGACAAAGGGTGTGTTCAGGGAAACCTGTGTGAAAACAGCCATTATTTTAGCAATTCCAAATAAAGCTAGAACTCAAGACTGTTGAGTTTGCCTAGTCAAAAATATTTCAGATTCCTTCCAGAATTCTATGTGCATTTTTAGAATTGAGATTTGTGGTTTTTATGTTAAAAAGCTAAAAGAGTAAACATTTTGATCTGTTGTTCTTTCAAAACATTGTTTGTTTGAGAATCCAGACCCGCCCAGCAACAGAAACACTTACGCAACCAATGGTGTGAGTTTGGGGCGGGGCTATTTTTGTCTGACCAGTGACAGACAAGAGGTTTGTTCAGGGATACCCGTGTGAAAACACTCACTATTTTAAGCTAGAACTTATAACTTTTACAGATTATTAGACTTGATCGTAATATGGGCTTTTGGAAAGCTTTACAATGCTAATGTGTGATTTAACCTTCATCCCAGCATGCAAATGAGTTGCTGTGACTGTTTTGCTGCCTCTGTATATCTGTATATATAATGTGTGTGTGTTTCTAAGCACATAGTTTACCTTATATTGAAAATGGACCTTTTCACACAATGGCTCTTAACTGCTGTCTGTTTTAGCTGAACTGTGACACCAGACACATGGGATCTCTTGCGTCACTTATGCTTAAGTGAGTGTAAGTGTGTGTGGATAAAGGCTATCGTTCTCTGGTATCAGTTTTCACACGCACTAAATTATTCATCCGGACACATACCAAAGCGTCATATCGCACATGGGATCACCATGGCTACCCCCTCCGTCTCATGCCCTCCATCAACCGCTGCCGACTGTTTTGGCCAAATGTCATAGAATGTCACAGTTCTCTAACGGATCTAGCACGCTTTTAACCTCTCAACCCAGTTCCAAACAAAACATTTTCATTCATTCGCAGTTCATTCCCTCCAGAGAGAGCTTTGTGTCTATTGCTACAGTACATGTTTAGAATAGAGTACTAGCATTATGCACGTTGCTCAGTATGTACTTGCATAGTATTTTATAGTATGTGAAGCATATCTTATGGCATCCTAAAGTGTTGTTTATTATGTTGCATGTTTAATTTAGTCAGTGGCATCATTTTGCATTTTTAATCCACTGTCTTATATTATGACTTCTTAAATTAATAATGAAACCTGAATTATATATTCACTTTATGCTTCTGTTTCATTTGTCACATTTCAGATGGAAGGAAAAAAAGTTTTTTCTTAAATTGATATTATTTCATGTTACTATATAAAAAGTTTAAAAGCTTGTTTGATGAATACATCATTTTATAATAATGTAAAAGTATTTACTGTCATTTTTGACCAATTTAATGTGTCCTTGCTAAATTCTTAAAAAAAAAAAAAAAAAAATTATATATA
>JAUMHE010000082.1:13595337-13606135 GCA_032359235.1 Enteromius mattozi
TAATATTAAGTAATTAATAATTACTGAATATACAGTACAATTTAAAACACTGATTTTGAATTATTTTGATTCGTTTCAAGTCAAAAATACAATTTAATGTAACCGGATCAACCAGACTACTTTGGGTTAGGTTATGTATAAATTGCATTTTTATACAGTATAGTCAGTGTCTGTGCCAAGCAAAAGTGAGCTTGCCATCAAGTCATCACTGGACTGAGCTGCAAGGACATTTTTCCGGTCCCTACGGTATCAACAGAAAACCCCAAAGATCTCAAGAGAGCTCATAGTGTCATGTGCGTCTGTTCAACACCAGCAATCACCCGTGCCATTAAAGATTGAAGAGCAACAGTCTCTTTCGGCACACTAACATTACGCCAAGGAAAACAGCAAGAGTCGGCGTGAGCGCGACAAAAAAGAAAGAAAATAACGTCCGGGGAGTAAAAAAGCTAGAAATAGACATTGCATACAGACAGAACCACGCGTTTGGGTTGCGCTGGTGCACTCGCTTCTCGCAGGACAGATAAACAGACGGATGTGTCGTCCCCTCCACGGCGAAAATCTGCTCGCCGTACAGAGCCAAACTGACATCAGAGAGACCATGTGTGAACGCAACATGCTACACGATGCACAGAGCACTACAATCTTGCCTGGAAATGCACATGATGACACAATGTACTGACAGAACGCATGCATGCATTGACGCTTGCACAAGCATGCAAACACATAGGATGACGTTGTGCGGAAATGCAACAACCGTAAACAAACAAGAGCTGAGGAAAAGTCAACCATCATGTCCTCAGTAGGCCTCAAGACAGAAAGCAGTGCTCGGAAACCCTGCAAAAGCATAAACACATGATGAAGGGAGCGATCTAATAAACATTTGAGCTTCTGTTCATTCATGAGCCTTCAAAAGAGACTTTCATGTTGTACTCAGAACAAAACCGACCTAGTCAAATGGCTCCATTATTCAAAGCATTCCTGTGATCGAATCTGTCGGCCGGTGAGAAAGACAGAACTGAACCCATTCAGTTGGACCGTCACGGACTCTGTGCTCAGCAGGACGCAACCTCGCTGCTTCTAGTGCACATATAAAGTTAAAGAGAAGGGCTTATGGGATGGGTTGCGCATTGGGTATTCTCTTTGAAGCTGTGTGTTGTGTTGAGCGCAGAGCGTGAGTGAATACGTGTATTATATTGCACATGACAAAACCCAAAGCGTGGCTCTGAATAATGTGATTTTGCACCTGATACTTAGAACAGATTAGCTAAATATAGGGCTAATATGACCTGTGCAACCCAAAACACTGGCATTCTAGTAGGGCTGGGAATATTTTTAATATTTTTTTGTGAAATATCTGAGATGACAGTCCTTCCTTATTCGTAGGCATGCGGGCATTTTAAGTGTTTTTGATTAAAAAAAAAAAAGTCATAGTATTAGTCAGATTTGTTTCGATTCATTTACATGAATCAGTTCAAATGGTCCATTTTAATCGGAAATGCTGCTTTACATTTAGGGCTGGGCAATATAATTAACAAATATTTGAGATGATCCTTCCTTGTTTTACAACTCTCAATTATGAGAGCTTTAAAACATTTTTAGTATCATCTTTTATCATCTTACATTTCATTCATGCATGGATGTCTCTGCATAGTGTTTTTCTACTCTAAATGTCCATGCACACTGGGTCTAAAATCTTAGTATGCGTCATTTCTGGATGCGAAAACACAGAAAATCGAATCTGATCCAAATTTTTTATGATGGATAAAAATTTCGGAGGCAGTGTGATTGATACAACATGAGATCATATTTAATTTTTAACGTAATATTTTTGGACAAGAATTTCGGATTCAGTGTGCAATGACCTAAATTCTATTTTAAATATATATGCCATATTTATTTAAGATGATGATCCTTCCTTCTCCTATGATTATCAAATATTAAAGCTTTAGCATTAGAATTTGTTCAACATTTTAAAATGCTTTAGTAAAATATATATTGCAGTTTATGGTGTGAGATATTATATTGTTAGTGAAAGCTTGGTGGTATTAATTTAAAAATTTATTTAAAAATGGTATTATTTAGTAAATAACTGTTATTCTATATTATATTTTAATTTACTTATTATTTTATTTTAATTTACTACCTATTTTGTCAAAAAAAAAGGCAATTTTTTGAGTTTGTTCGGACTCGGAGTAAATGCAAAAGTATCTAGATATATTTTATAATATTATGGCTTCTTTAGCTATGTCATCCAGTGTATGCACATGTATTTTGGGGGTGAATCACTGTAGCCACAGTGGTAAAAATAACATTCACTCTTGTTTTAATGTAAGATTAGCAAAATAAAAGAAACTGGAATGAAAAGATGGAGGCTGAACTGAACTCCATCTGACTCCTATTCACGCACACACATCATTTTATACGAAATGACAAACATCATCCAAACATGTCATTCTGGAGAGAATACGCCTTTGTTGGAGAGATGTGACAGAGCTTTATCTGTTCACAGTGACGTTTTTCTCTAGACTGACAGCTCTGGCGCTATTTTGCTGCGTTTTCGCAAGACGTGACGACTTAAATCTATACAATGAATGAAATAACGCCTCCATAATCCAAACGATTTATATTAATACAACTTTTTCCATTTAATAAATCTTACTTTTTAATTAAAAAATAAATCAGTTGTGTCCCCAGGAGATAATTCCTCGGCTGGTTCTGGGAGGCCATTCTTCAACTGAAAGCCTCATAAAGACCTCCAGAGAGCAATACGTATGGAGAGCGTGAGAACTGCCAAGAAAAGATTATATGTCCATTGTCAGCTCTTAATAATTTGGCTTTCTGTAAGACCAAATAGTTTGTCAATGGTTTCTTTTATAACACACCTCACTGCCTTCACCGCACACTAGTTAAATCCCTCTTTTGTCTGTCTGTCACACACTATTAATAATGTCTCTCTCCAATACACACATACACACGCAGACAGAAAGTGAGAGAGAGAGCTTTTCTACTGTACTGAGAGTGTGTACATTGTACGTTTGAATTGATATTGAACCATAACACAATAAAACTAGTTTAATGTGTCTGGTAAAATGCTGTTAATCATGTGGAACTGCAAAGAAGGGAGGAAACTGAGGTGATGCTGTTGCCGAGTGACCAATCAGCTCCTGACCTCAGTCTCACAGAGACGGACGGATTTAGGTTAAACTAGAGATCCGTCATTTAGAAAGACAGAGACTTGTCTTATCCCTCCAAACCCAATGCATTTGTGTGCACAGGAAGCTACCAATATAACCCTCTGCCACTGCCACACCAGCAGAGCATGTAAGCCAAACCGCACCAATAAACTTCAATGCTTTACATCAGTGTCCTTTTATAACCTCAGACAAGTGGAAAATGCATTCTGTCTGTCTCCTTGATGCTTTTTTACCCTGGCAGATTGAATGTTTGATTCACACAAGGCTTTTTAAAGAAACAGTTCAACTAAAATCAAAGTTCTGTCATCATTTACTTGCCCTCATGTCATTCCAAACCTGCTTTTTTACAAATAAGGACTTTTAAAGATGTTTTTTGCAGCAAAGAACCAATGTGAAGAAGATTTAAACCAATCTAAATAACCTTTTTCCCCTATAAAGAACCTTTTGTGAATGGAAAGTTTCCATGGATGTTAAAAATTCTTCATCAATGTCTTTCGTTTTGACTTTGAGGAACACAAACAAGAAATTTTAAAGAATGTTGAGGTCCAAAAAAAAAAAATTGGAACCCACTGGCTTTCATTGTATAGACAACTTTTGTGTACAGTCTATTGGTTTTATTGAGTAAATGTTGACCATATTTTAATTTTTCAATAAACTATCCTTTTCACTCTTGAAATTAAAGGTTCCAAAAGAGTGTTTTTGCAGCAATGCCATTAAAGATCCAACGTGAAGAACATTTTGTTAATCTAACAAATCATTTTTTCCTATAAAGAACCTTTTGAGGAATGAAAAGGTTCAATGGATGTTAAAAATTCTTCATCAGTGCCAATAAAGAGACTTTTTTTCAAGAGTGTGTATGATTTTGAGGAACACAAAAGAAGATATTTTGAAGAATGTTGAGGTCCAAAAAACACTGGAACCCATTCACTTTCGTTGAATGAACAAATTTTGTCTACAGTCTATTGGTTTTATTGAGTAACTGATGACAGAATGTTAATTTCTGAATAAACTATCCTTTTCACTTATAAAAATGAAAGATTCCAAAAGATTGTTTTTGCAAAAGTGCTATAGAAGAACCATTTTGGGTTCCCCAACAAACCATTTTCTTTCAGTCTTAAAAATGAAGACTCTTTATCTGCATTTGTGGTGTCATTAAGTACCCGTAACATCCGTGGAAACTCTCCACTGCACACTGGTTCTTCATGGTGAAAAATGATTCTTCAGATTCTTGAAATGCTCAAAAAAGAACTGTTTCTTTGAAGAATTGTTTCCTGAAAGGCCGTGAAAGTCCATTTTTGGAACCTTTATTTTTAAGAGTTTACAATCCTGAGAATAAACATTCTTTATTGCCATCAAATCATGGAATCTTTCCAAATCACAAAACGATCTTTAAGAGAAGGTTCTTTAGATTATTAAATCTTCACTAAGAAAAAAAGATGTTTCTTTTAAGAATTATTCACTGAAAGGTTGGGGAACCTAAAATGGTTCTTCTATGGAATTATTGTGAAAACCCTGTTCTGCAAACTTCCCAAAGTTCACATGAATTTCTGCATAAAACCATTGATGCCACTGGTGCTTTCTTTTAAAAAGAAATCCAAAGCAGTCCAGTGCAGAAGTTTGTATCAAGCTGATCTGCTTCATATACTCTGCATTCTGCTTTGCTTCTCACTAATTTATACAATGGGATGCTTAAGTACATGGTGACTGGGGACTTTAAAGTACATGGTACTGTAAAATGTTATTGAATTGCTGCTGTCCTGAGAAAGCCTCTAATCTCAAAGGGTCTAAAATAGCAATCTTCAGAGAGACAGAAAGAATAACGGTTGTCAGGATGAAAATTTAGGGCGTCTCAAGCTATTGTTTGCTTTACCGCAGATTTTAGGCTCCTTAAAGACATCTGACACAACTGTCAAGCTCATAAACAGGCGGTCTGCCTCTGCAACACCGTCCAGCGCTTGAGGAGAAAAACTTTGTCTTGAACACACTTCACTATTCCAAACAACACAAACAGCCATCTCATTTGAGCATAACTTCTGACCGACTGTAAATTCACAGCGGACTTTTATAATGTTGGCACGTTTCGAAGGCAAAAGCTTTCTTTGCATGAAATGCCGCTGCATTTCTAATAAAAATGAAAAGCTGAACTGTAACAGCATGTTTACCGTTACAATATTTAGGCTGTAATGACAGGTTGACTTCTTTGGTTACTGGCTGGATATCAAGTCATGTCGAGTTGATTTATTCCACCCTTTGGTGAATCAGATTGTGCCAATAGAACAAACCTCAGTGTGTGTGTGTGTGCGTGTGTGTCCAAAACAGCAGGAAAAGAGAACATACAAGCTTTTGGAGCGGAATAATGGAAGTGTATGGACTAAACTCCTATTTCCTCTGAAAGAACACTTATTGTGCACATAGTACACAAGCACTTCACTGTGTTTTTGAACAAATTAGCTATAAACTGAAGTAGCAACATGATGTTATGCATAAATACAATGCATTCAGGTAGTGATAAAACAACAAAAGTGCATTTGCTTCACAACACAAGCTGCATGCTGCTTTTTATTTACTAAGCAACTGCACTGTAACTTAAACACCAGTTTCCCTTATGTGATACATTAGCATATTTAACACCGATTTTATTAATAAGTTTCTGTATAAATCACAAACCCTCGGTCTGAACAGTAAACATTCACCAGCTCAGATATAAAAATGCAATTGTTGTCATTTAATAAACTTTAATTTGGCGTGTTATAGAGAGATTAGACGTGCAAAACTGCATTAGTAGTTTGCATGCAAAATGGCTCAATCTAGCAGGGTTTGTTATGTATGTAGAGATGTGAAGGACATCAACATCATCTCTTCTGTGGATCTCTTACCTCCACACTGAATTGCTGCTCCTCAGCGTCCACAGCACATAAAATCCACAGCAAGAACTGCGCGCACAAGCAATTCAACCCTCTTCTATTATGCAGTGTTAACAAAACCATAATGACCCGTATTTATTCGTTTTGGCTGCTTTTATTAATAGTCAATAAAAAAGCAAAGAACAAAAGAAGGAATAAATCCCCCTGGTCTCAGTGGGTTGGAAACATTAGAGGCAGACAAACAGTCGTCACGTCGAGAGATATAATAATAATGATATCATATCACTCCGGGAGGCTCTGATCGCGTTGTTTGCTCCTTCAGAGTTCGTCTCTTCTTTGTCTCCCGGAGGCGCAGATGTGATGATGATGCTCAGATAAGTCACATTTAGTTGTGCTGCTCCTCTTCTGCTCAGCGCGATGGACTGCGAGTTTTCAACCATACCTCCCCCCCTTCTGCGCATGCGCGCTGCGCTCCGCTCTGAATCCCACCTCAGCGGAGAACCCACGGAAAGCAACGTCACGGAATCCTAGATCAGAAACATAACACCAAACTGGAGTAAATAAACACATACTGTATTATAATAGTAATAATAATAGAAACAATGATAATAATAATAATACATGTATATTTTACTGCCTTTATTAAATTGTTATTAAATTGTATAACAAATTAATACATACTGTTTAGTGTGTGTGTGTGTGTGTGTGTGTGTGTGTGTATGTATGTATGTATGTATTTATATATATATATATATATATATACAACTTTTTTTTTTACTATATAAAAACTGTAATATAACATACACATGTATGTCTTGTTCTTGTGTATTAATGTCAATTTTAGTTTATATATATATATATATATATATATATATACATATATAAATTATTTAGTAAAATAGTGTAATAATAGTAAAATAAAATATTTCTAAATTAGTTTAAGTAATAAAAATTATATATATATAATATGATGTTTTTATTTCTTTGTGCACTGTTGTGTTAATTTTAATAACATATTTAGTAAAACGGTTAAGTAATAATTAATAAATAGTAAAATAAGCATATTTATATTCATTCAAATAATAATAATAATACAAAAGCAATAATAAATAGTATTTAGCTTTATTCCTTGTTTTATTGTTTTACATATAGCATAGCCTTGGATGCCTTAAAACATGCATTGTACCGTTCATGTCCACTAGAGGGCGTCTCTTATGTTCTCTTACTGTATAAAAAGAGGAGACATTACAATTTCCTCACTTTTCATATACATAAAAGTCTTCTCAGCTGTTTTTTTGTTTGTATGTGTGTATATATATATATATATATATTGTTTTTTATTTATTTATTTATTTATTTATTTTTTAGTGTCCAGTTCCAACAATCTGCCTTTTCTGACTGAATCATCCAGAACCTGAACAGCACAGACTTTTGCTTATGTATTACATTTATCTTTTTCTTGGCGCAATTTATTAACACTCTTACAAACGTGCAAAGTGTGTGTTCCTCTCACACAGAGAAAAGTCCAAAAATAAGAGCGCAGAACAAGCCCATCTTCTCAGTGTGAACACGCACATCAAAGCTGAAAAAGAAAAGAAAATCTGATTAAATGTTGCAGATCAATGATTTTCTAGAGTCAAATGTGACGGAAAAAAGCAGAGCAGCAGGGAACGGCCACAGCCATCTAATGAGGTTTCAGTTTGCACAGGGCCGCAGGGAATCTGCTCTTCTCTCTAAACAGACAGAGGAGATGGGAAAGCACCAATAACATCTGTCAAACTACAACCAATGATCTCAAACGTCACTGACCGCAGCAAACTGACCAATAACAGCTTTCCTTCAAAACACACTCACCTGAAATCATGCAGCTTAGTGAGAAAGGTGTGACATTTAAAACCTTAGCATTTAAAGTGCACCTATTATGGGTTATGAAAGGTTCATATTTTGGTTTTGGGAATCTCAACACAAGTTGACGTGCATGTACGGACAAAAAACACTTTCATTTTCTTATAATATGGATTTTTTTTTTTTTTTACCTTATGTGTTCAACGACTCCCAAACGATTCGTTCAACAATTCATTTTTCCCATCCAGTGATTGGTTAATTTTATTTAAAGCAACGTTTGTTATCTTTTAATGCTCCAAAAACGGCATCTAGTAGCAAAGAATGAATTTGCAGTTTCATTCAGACCAACGCGAAAAGACCAACAAGTGGACGGGCAATATGCTTATGTTTAAAAACGACTCCTTTCATTGGTTCAGAGTCGACTTTTTCTTTTGAGGGACAATAACTTTATACACGGTGCACTTTCAGATTTAAAATTTTGCAGGTTGTTTTTATTTACTTAGAGCTGTGTTACACACTACATGAAAAAAAACCCATAATGGGGCACTTTTTAACAAAAAAATTTTTAACAAGTACAAAAACAGCACGTATTTGGGTTAAAACCGGTCAGCATTGTGTTGCATTTTGCTGCTTTTGATTTGTAGTTGAGGATTGCTCTGTTTTCAAATCCACAAACTCTGCCAGCTGGATCTGTGTCTGTCACATTTCAGCCACATGAGTGGAGATCAGCCAGTGAGGATGAACATGACGTGCTCATCAAATTGCAAAAGGTTCTTTGAGGTAAACTGAGAACTGACACTTTTTTTAGTATGTAATTGTAAAGGCAGGCTAAGTGATTTTTCAAGTAGCCAAACAAACTTGTAGCCAATCAGCAGTAAGGGGTGTGTAATAATGATGTGTTCAGTGAGCTGAGCAACAGAAAGATAAAAACAAAAGAGGAAAATGTCAGCGGAATGATAAGGCAAGAAGTAGGACCCGTGTAAATATCGTATCAACTTTAAAGCGCTGGAGAGAACTCAAGGAGTGGAAGGCCTGCGATCGGATGCTGTTGCTTTGGTTCTTCTTTAATACTGTGTCTACACCAGACGCCCCACTGCGACAGCTAAAGTCTGCCTACACAGGACGCGATAAAGCGACCATTGAAAATCATTTCAAATCATAAATAGAATGCGGCAGCAGTTTTCTGTCATAGATTTGTCACGCCGCTCGCGTTCTGCTTTGTTTCACAGAGCTAATCGTTGCCTGTGTTGCTTAGGCTATCTATGTGTGGGGCGGAGGTATCAAAATAGGGGCGAGACCCTTTTGGGGTAGGGGCGGGTTTGTTTTAGTGATTTCAAATGTCAACATTGGCTTCCAGAATTCGCTTACCCTGCCTTTAAGGCTGTAATTGTAGTATTACACAATTATAGCATTTATTAATTATGTCTTGTTACGTACAATTTAAGATTTTTGTTAACACTGTGTTGTTAGTATTATTTATATACTATTACAGCATTTATAGATTTTTTGAATCAGCTTTTATTCAATATTAACTTATATACAGTACTTTTATAATTTTATTATTATTATTATTTGTATTTCAATTTAAAACATTCTAATAATGTGACCTGGTTTTATTGTTATGTATTAAATAAATCTGACCAAGTAGCTAATGTTTCTTCAGTTGTTTTATTCTATTTGTTTAAATTTAGCCATAGAGGATTCTGCAACGTTACTGTACTATGACTGCAAGCAAAACGCAAAGCTGTTGAAATGTGTTTATGCTTGCTGGGCAGTTGTGTTGGAGAAATGAGCAGGTGCCATAATTTCAATTCTGGCATTTATGGTTGACACGCAATAATGATGACATCCTAAACTAGAGCACTCACACATTTCAGCAACCATCTGTGCCTCTTTCTCTTTCTCTGTCCATCTCTCATTCTCTTTTTGCTGGTTCTGTTTGTAGTCTCTCTCGCTCTCTTGTGTTGTGAGAGATGGAAGACTTCTGCGGTTCCTCTGTTCCAGCGCTGGGTACTGCTGCCCCATATAACTTTCCCTCTCAATATCACTTCTAATGCTGTAACTGCATCTGCTCCCTCCATTCAGAAAGCTCCTCTTTGGCTGCCTTCTTCAAAACCTTCCTTCTGCTTCCTACACAGACCAGCCAAAAACGCTCTGAACAGATTCAGGCTTCACATTTGTGGGTTAAGCACTTGGCCATTTCTCCTGGCGACCCATCACGCATCACTTTCTCCCTCTCTCGCCATCCTATTCTTCTTTTCCCTCTCCTTCTTTCCAACTCTTTTCTCCTCAGTAAATCTCATTTACACTAATTTTTCTTAGAGTTATAAGAAAAAAAAAGGCTTCTACTGGAGCTGTACACATTACAAACAGTGTCTAGAGTCAGAATATATGCTGTTGTTTGCTTTATGTTCAAATTATTGAACATAAATCATATCACTAACCTCCAATCCATTTGGGTACATTTCAAAGAACATGGTTAAATGTTAAATAATAGTCCTAATAATAATTAAAAATATATAATTATAATTTCAATGTGATAAAATCATAATTTATTGTAATTAATAATAATTATTATAATTTATTTTATAGATTAGTATAGGTATATATTCTGGGTCTGTAAGACTATAAAAGTAATATTGTGAGATATTGTTACAATTTAAAATATATTTTGTAATATAAAATATATATACAAAATCATATTTAAAAATATATTGTTATATATGATGCAAAGCTGAATTTTCAGTATCATTACTACAGTCTTCAACGTCACATGATCCTTTAGAAATCATTTCAATGTGCTGTTATTGTATATAATGTAATAATATTTAAATAATTAAATAATTATTTTTATATAATTGCATAGAATATATTATTATATAATTGCATAATTAA
>JAUMHE010000082.1:13606288-13616818 GCA_032359235.1 Enteromius mattozi
ATATATATAATCTATATTTGCATATGCATAAATTCCGATAAACTCTACTTTTTTCATCCTATACAAGCCACATAATTTGATTTTCTATCCACAAATCAGAGAAACTATTTTTATGCTAAAGTTTTTTATTTGGCTAAGGAGTTTTGAAGAATCCCTATGATGAAACAGGACCAAAACCTGTATTTTTTTATGATGACAGGCAGGCTTACGCTTAGAAGCATGCAATATCAGCAGAGCCTTATGCAGATCCAGCAATGGCACAGACCCGCTGAAAGTTATAAAATGCAGTCAGGCCACAGGGTCAGACTGAGGTCAGACCTTAAGAAAGCCAGAACTCGCTCACGGCTCCAGTGCGGGTGCCTTAAACATCACTGTACCGATAATGTCCCTCCTAAAATCACAATACAGCCTGTGATTTAAATGAAAAAAAAGAATTCTTTTTTTTTTTTCCCATGAAAGTGTAGTTTTATGTCCAGCTGTGGTGATACGATGACTCTAAAGGACAGATGGAGCATAAAAATAACCTAATGCCAGTGAACATGTGCACAATGGCACGACAAACACGATATTTACATAATGTGATTAAACATGCAAGCTGGGTCGCACATGACATCCGTCCAAAAAAAAAAAAAAAAAAAAACAGAAGAAAAAACATTTAACTGCGGTATATAGGGTGTCTGTCATTGGTTGTTTTTGTGCACCATGCATCCATGTGTCGCTATGCATGTGTCAGCGGGAGAGCGTGGTTTGTTGTCATGACTGCAGACGTCAAAAGACGGATGGCCAGAGTTCCGGAAACTGACACTGACTCGCCCGTTCCGGTGCTTGTGGACGTCGTCCAGGTTCCTGAACCATCTGTGAGGGGGGAAGAAGGCCTCCTGCTGGGGCAAGTGAGGGTAATGAGACGCACTGTCCCCGGGGCCTGTCAGGGCCCTGCTGGAAGTGCCAGGGTGGGTTTGGCCGAAATATCAAGTGCGTGCCATCGTTCGAAATGTTAAATGCGTAATCAGAGCCGTTGAAAACAGGACACAGGATGACACATATTTTCCCGCTGTGGCCCGGGGGAATGACAAGAGATAAAGTACACTCTCATCCACCTCTAAAACAACGGTGAGCTTTATTGTTGAGTATTGGATTGGAATGAAAGCATTTTAACTTGATTCATAGTAAAGTTTGCAGTCGCTACAATTACACCAAAAAACGGTTTCCTATGGAAGCCTGTTTCCAACACTGAATACACTCACTTGAGGTAGTTTTTGACTTGTCTGTCTTTCTTTCTTTGCAAACTTCAAAGATTCACTTCATGTTTGGATGAAAACCCACCTCGTGATGGTCATCAGTTTTACATTTGCTTCTAATAGTTTTACAAGGAAATGCAAAAGTATTGAAATACATTGTGATTGAATCCTCGCATCTTATTTTATTTCCATTATTAGTTTACCATTTGCCCACAAATGTTTTACCAGTGAATGCAAAACGAAAAAATAAATGTTTAAATTTTTCTCCCCTTCCATCAAATATTATTTCCATTATTTTGCAGGCAAAAGCCAAAACCTTGCACAAGAGTTTATTATTCATTATTTAATTATTATTTTTTTCACCAGTTTTGCATATGCTCACAAATGCTTTGCAAGAGAACACACACACAAATAATGAACCATATTGACTTTTTATATTCTCATATAATATTATTTCCATCACCACTTTTGTTCTTGTTTAGAAAAGTTTTAAAAGTCAATTCAAGTTTTGCCAGCGAATGCAAAAGTAATTACGTTTCCACCCATTTTTCCCGTCACAGCTGTGCTTGATAGACATGGGAAACCTGTTTGTATATGAACAATTTTTTATATTTCCGTTTGTTGTTGCTAATGATGCAGAAATTATAAACTGCTCCTTGAAACTTTCAGTTTCAGTAGAAAAAGAATTCTTTTAAAGGACAAATATGCTTTATCGCATTTTAAACATATTTTTTTTAAAGTGAAAAACATAGTGCAACCTTTGAAGTGTTAAAATGATTTGGCATTTTCCACTGAATTGCTGAGTGATTAGAGATTAAATGGTCTGCAGACTCAATAGCCTAGCAATGTTTGCAGACTCAGGCTTTTAATAAGTGGAGAGAGCTTGTTACATTACAACTACACGCATACTGAACTGAAATACCCGGTCTTGTAAATCACAAGTCACCATTTAATGGCAACCGGCGTGATTATACATTAGCATCATAGCTCATGAAATCTGATTTGAGCGGAGAGGAAATCAAGGCAGAGAAGGTCTGACCCACGTGTTTGTGAAATCAGTCCACGTTGATCAATAATTCAGTCAGACTTTAATATGTGCACTCAAAATCCAGTAGAATGAACTACAATTATTATGAGAACTGTAAGAAAACAAACTTCAAGTCAAAATATGTATAGTAGTTGCAGGAAAAGGGATTTCTGCATAAGTTTGATTTGATTTTCACAGCAATTGAACAGCACACAAACATTGTCCTACTATTACTATTGAATAAAAAAGATAGAAGGGTGAACTCGATTGGATTCAACAAAATACTGTACTGTTGTTCACATATGTTTTCATGCAACTCAAAAAAGTGTATCATGTTGACCTAGTTCTGGTTTTGTGAGTGTCCAGCACAGATCACTGCTGGGATCTTAACTTTAACTTAAAGCCAATTACTCCCACACTTATTCTGTTGTTTTTAGAGACTGTATTGATGTATTGTTTGTCTTGCGCAATGGTGAAATAAAGGAGTTTACTGTTGTCCATGATCACATGAACAGGATTATGTCATACTGATACAGTAAATCTGTCTCTACTGTATATGAATCATCAAACAATGAGGAATTAGAATTTATATCAACTAACTGTAAGGAGACCTAGCTATTAACTTTATCTAGAAAATAACAAAGACTACATTTGGTCATATACTATGTCGGTCAACTTTTAACTTTTCCTAAAATAAGATTGTATGATTCTGTAATCTTCACTATATATATATATTTTTTTTCTAACCTTAATAAGTACTTTATATATATATATATATATATATATATAGTTGTTAAGCATCTTAGATGTTGACTTTTATCTATAAAATAAAGAACTATAAAATAGAGCTCAGATAATGGTCTTAAGGTGAGAAAAAAATGTAATATATTGTGATATATGACATTTCATTGCAAATTTGAAATGCCTGGCATATATACAATAAACAAATTGTAATAAATATGTAAGTATGTATATATATATATATATATATATACTGCAATAGCAAACATATGCATAACAGTCCTTTATATAGCAAATAACATTTATTATTGTTTTATAATGGATAATTGTATTATTTAACACTTTTTTATTGTATTATTTATTTACTTTTGCTTTCTGAAGACTTATTATATTAAGATAATTATTTAATTCTTTTGAGAGGTAATATTCTTACATCTGTTCTTTTTTAATGTTTTTAATGTAAGTATTTAATGACGGGTATAAAAAGATCATATTTCAGACATTTAGAATATTCTTCATAGTATTTTATATTTATTTATATTTTTATTATTGTTTTTCTTTATTTACTTTAATAAATTTAAGAATTTATTTCTTTATTATTTTATTTTATTTTATTTATTTTATTTTATTTTTTTATTTTTTTTGAGGGTCTGTGGCAAGTTTTATAACCTCAATAGATAAACCCCAATCATTTTGCTATTGTTAGGTTTGTCCATGTCTTCATGGTACCAAATATCTTTCTAACTTGATTTTATTTTTGTCCCAAAAGGCCACAGACACCAAGAAAGATCTTCTATTACATCCAGGCCATCTTTCTCCCATGAGAAATGGAATCGTTCGGGCTCTTGTCACATTTCCCATCTCTGAGAGGCTGATTACGGCCTGGAAGCAGCAGGACTGAGCCATGCGACCTGAGGGATGCGGGTTCCCGTGTGCGCACACGAGCAAGACATTTGGGGAGGTATTTCTGCTCTCTTACATAAACACAGACAGGTTGCGGGATTATACGGGATTCAAGAGGCAAACCTGTCTCTGCTGGAGATTTCCACAGTGCAGGACTGTTTAATGCCATATCTGTTTGGTGATGATTACAACATCAGTGATATAACTACAAATCCTGGCACACAATGTCACATGATATTTTTAATAAAGAGATTCAACACAGTGTCAGGTAGATTTTTCATGAGGAGGGGCTTAAGGATCTCTACTTTATATGTGTAAATCTATGCATTTTAATAATCATAATATTTGTTGGACAAAGCATTGTTTTTCTTGCTTCAATTCACGGGTTCCATTGTGACAACATGCCCCAATGGTATTCAAAAGTATAATAACTAGCCTTGAGTCCCCTATTAGAACCAAAAATGACAATGGCTTCATTAAAAATAATGTATGACAGGTCCATTAGTGTGCACGGTCTACTTGCTAATGGTGACCCTGAGGATTCTGGGACACTGCCAGATGAAAGAGAATATTAAGCTATATTGTTGCTCTCATGATTGAATCTCAAATGAGATTTGGAGAACCCCCGGTGATAAATTCTGCCCTTTAATATCGTCATCTACCATGTGACAGGAAACGTGAGAGAGCTGATTGGAGATCTCTATTGCCATGACAACTCACCCTAATCTGGTTATGAGTAGTGAGCAAGAGGTAATAATTGGATTGTTCGGAGTGAGGGGGAAATATGATATAAACGTTATCGCTCACCCCTCTATCTTCTGTGTTCCCTGAGGAACTTCCATTGTGAGTCACATAACCACATGTTTTGCCATGTGGACTGTGTTGTATGGACTTTCTAAACACAGAAGACTGGATTTACTCTTTTATGCTCCAAAAGATGTTAAAGAAATAGTTTAGTAAATCTAAAAATTACCCAGTTGGCAAGATTCGGCTGGTATGCATGACCCAGTTAGCCCCTGTTGGTATATGCCATAACTACACCATCTTGTGCAACAAGCCTGTTTCTCTATTAAAATATAGCCATATATTTTCACTAAACTTTTTTGCATGCAGCATTTAGCAGATATCACTAATATGTAGTTGGTGTTTAAACTTTTTTGATCATGAAACTCTAGACGGATTTGGCTGATGGGTCTATACCATAAATGGAGGATATTCACAGCGTTAAACTACTTGGCACAAGCTGATTGGTTCATTTTGCCTACACAGCCAATGAGCTTACAGATTCACAACTAAATGGTTGGTTAGTTGTTGAAGCATTTTAACAGTGTGCTTTCAGAGTTCCTCTGAAACCCCCACCTTCCCCAGCTCCACCTGTATATGCTATTTGTGCAACAGCAGCATGCATTAAATACTCACAGCACTGTATCAGTGTATATATAGCAGTAGCAAGTTCCTGTACTTGCTTTGCAGCAGAATTAATCTAATAACTAACAGCAGCATAGCAGATATTTCGCCAAGACCAGTGTCTGATTCCTCAATGAATAACCTTTAATGAAACAGTTCTTCTCAGTGAATCAGAACCACACAGCATGACCAGTGTAGTCTGATTTCCCCAATGAATAACTATTATCAAAAATAGTTCTACTTAGTGAATTATAAACATTCAGCCCAACTAGTGTAGTCCAAATGATTCCCGAACAAATTACTCTTTTAAGGTGGTTCTTATTAGGGATACAAAACAAACAGACAGAAAGTCTGATTCCCCAGCAAATGACTCTTATGAAATGAATCATTTTAGTGTATTAGAAACATTCAGTGCAACTAGTAATCTGATTTCCTATGAAATGGTTCTTTATAGTGTATCAAAACATACAGATTGACCTCTGTAGTGTGATTCCCCAGTGAATGACTCTTATGAATCGGTTCTTTTTAGTGAACCAAAAAAATACAGTGTAGTCCTATTGCTATATGAATGACTCTTATGTGATGGTTCTTTTTGGTGAATCAAAAAGATTCACTGCAATTTGTGTAATCTGATTCCCAATCTAATGACTCTTAAACTGTAAAAAAGAAATTCCAGAAAATTTACAATGAAAAACTTTTAGCTGTGGCTGGCGGAATTCTACCTTAAAAATATGTTAATAGCGTTTTTGGTCATTTCATTAACTGATATAATGTTAATATACCAACCTATTAAAGTACTGAAATCTGTTTTGTTCCTTTGAAATACACTGATAAGCACCAAATGCAGGTGATGATGAGAAAGTCACATGATGAACCAAAGCCCATCACAAGCAGCTTTTAAATATGAACATATATAGGAGGTGCTCAGTGCCATTCACACTTGAAAATTTGAAATGCAATGCAGGGAATTCTGGGAACGTCAATAAAAAATTTTTCCCTGTAAATTTGACAGTTTTTACTGTTTACTGTTTACTGTTTTTCTGTTAAAATCAGTCGTTTTTTACAGTGTAGGATATATTTCTTTTAGAACAGCACAGTGTAGTCTGATTTACAAATAAAAGACTCTTATAAGATGGTTCTTTTTAATGAATCAAAAACCTTCAGCATGATCAGTATTGTCTAAATGATTTTTGTATAAATGATTCTATTATGAGACTATTATCTAATGATTCTATTATCAGAAGAATCATTAACGGAATGGTTAAGGAATCAAAGAAATCCTTAAATTCTTTTTTCAGTTCCTCGCCTCATGTTCTTTGTTTGTTTACTGTTTGTTTTGCTCCTCTTTTCAAGTCTTCCCATGAGACATAATGCTGATTTTGGATGTGAGATTATGTCACTTCGCTCTGTTATTGTTGTTGTTGTGAATGTGTGTGTGTGTGCTATCAGATGTCTAAGTATTACTCAGAAATTAATCAGAAATGGCACACATCTACTCCCACTGCAGTCTGTACTCAGGCCACTGCTGCTCTCCTAACACATCTCATGCTAAAAGCTCCACCCACACCGAGCCTTTGCCGTCGAGATGGAGTTTTAGTTCAGCACAAACCACACAAGGAAAAGTCAGTGCTTCTTGCACCTGGCAGGAAAGAGGTGTCTTTGGAAAAAAAAAACTATTTTTTCATTATATCATATATAAATTTTAAACAGTTCTTGTAGGGTTAAAGGTCAGTCTGTCTTTGAGTGATCCAAGCAAATTTTGTGAACGTGTAGGAGTATATGAATGTATAAAATATGAGAGAATAGGAGGATGTGTTACTTTTTGTCTATTTTTTCCTGCCTGATGCTACAAAGGGGGTCAATGTTTGGCTAGTGTCACCGTCAGATGGCACACCTATGGGCCGCCCACAATCCTTTACCTGACCATCTGATGCATATTGCACACAAAAATGGCAGGTTCTGTCTGAAATCACCAATTATCTGATTGACTAGTTTTACATAACTTCCACAAATAAATGCAATATATTTTTTAAAATGTATTATTATTCTACCTGAAAACCAAGTTGTTTAACAAGTTTAAAGCTAGTGCTTGTGAACATGAAATAATCCATAATGTACCAAAAATTGCAAATTTGAGTAATATTAAATCTTTAGATATTCAGATAATCAGAAGTTATCGGTTATGTGCTCTTAAACCTCAGGTGTTTTTGGTAAAATTTTATTTGTTTATTTATTTTTTAATGATATTATTTTATAATATTTTATTACATTTTTTGTATTCCAAATTTTATTTATTTATTGTTCAGACTGGAATGAAACTTGATGATTTTTATAACACTTGCTACAAACCAAATGCAAAAGGTTATAATAGTAATTATGTCTGAAAATTCTCTTAAAAGGCAACTAGGGAATGCATAGTTTATGCATAGTCAACTTAAATTGATATATTGAAAAAAATATTATCTGGAATATAAATGAATAAAACTAACTTAATAAATAAATAAATTCTGTATTTGCTTGAGGCGGACCTCAGTTTGAAAAGCCCTGTATTAAAGATTGCAAATCAGTCACTTAGGATCCATTTCAGTAAGCATGCTGTTAGGTTTCCTATAGTCTGTAGGCAGCAAAGCATCTTACTAGGTTTTGAAACAGAGCCTATCTTCTATCTTCTGTGGCAGGTGGGCGGGGCAAAATGGGTGGAGTAAGACTGCATCTATAATGAGCTCTGGCCCTGGTCTGGTGCCCAGTGGAACTGGCAGGATTTAGGAGCATCAACGCCAGCTCGTTTCGCATCAGTCTGGCTTACTACTTACACAACACATACACACCTGAGATACACCACACACATACTGTATATAAGTACACCCAGAGACAAACCTCAGATGAACCTAAACAAACACAGCCCAAAAATTAGCACTGACAGCTCGGCTTAGCCCAAAAAAACTGAGAACAGGGATATTTGGGTAAACACAGCTGGGCACTTTTAGCTCAATGTTCCACCCTGTCATTCAGCGAAATATGACCGTTGGAGGATCAAAGTCTCGGCCGTAATGAAGGAAAAAGAAACAAGGTGGCTTTGCGAAGTCTCTTTTGTTTTACGAAACTCCAAAATCAGAACAGAATCATAACCTGATGGACCACACGGCTTCAGCTGAAGTCGATGTTACAAATACTGTCTGCTGCTCAAGAAACTAACACATGTATGATAACTTCTTCAAAGGGCCCTTGAAAAGCCATCGTCTGAAGCATTATTTGCAGGACTCGATTTCCCTTGGTAAAAGAAAGCAGTGCATTTGTCTCAAAAGTAATAAACACACAATAAAAACTCTATGAGTTAAGAGAAATAGTTCATGAAAGTGAGAGATAATCACACTGATGCCCTGGAGTGCTATTGCATTGGTTGTAAAAGACACTTCGATGCGAAGTACTCGCCACAAATTCAAACCAAGGCAGATGAAGCACGTTTCATTTGCTCACTACTTTGGTTTGGTTTCTAGGGTCTTAAAATGAAGCAGACTTATAGGTCTCAACAAAGCTGAATATACTTAAAGGAACCAGTCACACAAGAGAAGATATTTTGATGAATGTTGGTAACTAAATAGGTGCAGGTAGCCATCGATTTCTATAGTATGCAAAAATACACTCCCGTAGAATTTACGTGGAAAAAACGGCAGCTGTGATTACCAGATTTTTACAATGAAAAATACGGTAGCAATGTTTTAGGGTTTACAGATTTACATAACTTAAATTTACAATTAAAAACCGTATTCTTGAACTGATGTAATGTTAATCAACCTATTGAAGTTCTGAAATCTGTTTTGTACCTGATAACCATCAAAATCAGGTGGTGATGAGAAAGTCATACGATGAACCAAAGCTCATCTCAGGCATCTTTTCCACAATCTGAGAAGGCCAGATTACAGTCACATTCACACAAACACTAAACACCATAACACCATGGTGAGACTCATTAAACTTCAATATGCAATAAACATTAATTAAACAACATTAGATGTAGCATACAACCCTAATAAATATAACTGATAAATAAAAACTAAGAAACATAGTTTCTTTTCTTTTTTTTCCAAAAAATGCATTTTACCGTAAAATTGTGTATATCACAATATATATTAGGGGAACTTACCGTTAACCAGTTAACAGGTTTTTACTGTAGTATTTCCAGTTTTTACCGTTAAAAATCATGATAATTTTGTACAGTGTACTAGAAAAACAATGGATATTATGTTTAGTTAACAATATTTTATTTTCTGTTCAAGGTTTGAAAGATTGAGGGGGAGTAAATGATGACAGAATTGGGTGAAATATCAATATTGTTATATAAAATGATAAAGGAGAAGAGGTGGAATCTGGTTAAAATAAAGCTTTGACCAGAATACTCTATTGTAGAAAGTGTTGTGTTGCAAGATAACAGTGAATAAGGCATCAAAAAGTTTACTTTCGCTTAATGTCTTTTTATATTTTTTGCCTTACTTTTGATTTATCCAGGCTCTTATTTCTGCATCACAAACCTGAAACCTCTTCTCATATCCGTTAAGGACTCTAGACGGTGATCTGGTGATCATAAAGTTTAGATGCGTTCATGGAAATACAACCATTTAATCGAGCAGTTACTGTCCTGCACCCCTTGGCAATTTCTGCAGAGACAGTAAGCGCCGCACAATCTTTCATCATTAATAAAAATACCCCGACTATCCTGCTGATGTTTTGCTCTGAGAGGATGTGAAGGTTTATGGATGCTGACTCAATTTGCAATAAAAAAGAAATCTTAAACCGTTGCCTGCAGTGCTGGTCTGATAGAGAGAAATAAATGAGTATTGTACCCTCTGAAAGCAGACACGCCAGCACAGTGAGTTGGGAAAAATAAGGTGAATATTTCACAAGTGAGTATTTGTATTTTACTTGAAGAGTGAAGTAAAGGTGGCTTAAAGCAGCTTTTGCAGGTGCAGAAAGATGGTGAAGGTGTCAGGTGTTGTGGTCCAGTGTAAAGTGAATTCCTTGAAATTCCTAGAGCAGGTGGGGAGGATGAATGGGAAATATTAGTGGTTTCCTCTTAAGGTTACTTATCTGTGTAGCTAGTGCTTTTTTCCACTGACTCCACCATGGTCGTCGTGTGGCGCCAGACATGGTCTACCTGCTAACTGTGTAGTTTATTTGGACTTCCTTTATATGCTTATTAGATAAGAAAGATATATA
>JAUMHE010000082.1:13632343-13647853 GCA_032359235.1 Enteromius mattozi
AAAAAGGCTACCAGCTCGCAGGACCCGCTGACAGCCGCCCAGTCGTTCGCTGTCAGAGGGAGAGAGAGCATGAACTCACAGGAACTCTTTTAGAAAACGATCTCCTTCCACTCTCCAAAAGGGGATCTCCAGCTCAGGAAGCTCAATCGGCGAGGCTCCGAAGCAAAATCTGCAGGTGCACTGCATCCATGCCCTCTTAGTGATGAGGTGCACCTGGATGCAATTTGTGCACGCCAATTTTTCATTGGCCTTTTCTTTGAAGTTCAAAGGCGATTGGTCTCTCTGGCGAGTTCCCATAGGTAACATCGAAGAGATTAGACTGAAAGGGTAACTGATACTTTTGAAAGTTGTCGTCACATATACAGCTTCATATGTATAAGCAGCATTATAAAAACACTGCAATACATACCTGTGCCAACCTAATACAAATGTGCCACGGTCACGTATTGAACGTGTGTTTTAGCGTCACTCTCTGGACATTTCACTTTAAAACTGCAGTGAAATGTGCTGTAAGGTACATACAGTAATTATGGCGTTGCAGAAATCTATGTAGAGGCACGCATTTCCAATGAGCCTGGGTTGTGCACTTCTTTTTTATTTGTTCTATTGTAGTTCTTTTCTTTCTTTTTTTTTTTTGTCCTGTAGCTTGTAATTAGTGTCTTATTTTTATTTACTGACTGTTCACTTGTCTTCAGTGAGTGTTATGTTCTTGTTTGTTTGTTTTTTAAGTGTGTGTGTGAATGAGAGAGGTTTATATTTTCCATTGATTTTTTCCTAAGACTCTACTGACCCATTTTATATCAAATTTAGCATCAAACTATTTATGGAATCTTACATAAGCATTTAATCTTAGAGGTAAAAGGGTCTGATGGTGCTGTGGGACTGATATCAGCTTTAGAGAGATTCCAGCAACCTTCTATTGTATTTATGTTAGGTGTGATAACACACAGGCAATGAGACAAAAGCTTTCACGGGCAGAAAATTAACAGCAAATGTATGCAAATCAAACTTTAATTCATTCCCAGCTGCTAAAAGGCCAAAGCTAAGGACATAAATCAAAACTGAAACCAACAAAATGGCCTTAAACACATGCATGGATACAAAAGCAGTAAATTACCCAGGTTGCTCTGTGGGAATGATGCAGTGCCCAGTGTGTCACTCGATCGCTCAACTAGAATAATGCCAGACTCGCCTTCTAATGCAACGCTCACTCTCGATATCTGTCTCTGTCTTTCCCTACGCTCTTGTTTTGGCTGTGTGGAAATCATTTGTGGTACAGGAAAAAAACAATGCTCCATTTACAAGAATTATTCTAGACACTTTATATAAACAGTGAGGAATAAATTTACAAAACAGCGGCACAGCTTTAGCACTCACTATGAGTGTAATGATTTTGTGTGTGTGTGGTGTATTGTAAGGCTGATAATAACAGGATAAAGGATTAGAATGTTTATTAGTGAGAAATAATCTAGGGATACTCAAGCATGCACAGCATTCCTTTAACTTTTGTTTTGGTTGCAGTTAGGTTGTTGCTGATTTGAAATTCTGACTTTTTTTTCGTAATCTCGCAATTCTTTAAACTAGCAATTTCGAGTTATAAAGTCAGAATTCCGGGATAAAAGGTCACAATAACGAGAAAAAAAGAATTTGCGACTTTATATTCTGACTTTATAATTCACAACTGTGTAATATAAAGTCGCAATTCTGACTTTTTTCTTAGAATTGTGAGATATAAACTTGCAGTTGCGAGTTATAAAGTCCAATTTGGAGCGGAAAAAAGATGCCATTCCTACAAATTCATACGAATTGGCAACTCGTAAAATACATATGATTTAGCAAAAATTGTATGAATTTGTACGAGTGAGGTCATACAAATTTTTACCAATTAGCCACCTCGTAAGGAGTGAGACTGTGCTGCAATTGCGATTTTATATCTTGCAATTATGACTTTATAACTCGCAATTCTAATTTTTTAACTTGCGATTGTGAGCTTTTATTCAGTCACCCAAATGGGCAAACTGCAGTTGGGTTGTTTTGACTAGGTTAAAAAAAATAACCAAAAAAAGTTAACCAACACAATAAAACATGATAACATCATAAAAAACATGATTTCTGCACATAGACCCTTCATAATTGCCAAAAAGACACACACAAAAAAGAGTTCCCCCCGCAATAATCATTTGCTAGAAAAGTACTCACCCTCAGGCCATCCAAGGGTTTATTTCTTCATCGTAGCAGATTTGAAGAATCTGCTTGCCAATGGATCCTTTGCAGTGAATGGGTGCCGTCAGAATGATAGTCCATTTAGCTGATAATAATACACAACTCCAGTCCATAATGTCTTGTAAAGTGAAAAGCTGTGAGTTTGTAAAGTACAAATCCTTTCATAAGATGTTTAAACTTGATGCCATGACATCTGGCAAAAAATCCATTATCCAAAGTAAGGCTTTATTTACTTAAAAAGTCTGCCTCCTGTTGATCTCTAACATCAATATCCAATGACATATTTGTTTAGAAGTATTTCTTTGGACTGTTTTTGCTTGTAAAGACTGCTTGATCTGTACATTTTTCTCTGTTGATTGAGACGAGACGACTTTTTACTGGAGAAAGCAAAAAAAAATTGAAGATAAAAATGTACTAATGACGGATGTGTTACTTGCAAACACACAGCTTTTTACTTCACAAGCCATTAATTGATGGACTGGATTACTTGTGGACTATTGTGAAGTTTTTATCAGCTGTTTCGACTCTAATTCTGATGGCACCCATTCACTGCAAAGGATCCGTTAAAACAAACTCATCTACATCTTAGATGGCCTAAAGGTGAGTAAATTTTTAGCAAACCTTAATTTTGAGGGAAACTGTTTATAAGTGTATATTTGTCAAACAAACTATAATACAGTATCTGGAAAAGGAAGGCTGTAAGAATGTATGTAAGATGTAAGACTTTTTGACAGTAAAAACATTCCACATTCAGTTTCAGTCAGAGGTCAGAGAAATAAAATTACTGCTTGAGTCATAGAGATGAAAAATCATGTTGTCGTGTCTGCCTTTGTTATTTAATGCACAAGAAATCAGTTCTTGCACAGGGGCCTGTGTCACTCACGAGCCGTCCAGACAGAGTGAGATTCTGTTAAAGTGTGTGTGTATGTGCTTGCCTGACAGAGAGAAAGAAAAAAGTAGGAGACGGCAAGTCTGCGTGTGTGTATCTTTATCACCTGCACTTTGCAAATGAAGTTGGCTCGGCTGCATGGCTTTAGGCTGGAATCTAATTTATGAGCTCTGCAGCAACACTTGCATTAAGAATATCAGACTCACCATTTGCTGACACTCATCACACTGGCCACTGTGCACAAGAGCCAATGTCTCCAAAGGCAGTGTGTCTGGGATGCTAAACTATTGGCTCAGTTAATAGTGTGTGTGTAGCTGTGTCAGGAATGTAATGTACTTCTTGCATACTGCTTATGGTGTGGTGTATATAGCTACTTTATAATGCCTACAGGATTTGTATCTAACAAAGAAATAACGCACTGTATAAAGTTATAAACAATTCTAGTATGCAGAATTGTAGGATGCTTATTGTAGTGCACAAACCCCAGTATCAAAATGAAAATCAATGTTTATTTTACACTTCAATCCA
Organism: Enteromius mattozi; assembly: GCA_032359235.1. Taxonomy (NCBI): domain Eukaryota; kingdom Metazoa; phylum Chordata; class Actinopteri; order Cypriniformes; family Cyprinidae; genus Enteromius; species Enteromius mattozi. The sequence goes on from JAUMHE010000082.1 coordinate 13,635,984, forward strand.
ATTTTGCATAAAAGAAAATGCACACTAGAAATAAAAGGTCATGCCGAGTGCATTGTGGGATGCTAGCATAGTGTTTATATGTTGTATGCATATTGTGTATATATTGTATACGGCCTAATAGTATGTAATGTATATGTGAAAGTATGCAACAATAAACATTAAAACAGTTGTTGTTACATGATTCATTGTTATGTTATAATTTAGCAAGTGACATTGGGTCATCAAATTTGGATATGATTATTTTACATTAAAAATGCACACTTCTTGCAGTTTGATATGAGTTAAGAAAATGGGGAGAAAAATGTTAAAAATGACTGTTTACAGTCATTCCACAATATTTGTGACGCTGGAAATAAAAGTTGAGCACATTTATGTAATTATTCAGTAAGTAATATTAAATAATTCAAATTATTGTATCTATATTGTATTATATTGTATGTATATAGAAAAGTTTTCTTTATATACCCTTTGCATAAAATACATAATTCATAATTGAGCTTCCATATAGACTATTTTTATTCTCTATTATTCTTTTTAAGTTTTCCCCTGTATTTTTTATACCCATAAAAAAGTAATTGGAACTTTTCATCTCACAATTTTTTTTTTTTGCTCACAATTTGGAGTTTATATCTAACAAATAAGACTTTTAATAAGAGATATGAACTCAGACCTTTCTTCTCAGACCTTTAAGAAAATCTGAATTGTTAGATATAAAAATATATATTAGCAATTACCTTTTTTTCATTACATCACAGAATTGACCTTGTGTGTGTGGTAAAACCAGAAATGATAGCATTGCATGATTGTGTCCATTTATGATTTGCTGACCGCATTCGGTGAGATTTCAGTAACAGTTTTAGATGCAGTCTGCTTTGATAAACCTCTTTAAGGGGCAGGTTTGCCTGATTTCCCAGATTATAGGTGCTGATTGTGTGATGTGGAATAATCTCCCATCCGGAGCTGTCCAAACAATGCTGTTATTGACTGCTGATGAAAATGAGCCCACCATCTGTGAGAGGAATTATTTCCTCACAAAAATTCACTCCAGATTCTGGGAATAAGTATCTCCAGCCAGGCGGCACATTATGATACCCCATGCACTTCTGCCTCCATTTCATATACACAGGGCATGGCACGGGCGCCTCTTTAAACATTTTAACATAAACCACTGATAGGTGGCGGGAAACACGGTGAAGGAGGAGCAAAATGGATAAGAGCTGGAAAAGAGGTGGATGAAAGATAGATAGAGGGAAAGAGAAAGGTGGCCGGTGGGACTGATGGTAAAGTAATGGCTCTCACGATGTGATGTTCCATTAGCAAAAGCAGCAGTGACACTCTTAATACAGCCATCAATCAAAAGCAACGGCACATCAGAAGGTCAGAATCTCCTCTACTCATAGCATAACGGAGATGAACCGACAGAACATCATCGTTTGAGTCACCATTGCTCTAATGGTACATCTCAAAAAGCATATAAAGTAAGACCAAATAAAAAATAATAGAATAAAATGGTGAATTAAAAAAGCATACACTACTGTTCAAGTGTTTGGGGTCATTAACTCTTTCCTTGCCTTTTTTTTATTTAATTTTTTTTTAAAGTTGATCATTTTCCCAATATGACATTTAAATGTGTTCTTTGAAGAGTAGATTGTGTTCGTTTTCAACTGAATATCCTTGTTTGATACATTCCTTGTTGTTTTTTGTTGGTCACAAAACTCCCAGTGGTTTCAGACTTTAATAAAACAAAACCATATCTGCGCTTATTAGCTGAGGATCAGAGAGGCAGACCTGACATCAGTTCTGATAAACAGATGATCCGAGTCATCGTGCATCTGTATCTGGATGAGGTCACTTCTGGGACCTGCTGTCAAACATAAGCTGGGATGATATATCATCATACCTGTGATTGTTTGTCCTGAAATAAGCATGATCTAACTCTTAGGCCATAGCAGAGAGGGTTCTGTCGCTGTTATATTATCAGCCAACTCTGACCTTTACTGCATCAATATTACCAAATATCAGAATGGCAATTGTTGCTAGGGCGATGACACAAGACTGACCCACCTCCTTCTGCTTTAATGAGGTGCTGGAAATTTCACAGCTAGAATAAATCAGCCTGCCTAGATGACATGCATAGCTAACGCACAGATGAATCTCAAAAACTGATAAGAACGTTTCCATCTCACATTCAACATAAAATCAAAGAATGAAGTCAAATAACACCTATTTTTATGGAAATTAATTTAAACATGAATAAAAACATTATTATTTTTTAAACAGCAATTTTTATGACGATTGATTGCTTGATTGTAGTATTTGCTTTATGCCATTTAACCTGATTTAAATATATTTTGTGCTCAATTATTTATTATTGTTTGTTTGTAGTATTTGTTTATGCCTTTATGCCATTTGCTCTGATTTAAAGGTTTTGTCCCCTATTTATTTATTTATTTAATATTATTGTTTGTTCATTTGTTTGTTTGTAGTATTTATATCTTTGTCTTTGTCATTTACCCTGACTTTGTCCCATTGATGTGTTTGTGTGTTTCTTTCTTTCTCTCTTTCACTGCTTTTGTGGCATTTAACCCTTTAAATATTCAGATTACCATTTTATTTATTTGTTTATTACACTGATTTAATTAAATTCATTGAATACACTAATATTAATAACTTTTATTTTTTATTTTACCTATTTATTTTTTTGTAGTATTTGTTGTACTGTATTTATTTATTTAACAATATTAAGAATCTGACAATACTGATAACGGCCAATATTATATTATATTATAAATGGCAAATATAATAATTTGATACTATTTTGTTTAAATAAAAAGAAAAACATTAAAAATACAATACATTTGAGTAACTTTATCAATCCTATTATTATAATTCACAATATGAAAATGTGATCTTCTTTTTTACTTTACATTATTAATTGTTAAATTAGATGGCTGCTAAGGTAACCCAAGTTAAAAATAGGGGAAAGGAAAGGATGTGACCAGGTACGGTTTTCCGGGTACTAGGAATTTGTGCTCTGCGTTTATCCCACCCAGGTGCGCACACAAAGCAGTGAGAAGTGAACAGCCACACACACACACCGTGAACACACACCTACAGTAGTGCCTTGCTCGAGGGTCTCACCTCCGTTGTGGTATTGACGGTGGAGAGAGCACTGGTTATTCACCACCTACAATCCCTGCCAGACCTGTGACTTGAACCTGCGGCCTAGGTTACAGGCCCAACTCTCTATCCGTTAGGCCACGACTGTAATATTGTGCATTGTTAATAATTGTATCACAATAATTGTATTTTGTTGTCTTATCAAGATGATCATTCATCTTGCACTTTTCCATAAACACAGACATAAAGTGGTACACTGCTTTCCAGCAAATATTCCCAAATCTAAAATTTTCCTGCAGTTGACCTTAATTGTCAAGCATAAATTCCCCAGCATGCACTTGATTTACATCTATGAGGCTACTTTTTCATATCCCTTCCTGACAGAGATGGAAACAGTTCAATTTGTTTCTCAATGTCACTCACGCAATCAATCTCCATTCCCAGCAAACAGGGGACGTCTCCCGGACATTGTGAACTACCTCTTAGGTCCGCATTTGGTCCGCTTTGTAACATTCGCTGCATTTGGTCGGTTTTGTAACGTTCACTGACGGATATGCGGCAGACGTCCGCATTTTGTCCGCTTTGTAACGTTTGCTGGCGGACATTACGGACATTATATCAGTGTACAAAATTTTCCACAACATTTATTTAGTGTCGACAATATAAACGAATAGTGAAGATGGGAATTATAAGTAAGATTTTCTAAACTATAAATGTAGTAAATTATTTGTTCAAGTTGACTTAGAAACTTTACACAAGCTTGAAAAGTGTTTAAAATCTAAAATCTTATTTGCACTCTAAAAAACCGTTCACCAAAAACAAGATTTCAGTCCGACTAAATTTTCTGCACACTTCAGCACCATGATCAAAATGAACATTGTGAATGTAAAAGCTTCACATTATATTCATAGCAATCAATGTTAATATTTGAATTGTATTTCAGGGCTGTTCATGAAGAGGTTGTGGCAACTAACTCATTAAGACAGTCTCTTGCTGACAGCTACTGGCATAAAAATGTAACCTGCATTTTTTATTTTTTTATTTTTTTATTTACAGTTCATTATTGGACGTGGTTTGGAAAGGCCTGATTAGCTGATGTATTACAATGTGAACATACTCGCAATGTCCTAATGACGTCTAAAGAACCCTACACGTAGACGTCCAGGGGACGTTCTCAGAGGCTATTCAGGGGACGTCCTGGGGACCTTTTTGTGTTAGCTGGGTTGTCAATCAAACTGTAGAAAGCTACCTGTGAGCATGTGCCAAATGTTTATGTTTTTACGCAGTAACGGAAATAGAAATGAGGTCAAATTGCTCAGCGCATGATTGACAGCTCCTGTATCAGTGCCTCCTCTCATGTGTTAGAGCGACTGCGGCTGATTCATCTCACTCACACTGCACCTCAGAGCTGATGTGATCAGCGTTGCAGGGAACTGTGGCTGTGACTCACAGGGCTAAAGGTCTGTTATCCTGAATCCCCTGCTGATTGCCTGGAACCAAAGTCATCACTAAATGACGCAAATCATCAAACATAAACACTGAGATGCAATAAGACTCAAATATCAGCATGCTTCAGTCACTCTTCTCATCAGAAATAACAGCACTTCAATAAAATCCACCAGACGTCCATGAAATAGTAAATCGCATCATGCTGAGAAACAGGAGAGGAACATTGCTATTAAACATTTACAATTAATTTCAATGCAGTTAGTGATCATTAATCGACCTTTGAAGCAGAAACGATGCCAGTGATTTATAGCATTAAAATTAACCAAGCTGATCAGATGAATAAATATTGAAAAAGCTAATGATGATAGATTTTTGACAGCTGTGTAAGATATTATAGTTTCTTTTTTTTACTGGCCCTTGCACAAATTAGTTCTTCACATTGCTAAGACACTGAAATCCATTCTTCAAACCTAATTCTCAATAGCCTAAACCAATTGTCAAACAAATCACTCTATCTGAAAAAACGTAGACTTCAAGTTTAAACGTAAATTTAAACGTAAAGTTCAGACAATTTAGACAAAACTTAGTAAAAACCACCTGACAACCACCTAGAATATCTTAGTAACCACATAATAACACCCTGACAACCACTCATAGCACCTTAGCAACTGCATACTGTAGCAACATCTTGACAACCACATATTGTAGCAACATCTTGACAACTACACACAAGACCTTAGCAACTGCATAGCAACACCCTGACAACCACCCACGACACCTTAGCAACCACATATCTTGACAACTACTCACAACACTTTAACAATAATCCAGAACACTTTAAAAACTGCATAGCAACACCTTAACAACCATCCATATCACCTTGGCAACCACATATTTTAGTAACATCTTCACAACCACCCACAACATGTTAGCAACCACATATTGTAGTAACATGTTGACAACTACTCACAACACTTTAACAACAATCTAGAACACCTTAGAAACTGCATAGCAACACCTTAACAACCATCCACATCACCTTAGCAACCACATATTTTAGTAACATCTTGACAACTACTCACAACACTTTAACAACAACCCAGAACACTTTAAAAATTGCATAGCAACACCCTGACAAACGCCCAGAACACTTTTGCAACACATTGACAGCCACCAGCATCCTCCTATGAACTTCATAGCATCTCCCTAGCAACACGGCAACACTTTAACAACAATCCAGAACACCCAAGCAACTTCAAAGTAACACTCTGACAACCAACCACCCATGGCATCACCTGCAACCTATGGCACCTTTGCAACCACATATTGTAACAACATCTTGACAACAATCTAGAACATCTTAGCACCCACCCACAACACCTGACATCTGCCTTGAACTGTGTTTTTCAAAAGCAAATATGGTTGCAAATTCCAATGAACTCTGTTGCACTTTTGGTAAATGCACCCCAGAGCACAACCGAAAAGCAACACCCTGACAACCATCTCAATACCTTAGCATTGTGGTTGTGTGTTTTGCTTAGATTTTCTTCTGTATGGCTGCTATTTAAAGGAGCAGTATTTGTGTTTGTGACACTGTACAGCAGAATCTTGTTCAGTTTGTCCGTGTTCCAGGTGAGCAGCTGTGCTGAGATGTAAAACAGGATTGCGTAACGCTCAGCCGTGTAAAGATGGCTTGCACATTGACCTTTTTGCTTTTTTTCACACGGTTCTGAGTGAATGTGGGTGGGACGATGGAGAGAGAGAGGCATTTCTAAATGTGACTGTGCTCCATGATGCGGGGACGGCTCCCACACCATCGCTGGGGAATACAGATGCTTCCATCTCCATGCAGGCGAGTGGGTGTGATGTAGTTATTGGGACAGGGGACCCGAGGATGCCAGTATCCAGAGAGTGTATTCTACCAATAGCCTATAAAACACACATTAAAGAGACAGTAAATGCCCGCTTACACAGTCAACCGGTACTTGTGATAAACACACACACCACGCACCTCTCAAATTAGCAGGGACAGAATAAACAAAGTAACCAAGCAGAAAAACAAAAGGGAAAAAAGGAACTTGTGGCTTTTGTATTTTTGCCAAATGTGTCCTGTCAAAGACTTAAGCATGCTGCATTATACTGTATGTGCTAAGAACTGTGATTTATTAAATACTTATGGGTTTAGAGACATAAGCTTTGCTCTAAAAACTAGTAAGCTGTCTCACATCCTACATAGGCTACCTTCTATACTGTGCATAAGTAACAGTAGTGTTGTACATAGGGTGTTTTGATTCACAATTAGTCTTATCTGTGCTTAATGTAACCACGTTGCCAAAATAAAATTATATTGTACTAATATTTATTGCTTATTAGTGTAATGTGGTTAATAAATATTTTATCAATATTAAACCACCCTATATTGTGGGTAACAATAATAAAAAACACTATACATTTTATAATATGATATAATAATATAATTCAGTTCACATCCATCCATTTTTCAATCCCGTTCATCCATTTTTGTCATTTAATACATTCCATCTATCTATTTATCTTTCCATCTATTGATTCATCCATCAACCAGCCATTTTTCATTTCCATCCATTCATCCATTTTTAATTCCATTTATCCATCCATCCATCCATTTTTCAGTTCTATCCATCCGTCAACCATCCATCCATTTTTAATTTCATCCATTCATCCATTTTTTAGTTCCATCCATCCATCCATTCATTTTCATTTCCATCCATTCATCCATTTTTAATTCTATCCATCCATCCATCCATTCATTCATTAATTCATCCATCCATTTTTTTATTGTTATATTTTTCATTATAATTTACAGTGCAATTAATTTAAATCTTTGTGAATAATTACATCAAATTATTATTATATGCAAATAATATATTATTATTAATTACTATATGTTTGTGTTGATTTTAATTAAATATTTTAAATTTAAGCAGTCTTTCTTTCTGGTTCAGGCAGAGAGGGGACCCACGGTGGTACAGGCAGAACAAAAGTCCTCCAAGGTAGGGTTGATGACTCTGAAACCTTCCAGGGCGTAGCAGGGGAAGCGGACACCCACCAGGGTGGAGTGGACGGCTGTGAGGCCCTCCATGGCAGAGTTGGTGGAAACACTGAGCCCCAGGGTAGAGCAGGAAGCCAGGGCGGAGCCGGAGACTGCCAGGATTGAGACGCCCTCCAGGGCGGAGCAGACAGCAGAGCCGGCAGCAAAGACGGCCTTCAGGGCGGAGCAGACGGCAGAGCCGGCGGCAGAGACACCCTCCAGGGACGGAGCAGACAGCAGAGTAGGCTGAGATCTGGGGAACCGACATCTCTGGGGATCGTGCAGCCACCAGCAGAACCTTCAATGAACCTCCAACTGCCGACACCTCTGGGGGTTGTGCAGCCACAGGCGGTACATTCAGAGCCTCTATGGCGGGAGCTGGCATCTCTGGAGGTCATGCAGCCACCGGCGGAACCCTAAGAGGTACTACGGCGTGAGCTTGCTCGGGTCGGAGTTCTGGGGTGGACATGCAGACAGGTGAGGCCTCTGATGAGCAATATGCGGCCTATACACTCAAAATGCCAACCGCCATTACAGGGAGCACAGAGGCCAACGAGACGGTCTCAGACATGGCCTGTGCTAAAGCTCTGGGGATGCCCGCTACATACACTGATATCAGTGGAGGGTCCGCCGAACTGGACACCAGCCTCAAGCGGCCCTGGAGTGCTTTGATGTCTTCATACACCACAGTCACGATGCTCTGCGATACTGGAGAGGCATCCGTGAAGGCTGAAGACAGTGGCTTGATTTCCATCAAGGCTGTGGCGGCCATCTTGTGCAGTGGCTTAGGGGCGGCAGCCATCATGTGCAGTGGCTCAGGGGAGGTAGCCATCTTGTGCAGTGGCTCGGGATCGGCGGCCATCTTGTGCAGTGGCTCAGGATGAACTGGTGATATGTGACTGGGTTCTGGAGAATAAGCTGTGGTGTTACGTGGTTCTGGTAGATCAGCGATGACTTCACAAATGGTAGTGGGGCATGACGGGGCATGGTTGTAGCCGCCATTTTGGGAGTGCAAACTGGTGCGTTTGCCTTTTCTGTCACAGATGCGGTGCTGTGTTCCTCATCCGTAACGCCCACCGTGAATGTAGAGTCGGCCATCAACAAAGTCCAGTAGACTGCACTCAAATCTTCCCTTGGGCATCAATGATCCATGAGAATAAAAGTCAAGGTATACAGGCAGATATCGGGGCAGGCAGCAAACAATCAGAATCCAGATAAACAGTCCAAAGTAACAACAGGAAAAACAAACACAGGAAGAAACGCTCAGAAATGATAGCCATGACCAATCAAGGCAGGTGTGTGCAATCAGTCTTAAGCATGGGGTGATATGGAAAATGGAGTTTCTGTGATGAGGGTGCAGTTCTGGATGGAGTGCCCTCTGGAGGGGCTTGTGGGCACTCCAACGGGAAATTATGACACATGGCCATCCATCCACATACCATCCATCCATTTTCAATTCCATTCATCCATCCATCCATTCATCCATCAACCATCCATCCAGTTTTCCCCTCCATCCATCCATCCATTTTTCCAATTCCATCCATCCATCCATTTTCCAGTTCCATCCTTCTATCCATCCATTTTTTCAATTACATCCATCCATCAATCAATGTATCCATTTTTCTAATTCCATCCATCCATTTTTTATTGTTATATTGGTAACACTTTCCAGTGAGGTGTCATTTGTTCACATTAGTTAATTTATTAACTAACATGAACAAACAATGAACAAAACATGTATTAGACTATTTATTAATCTTTGTTAATGTTAGTTAATTAAAGTACAGTTGTTCATTGTTTATTCATGTTAGTTCACGGGGTATTAACTAATGTTGACACAACTTGTGATTTTAATAATGCATCAATAAATGTTGAGATTAATAAATGCTACAGAAGCATTGTTCAATCTTAGTTCATGTTTACTAATGTTGTTAACCAATGTTAATTAATGAACCTTATTGTAAAGTGTTACCGTTAGATTTTTCATCATAATTTACAATTGATTAAAATCCTTGTGTATAAATCCTTGTGTATTTTTATTTGTGTAAAACATAATTACATCAAATTATTATTATTATATGTAATTAATGTATTATTAGTGTAACAATGGAGACTGAGGCGTGCGGATCTATGTTCAGAGTCAACAGGCAGGGTCAGATACAGGGAAACTGAGCAACGAAGGCAAGGCAGAATCGAGGTCGAGGTACACAGGCGGGTAATGAGGCAGGCAGCAAACAATCACAGTACAGATAAACAGTCCACAATCAGAAAACCAGGAAAACAAACACGGGAATAAATGCTCAGAAATTATCGCAGGAGCAAACCAAGACTTCGCGAAGAGTGTCAATGTGGCTTATATGCTGGTGATAATGAGTGAGTGGGAGTGGTGATGAACTGCAGCTGTGAGTGTGTGAGTACAAATATGAAACAGGTGTGAGTGAGTGGTGCATGATGGGAAATTGAGTCCGTGTATGAGATTCTGTGATGATTGGAGTGCCCTCTGGTGGAGCTTGAGAGCACTCCAGCTGATTAACGTGACAATTAGTATATTAATTAATATATATTTGTGTTGATTTTCTTTCTGGTTGTTTTGTTTATTATGACCTACTAATTTGAGATGTGCATGGCATATCCGTTTATGAACTATAACTACATATAACTATAATAATAATTATTATTATTTAATAATTTAATGATAATTTATGACTCACCTTGTCTGGCATATTGGATTATTTTTCTAAACATAATAAAACAAAACACAAACAATGACCATTGGGTTAAGATATCAAGCACATCATGCAGTTAAATGTGGCCAGAATGAGCTGCAAACTGAAGCAGACTTTCAGCCAGTATTCAAAAGCCAGACTACATGAGTCTAAGAAAGACATTCAGATTGCATCACTGTCTGGAGTCTCTGCTATCTGCGCTTTCAAACTAGACTGAACTCACACCTTTACATTATCAATAATAGAGTGAAATTGAAAAGGATCCATGTCGTAATATATTCTGATATAAAGATAGTAAAGAGCAGAGTGGGAGAGAGTGATTTAGCCAGAAATAAAGAGAGAGAGGGAGTGATATATCCTCAAATAAAGAGGACGGAGGGAGTGAGATATCTTAAAATAAAACGAGAGAGGAAGGAATATATCTCAAACTAAAACAACCCAGTCATTTGCACTATAAAAACATTGATCATTAAGCTCTGCCAGGTAATTTGACGAGAATGGCTTTCTAAAGTCAGCCTTTCTCTCAGACAGATGGAGCGTGAGGGAGGAGAAGACCGATTGTGAATGATGAACGGGAAATTTGTCTGTGTGTTTGAACCACAGAGATATGATGGTTTGTCTTTGGGTGCATGTCTCTGCTAATGGAGAGAGCACTGAACTGCCCTGAGGATGGACAGTTTTGTGCAGTGTTTCTAGGGATGAAAAAGTAAATAAAATACTATAAAATAAATAAAAAAACTTTCTCATGAAGTCCGCCAGAAGTCAGTATTCCTTTCAAAGGAAATCTCTGTGATGACAGGAAATAACTAACAAACCGTGATGAAAAGCCATGTTTGTTACTCTGAATAGTCAGTTAGAGATCCATCCCATTATATAATCATTGTCAATTACACACATCCATCCATTCATCCAATTTCAATTCTATCAATCCATCCATTCATCCTTTTTCAGTTCTAGCTATCCATCCATTTTTAAATTCCTTTCATCCATCCATTTTTCAATTCTATCCATTCCATCCATCCATCCATCCATCCATTTTTCAGTTTTATCCATCCATTGTTCCCTCCATAAATCGATTTTTCGATCCATCCATCCATCCATCCATTTTTTGCTAATTGTATGTGTGTGTATATACACTTGCATGTGTGTTTATAAATACATATATGTACTGTACATGCATACTTTAGAATATTTTAACCCACCTTTTAAAACAATAGAAGTGCAAGTAAAAGTCTGTGTGTGTTTAAGAGAATGAAACTCATCAATTACAATATGTAGGTTCTTGCGGTCAGGACGTCTCTCCAGAGAATCTGAAGGCACTCAGTCTAATAAACCAGAGACTAGACATTTGGCTTGCAGGCTAGATTGTCTGGGTTGTACCTTACATCAAAGTCAAGCATTGATGTGTGTGTGTGTGTTTCAGAATCAGAATCAGAATCAGAATCAGAATCAGAATGAGCTTTATTGCCAGGTATGTTTACACATACGAGGAATTTGTTTTTGTG
>JAUMHE010000082.1:13663178-13682790 GCA_032359235.1 Enteromius mattozi
ATACTTAGGACCATGTGATATTTCAGTTTTTCTTTTTTAATAAATCTGCAAAAATGTCTACAATTCTGTGTTTTTCTTTCAATAAGCGGTGAGGATGAGGAAAAAAATGAACTGAAATGATTTTAGCAAATGCCTGAATACTTTCAGTACCCACTGTGTATGTGTGTGTATATATATATATATATATATATATTATTGAAATGAAAAAGGAACATTTATGGTCATAAACATGGACATAAAAATGGTCCTTCCAACTTAAACAATAGAATTAAAAATAGTCCTAAGAATTTTCATCATGTATGTTTGAGCCTATTGTTTTCTGATTTGGAGTGTATAAGAAGGGAAAAAGGAAAGAGACAGAAAGAGTGTGAGCTCATTATAAAAGGCTGACTTTATGTCAGGGATCTTTATGGTTGGTGAATGTTTTACACAGAGCTTTGACTCCTGTTTGACCCCTCGCTGATTGGCCCGGTCACACACACATTTCCAATGAAATAAAACTGAATGCATGAAGGGAAATGTGTGCAATTGTTTTATGTCAACTTTGAGACAGCGTATACGTATACTCCACCAACCATCCATCTCTATTACCGAGATGCGTCCAGTATCTCTTTGACATTATTAAACGACTGAATTCATCTGGAGTGATTCATTTTGGTTTATTCACAGCTGCAGAGGCCAGACCTCCATCTGGAGTGTGTGAGCGAGTCCTCCATCTGACCTTCATCGTCCACCATCAAAATTTTAATCTAAGGAAGACCATATAAAGCCAGACTCACCAGACTCAGAGAAACAAACATCTTCCATTTGAGTTTGATAGAAGGTAAAAACATTTACTAGCATACAGAACTGTTTATAAGCTCTGGTCCAGCAGTGAAATTCACCCCAAACTCAATGCTGTGTGGACATTCACTCAGTCCTGCTATGAAACTTTCAAACATTGTATGATGTATGAAATGCCATAGAAGAATCATTTTTGGTTCCCCAAGGAACCGCTCAATTATCAGTAAGTACACTGTAAAAAAAAAAAAAAAAAAAAAAAAAAGTGTAATTTTTTTTAAGTGTAAAATCTTGAAAAACACTACAGAAAAAAAACTTAATAGGTTAACATTAGGTTCCTGTACTACATACAGAGAAAAACTGTAAAACATCAACCAGACGTTTCATGTAATTGTACAGTTTTTAGATGAAAATAGAACAAATCGATGTATAATTTACTGTCAAAAACTGTAAACTGATATTCCCAGAATTCCCTGCATGACACTCTATATTTGAAAGCATTTTGCTTAAATAATCATGTTTTTTAATTGTTTTTGATATCAGTTTGGCATTTGGGCTTTATGTATATCTTCTGTTGTTTAATGAATGTTTATTGTATTATTTAAGTGTCATATGTGTTTTGTGTTTGCATAAATGACTCCTTCTATATATTAATATACACTTTTGCTCGTGGCCAAGTTGATGAGCTTAGATTGTTCATGTGGCTTTCTCTTTTACCACCATTGTTACAGTGGCTGTCAGTATTTTAAAGGTACAAAACTGACTTTACAGCGTGCATTGTAGCGTGCATTTACCTGTTTTACATTCAAATTTTCTTTTTGTAATTGGCCGTAAATGTGTTTACAGTTTTTTTTTTTTCTGGCAACCACAGCTGCAAAAAAATTACTTGTAAAAAAAATTGTGTTTTCTTAGTAAGAACACGTAGAAAAAAAATAAAGTTTTTTTTCCCCCCCTTTCATGGAATGGAAACAAGAACCTTTATTTTTAGAGTGTGGTATTGAACTTGTCAATGAAATAAAAACTCGTCTAATTGTTTTGTCAATAATTCATGTTGTTTCATACCTAGGCCACACAGTCCCATCTGGATGGAGAAGTAAAATGGGCTGCATATCCATAAAAGCACTTCAAACTGAGGGCCATAACAGGAACAGCAGGTGAACCAGAAGGCAGGCCTTCTACCACTGATCACACACTCTCAGAAAAACGGTACAAATATATCACTAGCACAAAAGCACAAAACTAAAAGGAACATCTTTACACCTTATTTTCCTCTAAATGTAACATATTAGTACCTTAAAGGGACAGTTCACCCAAAATTAAAATTCTGTCATTAATTACTCCCTAATGTCGTTCCAAACCCATAAGACCTTCATTCACCTTCGGAACACAACTTAAGATATTTCTGATGAAAGTTTTGCGCTTTCTGACCCTGCATAGACCGTAATTCAAGTGAAACGTTCAAGGGCCAGAAAGGACATTGTTAAAATAGAAAGATTTTGAATAAAGTAAGATTAAATAAATTTAATTGAGTTGAATAAAGTTGGTTTTGTTTTCTTTACACACAAAACATATTTCTGCAGCTTTATAAAATTAAGATTGAAGCACTGATGGCACATGGACTATTTTAATAATGTCCTTACTGCTTTTCTGGGCCTTCAGCATGGTTACATTGCTGCCTATATAGAGTCAAAAAAGTCTCAGATTTCATCAAAAATATCTCAATTTGTGTTCCAAAGATGAATGAAGGTTTGGAACGACATGAAGGTGTGCAATTTTCATTTTTGTGTGAACTTTACCTTTGAAAGTACAAATTTGGTACTTTAAAAGCATATATAAGTACCTTTAGAAAAGTTACCCTCTCAGTGACAACAGTTATTGCTTAGCCAAACTTTTCTGACAGGCTCAAAACACCACATGCTGGTTACACCAAAGACTATAGAAATATAAAGACGGTTTACTCTTACACTTGAATAGGAGAAACTACAACACCAATATGGCAAAATAGTCCCACCCTCTAAATGAAAGACCCAATCGCTAAGTCATTGAATCACCGCAGCAGCTGTTAGAAGCTCCGTTCCCATAGAAGCCTGAGATTACACCAGTCGATGCGCAGTCATAAGCATGATATAACTGCACATGCGCATTGGCTGATCTACAGCAGCCTGAAAAATACGCTTTTTTAATGCTATTTGAGCATAAGAAGCAATGTGAGGCAGTTTATTTCAGATTTGTTGTGAATTTGAAGTATGTAATTTAATTGTGACTTCAGCAAGCAGTTTTTGAGATTTCAGGACACATTTAGATAGGACTTGGTCTTGTTTGCAAATTGCAAATATGGCCGCCGATGAACAGACGTTCCTTGAAAGGGAATTTGGTTACACCTAATGGAATGGTATAAATGCAACATAAAAATGTATAAATACATCTTTTACAGGCCAAGTCCAAATGTTTTATTAAAAATGCAAACTATGAAATTAAGTGCCTGTATAAAATTATTTTATTTAGTTTTGCTTGTTTTTAGGAGAGCTTGGTTAATCAGGCCAATAAGTGGCTTAAATGTTTCATTAAAATCTCTACAAATTTAATAATACAGTTAACAGTGATCACCCCTAATGGGGACCCAATGAGATTTTAAGGAAGTTATGACGTAAGAAAGCCTCGTTTACTAAAATCACGTGACTTTCAGAGTTCTGAATCGCTGGTTTGAAATAATTCGCAAAGGATTTGAAGCTTCGCGAAGCTGTGTTTCGAAAGCACTGTACCTTTTTTTTCTGAGAGTGCATGTATAAGAAGAGTTTTCCCCAAAGAACATGCATATAGAAACCAATACATAAAACGAGGAAAATGCACATATCTGATCAAATTTCCATTTAATGGAAAATGTGTTTGAAGGGTTGTAGATGTGAATGAGAATTACAGCAGCAGGACAGGAACAGAAAAATAATCCTCGGATAATAATTCATCACACACATTCCCTGTCATCCCAACCTGGAGATGAGAGTGACACAGATACATAACGCTCACCTGATGCTCTTTCATATTAAAACAACAACAACAAAAAAAATCCATTTTCATATTTACACTAAAAATAAGATGCAATATTATTAATCACATTCTGGAAATCTCTGAAGATAGATACACATTTACATATTAACACCCATACTCTGCATAGTGCTCTAAATATCACAAGAAACATATTCCTTCTCGGTCTAGTACGTCTGTGTGCAATAAAAGATGCCGGCTAACATTACACACAGAGAAAAAGAAAAAAAGAAAAGGCTTTTGACACGGCAGACTAAAAGTAAAACGATTCTGGAATATAATTTCACGGTAAGCCATTACCACCAAGGTATATTGTTTTGTTTTATGTCCCTAATTCATAAGTAGCACTCACAAACAATCAGGGAATAAATATCTGCAGCGATTTAGCAGATATATATTATGCAAGAGGAACATTTTGGTCAGGTTACACCGGATATCTAAAGGATGTTGATGATGAAATTTGGGCTAATGCATTATGATACGCAACTCATTCAGGCATCTGACCGAGATGGTTTTTGAATAACAAATATCGTAGTATACGTTATTGCACATATAGCTGATTATGTCAGGTTACATATTAGAAAACATCTCAGAGGCTTCTTTGATGGCCACAGACATAGAAAGACACACAGTAAACTCCTCGGTAGCTTCGTTTCCTCGGTACATCTTTCCTCAGTCATGAAGTGCTTCTTTCTCCGGGCCTTTTTTTTTCTTTTTGGTTCTTTCTTGATTTTTGGATTGCAGGGCAAAGAGTTCTGCCTTCAAACCCACATCTACAGACTAATGATGAGGGGTGTTTGAGCAGGTCTGTCTGCTTGCCCTGGGCCCAAAGGAAAATTATGCAAAAAAAAAAAAAAGGAAGAAAGGAAGAGGAATAGCAGAAGGGGACGAGATAGACCGTCTGGAGTAGGTGCGTATGTCCTAATCGGCGTATATAATAAAACCAGAGAAGGTGCTGTACTTGTTGTTGTTGCCCCCGTGGGCTTTACCCCCGTCTAGTTTGATGTAGACTTCATCTCCGGGCTCCAGATGAAGAACAGCGCTGTTGCTGGCGTAGTCGTAGTTTTGATCTGCGTCCTGGGCGATGGCGCTGGCACGGACCTGCGGGAAGAGAGGAACATTTAGTGCGATGTTACAGCTGTCAGATAGAAAGAACGCATATGCTTTCCATGCATATATATTAGATTTCAAGGTCTTTATAGACCCTTGTGAGACTCAGCAATAAGAGTTTAGTCTGAGTGTTTGATTAAGAAATATATTATGGTAACAATTGTACATATAGTCAATGTTTAATGTATAACACATATACGTAAATATATATGTTCATATTATCATATTGGCCACACCTAAAAACCTTTTGTATTTGTGAGAAGCACAGATTTGTTTCTTAAAGACACACCAAGACATAAAACAGTGGCATGTTTTATGGAATGTGATGTTATTGCAACTTTTGTGCTTTATTGCAATGCATGAATTATATAAAAGCATCATTTATGTGTATGTAATGTTTTTATATAATGTATATGTTGGCATGTACTATGACTAAATTATTTACTGTGTCTAAGACATATGTGATTTCTATTATTATTATTTTACAAAAATTTGTACGTATGGCAACTTTACAGCAATCTTTGTATTTTATTAATATAACATATGTATATATATGTAGATTGTGAATATATGAATATATATATATATATATATATGAATATGTATATATAGTATTAATTAACAATTTAAATGGTGGTTTAAAGTATGTCAGAGAGAGAGATTGTAACTCATTAATGTCACTCAAGAAAAAACCTAACCAGCAGTTTTGACAAGGTTTACCTTTTAATGAGACTTAAAATATAATTAATTATATGTCACGCTGGATGCTGGTGTTGCACGAAACATGTAAAATTGCTTTGACTCACTCAAGCTGTTGCATCTATTAACACAGTTTATTTAAGTTTTCAATTTAAGTGTGAATTCATTCAAGTCATTAATTTTCACCTTGTGAAACTGTCTAACACAAAAATCATTTTTAAGAATTCTACCTGGAAATCTTATCTAAATTACTACTTAAGTTTATTAATCCTCAAGTTTAGTAATATGTTATACTATTGATTAGACAACTTTTATTTATTATAATTTTAAATATAATTTTAATTTTAAAAAAGTTTAATGTCAATTAGGCTAATAATAATGCTATTGCAAATGTATTAATATTTTTATTAATATATCCTGCCATTATTAAATAATAATACAATATGTCATCATTTATTTTAATTTTTTTTCATGGTTCGATGGTCTGATCATTTTATCGTGTTCTATATGCATTTTATCGACACAAATTTTGGAAAAATAATCATGTGAATTTAGACGTTTTCAAATGCACGTATTTTACACTCAGAAGATCTGCAATGTTCTTACGTGTAATTTTCAGAAACTTTTTTGCCTGATCAGATATCAATAACGCTTTTACGTCTAAATATATTTCAGGGAAAAAAAAGAAATAAAGAAAGGTAAGTGTTACAATATCTTTAAATGCATTATGTAATCATATGCCGAATGTGTTAGTGCTTTCAGCTGTGTTTGCGCGCGCTCACCTGGTTGTTCTTGCACAGATCAGCCCACATGCTGGTTCCGTCTCCTCCTCTCATGAGCACATGGTACGTAAAGAAGTATATTCCCGGTATGGAGCAGGTAAATTTACCCGTGGTTGGGTCGTAATGATTCCCGAGATTCGTGACCACGTCGTCAAACTTCAGCAGCTCGTAGCCCTCGTGCTGCTTTTTGAGCCCCGCGTAAAAGGCGATTTTGGGCACGGTGCTGTAGGTGGCCGCGCTGATGGCGCCGGTTGCCATGTTTGGTCCCGGCTGCCCGGGTAATCCAGGTCGTCCCGGTTCCCCCTTCTCTCCGGGAGGTCCAGGGGGTCCGGGGTGTCCGGGTTCACCGGGAGGGCCCCTCGGCCCCACTTTCCCCGGGCGTCCTGGTTCACCTTTCGGACCTTGTATAAAAGTTGGTAAAGACTGCATAAGGCTGCTGTCCCGGGCCGGGTCTGCTGAGACAGTGCTGGTCGGGGATTTGGTTCCGTAAGGATCGCAAACCATCCTGCAGGTGCCGAGCATCTCGTAGTGCGCGGCGGATGTCCCGGCGGAGCTCACCAAAACCGGGATCAGGATTACCAGCACCAGGACCATGACCACACCGAGCACCCCAGCCGCGATCAGCCGCTTCCTGCCGACGAGTCGCGTCAGCACCGGCCGATCCTCCTGTCTGCTTTTGGGCGAAATTTTGAAGGTTGGTGAGGCACCTCTACAGATGAGAAAAAAGTCCGATTGGTTTTGTTAATGAACTTCTGGCTCGGGCCCCAAAAGCTTCTCTTTTTTTCCTCTTGTGTTCTTCTCTCACTTAACTTCTTTTCTGCTGATGTTAGCTCATTCACAGCCCCGCTTCAGCATCAGCATCAGCTCTCCAGAAGCGCATCACCATCAGCGTCTCTCCACATGTGGACGCGCAAAAGAAAAACTCCACCGATGGACGAGAAAAGCTGCCTGAGATCCTCGAACACACCCTGATATCCTTCCCTCGCTTTTAAAGTCTTTCCTCTGCGCAAAAAAAGACGGGATGAGCTGGATAAAAGTGGATGTCATGAAGATCTGGAGAACTGAGACGCTCTGCGTGAGTGTGAGCGCAGCGCAGGACACGAGAGAAAAAGAGGGAGGGAGAGATCCAGCGCTATCTTATAACGCAAAATCACACATCAAACATCTGCACAGGACAGACACAGACACAAAAACTGCATTTTAACACAAATCAAAACACTTGAAATCTAACGGGACGAGTTGTAACTCTTGAGGGATCCTGGTGATGAATCCTGATTTGAGATGAATACCTTTTTAAAATATGAAACAGGCCTACTTTCTGAAGTTAAAAATCCATTAAATCTATTTCAAACGACTTAACATTTAATCAGCAAAATGCATTAAATGCAACATTCTAATCATAATAAAATAATGTTTTGGGTAACAGAAACTGTACTCAATGAAGAGTATAAATATAGAAAATATAGAACATGTCAAATATATAACAAGCCAAGGCAAATTATTAAAATATGTATATGCTTTTGTGTGTGTGTGTGTACATATATATAAATAAATAAATGTGTGTGTGTGTATATATATATATATATATATATATATATATATATATATACATACACTTATTACAAACTATATATATATATATATATATATATATATACATACACACACACAGACTTAATTATTACAAACTACTTTTCAGTTTTAAAACAATATTTAATTGCATGTTTATATAATTAAGTAAACATTACTATTACATAAATACTATTTTGTGTAATAGAAATTGTATTTGATGAAGATTAAAAATTAAATATATAAAGGTAGACAGACAGATAGATAGATTTTTGGCAGCTTTTAATGCATTTGGACTTTTTAACATTTTTATTATATTATTAAAATTTGTTTTGTGTTTTAACTTTTAGATGTGCAACCCAAACTTTTAGATTCACAGTCCCCTTTTTGATCAAGTTGATGTTCTAGGTCACTGCATCGTGAAAAATTAAGCTATTGAAAATGTTTATTCACGTATCCCTGAGAATGAGCTTTGAAGGTAAAGGCGCAACCACTAAACGACATGTATGCCAATAGTATAGACCTGCCAGTGATGCACTGCCACTACAGGATGCAAGAACAAATCATTCATTTAACTCCAATCTGGGAATCGACCACCTTGCAGTTGCACGACTGTGTGTTACTAAACGGTGGAGGCGCATCTCTCAAGATTTCAACAGGTTAGTTGGTTAGTAACCTCCGTTTCGTGTGATTAT
Organism: Enteromius mattozi; assembly: GCA_032359235.1. Classification (NCBI taxonomy): domain Eukaryota; kingdom Metazoa; phylum Chordata; class Actinopteri; order Cypriniformes; family Cyprinidae; genus Enteromius; species Enteromius mattozi. The sequence goes on from JAUMHE010000082.1 coordinate 13,671,856, forward strand.
CGGTTAGATGGACCGCTTGCACCATTGGCATCGAATCTGTTGCATTGTTCAGAGTTTTGACTCAGCGAGGTCTCGAACGCTTCCAATTATCTTCGGACAACACAATGGGCCGCTATCCATACTGTTTACCCTCAGCGCTTGATGAAAGTCTAGGTTCAACAGCGTCTCCGGCGACGCCATTTCATTGGTCGACATGGGACCTGCTCTCCAGAGGAGTTTCCGTGGCCCCATAAATCAAGCGGCAAAAAAATCAATGACCTCGGTTAGTGAGGGCCGTAATGCCCTTCAACGTATGAGCTGCATAGAGAGTTCGCCACGAGAAATCGGTTTAAACAGGGTGATAAAACAAACTAAACAAACAAAAAAAGTAATCAAGCAAAGCAAAATCGCTACAAGTCTGTAACTCAAGGAAAAGAAAAAGACATTCAAGGATTCCTCTGAAAGGTCAGTGAGTAATTGTCGGCGCATGGTGATCCATCGCCATTCAGACTCATTTTTAAACTTCAACGTCCCACTTCCTATCGACGCTGGCAGAAGGATGGGACAAGCCCGGGTCGGGATCTAAACAACCGCTTCTCGGCAGAGCAAGAGATTGATCGGCTGAAGACTTTGGGCTATAATGAATTTGCGGAAAACTTTTACAAACCACACCTCTCACCTGTTTGGACTCCAAAGAAAACTTTCGAAAGTGGACGAAGAATCCAGAGGGTCACAAGACAGTTGAAGAGAGGAAGAGGTTCGGGACGCGGTGTGGACTTTGCCATGGACAGATGTTCCTGCTGAGCGCAAGAGGAAAGTGTATTGGGGCGAACGTGTGCTGGACAGATGTGCCTGCTGAGAGTGTGAACGAGGAGGACAGCGGCGTCTGGACGGGGTAATAATAATGTGAGCAGAATATTAGCAAAGAGAGACAGGAAATCCCATGCGGCTATCATGGACCTTCTACAAACACAAGCGCACACCCCATCATCATCTGACTCACAGCTTTGAAAGGTCAGCTCCTTTACCCCTGATCTGCTGTCATGGAGGTGGTCCGGACCATGACGGGGCCTCCGATGGGAAGATCGTTTTTAGATGTGATGATCCTCTGTAGCTGTTTCAGATCACACCCTGCAAATCAAGCATTCGCTTAAGAACTTTCTAGAAAGCAGCTTCAAACTTTAACTTATCTTCCAAGCACTTAATAAGACTTCAGATTGTTGGCAAATCCCAAAAATAGAAAATACATGCTTATAATTTTTAGTCTTCAGTGTGACAGTAAAGACTTAAACACTGTTAGAAAAAAATATAATATACTGTTCTGGAAAAAATGTTTAAAAGCATTGGGCAGAAAAAAAAATAAAATTCCAGAGCGGCAAATCTACGGTCGCCTAGTAGTGCACAACACAACACAATTTAAAAAGCAAACATTAGCTCACAACACAACTAAATAATAATTTGAAAAACATAAGCTCACAACACAACAGAATTAAAAAAGCAAATATAAGCTCACAACAGAATGAAATTTAAGAAGCACATAAATTCACAACACAATGACATTAAGCCACAACACAAATGCTCCAGACCAATAGGGGGCAGTTGGTCTGCAGAAACGGCTATTGTGCACATGTCAAGAGTATTCGCACAGTTTTATCAGAATCAGAAAGAGCTTTATAGTTTTAACGCTGACATTAAAACCATCCCCTGATGTTATTTCAGTTTGCAATGTATTGTCCATTTTGTGGGTCAAAGTTTTACCACCAACACAGCCCACAGCACTCGTGAGTACCTCGCACAATAGCCATTTCTGCAGACCAACTGCCCCCTAGAGGTTGGGAGCATTTCCGTTGTGCTGTGAGTTTATGTTTGCTTTTTTAATTTCGTTGAGTTGTGCACAAATCAGCAGAATGATTTTTTGAAGAATCATGCAACACTGAAGACTGAAGTGATGATGCTGAAAATTCAGCTTTGCATCACAGGAATAAATTATGTTTTACAATATATTCAATTAAAAATAAAAATCTTACCAACCTGAACCTTTCAAAGGAAGTATACATTTTAGAAGATTTGATTGCCATTCCAAGTTCTTTCCAACTTACAAAGAAAAAACTGAATCGTCCAACAAAATGGTGACTTTATTTCAATGTCAAAAATTGAGTACATAGCACACTGCACTGTGTGCACATGATAAAACATAGTAAAATATTACAAATTTAAATGTGATTGCAATGAAATGGCTTGTGACCTTTAAAAATAAGAAATAGCACATCCATAAAAAATAAAACTTCAAATTCAGCCAAGCGTTTGCAGAATTAGAAGATGTTAGTGTGCATAAAGCTGTAGTGAAGGCAGAAATGGCAATATTGTTGAATGATTAACCGGTTCAACAAACTGGTTCTTTACAAATCCCACTGTATATTGTTCTGTAAAAAGTTGCACCGTCATGTTAACCAGAATACACAGTAAGAAACAATGGGCAACCGCTTCAGAGAACAGCATCTGTGGTTTGTTGCGATATCTTGTTGACCCTCTCAAATGGCCAACGGGGTGTTTCTGTCTGGAATCTGCTGTGTACCATCTGAAACTCCCGTTTGCAGCCATTCATATCTGTCATTAAGAGGCAGAGGAAGCAGTCAGCAGTTTTCCCCTGGAGACCTGACACAATCCTGCTCAGACTCCACTAAGACCCCAAACTCCTGCTAAATCCCTGTACGGTTACAAAACGCTCGTCACCACATCCAAAAATTCACCGATCTCTTCGTCTGGATGGTTGAGTAGGACAAAACTCCCGACGCCTCTCGAGACACAACAAACACGTTCAGAAAAGCTGATTAGCACCCAACGCAGATCTGACTGGACAGAAGCAGCACTTTGAAGGCAAAAAGTGGCTTTGGACGAGAAGGACACTTGGAAAAAAATGGCTGGGCCGTATCAAGAGTGGAGTCATTTGGCGGTTACATGATTAAAGTAATACTGAAGCAATATAAAACATAATTTCTGAATAAATATCAAATGGAAAGGCACATGCAGTGAGGTTCATCATCTCAGATGGTCGGATCAACTCTTCGTCGCCCTCTTCATTACTTGTTTTTCGCCGCCAGCGGCTTGCGGCTGATCTTCTTAGATTTGTCGGCGTTCTTTTTGGGCGCCTCTGGGTTGGCCTGCATGTGTCGCCCGTAAAGACTGCAAAACACAAACAGACATTGTGTGATCACACCTGGACGGTCATAGTTTCTGCAATAGGCTTGAATACAGAGTAGCGAGGAAGAGGAGTTATATTTTTAGTGTTAACCAGCTGAAAGAGGATTAATTGAGTCCAACACACTGACGGGTCCCCCACTGGGACACTGAACTCTCTGTGCTGTCCAACACCCCTCCGCTACAGCTGTGTATGGCACAGAGAGACAATTATCTGCAACCACCCTACACACAGAGCTGGGAGAGAAAGAAAGAGAGAGGGGACATGTAGGAAGAGCAATTTCCAGTCCAGTGGTCCCTCTCTATTTCAGCAGCACTCAAAGGCTGGGTTCAGTGATATGAGGGAAAAAAAGAAAGAAAGAGAGAGAGAGAGTAAGGAAGAGACTTGAGTGAATGAGAGTGACCATGTGTATTATGGAGGCAGGATTCATTGGTTCTGTACCAAAACCTTGTGAGCTGCTTTGATACTGTCACTGTCTACATAGATGAAAATGAATCAGATTCAGAAGACTTTTTTTTTTTTTTTTAAATTTTATTATTAGGTCAATTTATGTAGTAGGCATCTTGGTAACATCGCTTGGTGGTTACTTTCTAGGTATACTGTACTTGTTCCCATCAACCTGATTTGCGAAAGGGACATAAAACAACAGTAGTAAACATTCTGCCCCTCTTTCTAAAAAAAAAAAAATTAAATTAAATAAAAAAAATACATCTTTTCTCCCCTGTTCTAATTACGACACAAAACGTCAAAATTATGAAATTAAAACAGTGAGATAAAAAGATGAAATTATGAGATAAACAAGTACAAAAAAGAGATAACATACATCAAAAAATACATGACAACTAGCTTTACTTCCCTGATTTCTGTGAAACACGAAAAAATATATTTTGTTTCTATGTTTTTATAATTACAATTAAAATCAATGATATGGAAGCTCATTTCTGCCACATCAGAAAAAAAAATAATCATGCTTTGGTATACCATAATAATTAGAGAAGAAAAAGTACAAATTATGAGATAAGTCATAATTATAAGAAAAAATAAAAAGAGATACTTTGTTGTGATTATAAGAAAAGAAGTAAGAATTATGTGTAAATTATGAGATTACATACTGTTATTATGACATGAAGCGTCAAAATTATGAGATAGTGAGACAATAATGAGATGAAAATTCTAAATTAGGAGATAAAATCAGGCTACAAAATCCATTAACTGAAAGCTCTTTTAACTGAAAGCCGGACATTCCAACTAGATTTTCTTTCCTGACTGTCTTCTGAGAAACACAAAACAAGATATAATTACAATTAAAATCAATGGCATGGAAGAATTTTTTTGCCACATCATAAAAAATACTTTGGTAAGCCATAATTTTGTAGAGAGTCAAAATTATGAGATATAGAACAAAAATTATGAGATAAGAATTATTCTCATTATTACATTAAAATTATGAGATTACATATTGTCATAATTTTGACTCTTTATGCCATATTTACAATATGTAATCTCATAATTGACATAACTATGAGATATATTTTAGCATTATCTCATGATATTACCTTTTTATCTTATAATTTTGACTCTTTATCCTATGAGATAATGTGATAAAAAGATGAAATTATCAGATAAAAAGATAAAATTATGGCATAAGTCAAAACTAAAATGTGAGGTTTCAAGTCCTTACAGTAGGCCTGAACTGGAAACTGTAACTGATTTTCTCAGTATTAGTAGCTTGCTTTCTTCTATGGAACACAAAATAAGCTACTTTGTGCGTTTTTCCATACAAATGTCCATACAAATCTTTAGTCTACAAATTAAGGTATGGAAGCCCATTTCTGCCACTTAAGAAAATCATGCCTTGGTAAATCATAATTATGACAAACTAGAAGGCTCTGGCATTCTTGAAAACTGTCCCGCAGGTTTGGAATAGTAAAAGGATATCAGAATTTTCAGTGTTCAAAGTATTTCTTTAAAAATGCTGTAGGCAGCTCGCTAGGTTTCAGAACACAGCCGTCCTCAATTCCATTTGCCTCCATTACCTCATTAATACGTATCCCTGATTGGATGTTGACATAGCTGCTGGTGATTGCAGAGTTAGCAGCCCTACACCTAGCATCCCTGGTCCATAACTATGACATTCCCAAGTGCAATTAAAGTATACTATTTGAGGGAGAATTCTAATTGCTGTGCAGTAAAATGTCAAGCGGCAGCTCAGATTCATGACTAAAGTTCATATCAAATATTTACAAAGGACCACACAGGACCCAGGCTGAGAGAGCAGTCGTTCTCAACCCAGCTCTCAGCGTTTGAGTCACTTTAATTACATCGTAAGAGGAAGACACTAAATATTCTTTCTGTAAGCAACTGCTTCATGCAAAGCGACCTACAGAATTACTTCTAAAATATTTGACGTCAGGCATATTGCTCTTTACAGAGTTTAAACCTGCAAGCATTCAGCAATAAACTCAAATCTTTAACCAATTTGCCACAATCCAAGAACAGAGCAAAGCAGTTTTGCCAAATGAAAACCTTCTCATACTAAGTATGGTCTGTTTTTGCCTTCTATAGTTTTGTGACTTGCTGGGCAGACAGGCTGAGCACTTCTCTCATCAATGAGTCAGGCAGTCCCTCTCGTTCATTCTGTCGCTCTGTATCTCTCTTAAGCACTAAGCTGCCGGTCCATCTGTGTGGTCCTGTCTGAGGTTCTTCCCTTGGGGCCCGGAGGTTCCTGTTCTTTCCCGCCTCTTCTGGAGCTGCCCAGCCAGGCGCAGAGGCAAGAGCCCAGCAGGGAGGCACTACTCAAGCCCCTACGGACTCTCAGAGAACAGAAATATCAGAATCCTCCACTACTGCTTTTTATCTCACACATCCAAGAAAAAACACACACTTCACATCCAAAAAAACTGCACTGTTCACAAAAATTAGCACTGACTGTGAAGTGTGTGCATGTGCTGGTTTATAAAGCATGTGTTCATATGTTTAATTCAGTGTTTGGTGATCGAGGTATATGGAATGTGAAACCAAGAGGGTTTCAATTACAGGGAAAAAAATGAGAAAGAGATTACTGCAAAAAAGAACAATATTAACCATTCAGAATGTTTAACAGGGACAATACACATTAATTAACACACTGAATTAAAGCAAATGTGCCAGAATAAATGTAAATATAAATAAAGTAGAAAAATACAATAAAAATAAAATGGAACAAAATATAATGGCATAAAATAAAATACAATAACATTTATTTAAAAATAAAATGAAATACAAAATGCAATAAAAAAATAAAAGCAAGCTAAAATAAAAATTAAAAAAAAAAATATATATATATATAATAATGTAAGAATTGAAAAAAATATACTACAACAAAATATTAAATTAGAAAGCACAAAATTAAATATACTAAAATAAAAGACGCAACAAAATACTATAATAATATAACAAAAATTAAATAATTCACATAATTGTCCTTGTAAAGAGACTGGACGATTATGGGATTCCATAAACAAATATATATACATTCAAAATACGTATACATAAAAATAAGTAAATAACATTTCAGTTGATGTATTTTTTTTCTTTTTGCCACCTTAACTGATCTGATGTAATGACAGGAAATGATAGAAAGGAACACTAATCATACTTGTGGCTCATTAAATATGGCCATGGTGCCAGTGTAAACATGTTAAACTTTTTCTTGTAATTATTTAATCAAGTATTTTAATTAAACATCTGTAACTGTCAGACAAAAGTGTCATTTAAAGATCAGGTGTTCACTTTTTTTATTTTCATGACATGTTCACGTATGCAGAAGGATGCTGAGAGCATGTTACTGAGCTCATAAGTCCATGTATGTATGTATGTGCGCTGACTGTGAGCGGTTTCTGAGCTGACTGAAGAAATCAGTGTTGACAGATTCACGTAGATGTTTGCGCTGGTGTCAGGGCTAAATTGGGCTGTTTTACAGGAGGCTGATATGCAGGGGGGTGTGAGCTGAATCTGAAAGCCGTTCTCTCTCTGTCAGTGTCCCGCAGTCTTGACGGACCCTCTGGCAGGAAGACAACACTGAGAGAAACTCCCAACGCATCTAACACAACGTCTAAAGATCAACCCGTGAAGACTTCGTAATGCTGTCATCAACTGACCAAAGACCGCGTCAGAATCCTGTCCAACATCCAAACTTATCCCTGATCAACTACTGTCTGAATCCTTTTTAAATAACTTATTCTGATCCCTGAACAAATCATTATTTTGAATGAGTTGGTCAAACTGATGTGCAAGTGTTTAAAAATCACTCTATTGTAATAAAGCACTTTTTTTTTTCAAAAACACATTTGATGCAATTTATATAAGCTAATTAAAAACAATGATAAACAGAGTAAAACAGCATATACTGTATTTGTCTGTATTCATATATACATAATAAAATTATACAAAGTGCAAATGCATATATAATGTAAATAAAAAGTTATTTTGGGTGCATTTAATTCTGATTAATCATCTGACAGCACTAATTTTAATGCAAAAATTAAAAAATGCAGTGCAACAAACTTTTAAAACTTCTGAGTAAGTGATTCAAATGAATCAAGTAATTCATATATATATATATATATATATATATATATATATAAATTTAATTTGCAAAAAGATAACGTTTTTAACAATTCTCAAGAAGTATGTTTTTTCATTGTGCATTCCAATTAAAAAATAAAATAAAATAAATGATAGGTGACAGTTATTGCAAGTCTTCTCTTTTAAAGAGTTTATATGGTATTTTCAGGTTTCACTGTAATGATTATCTAGAAAATTTGTAAAAAAGTGTATGATCAAAATGGTAAACTTTAATTAAATGTGATTTTTAATGTTATAATAGAGATTTTATAATATCTTCATCAGCAAACATGAACAGCACTGTTTTAGTGTTTAATCAGCCCATCATTGACATCATTATTCCCAGAGGCAAAGTTGTTCAGAACGATTAGATCTATGATATGAATGTATGAGGGATTTAAGGTCATTTACTCTGGACTCTTATTTAATGGTTATAGTGCTACCTATAGTGTGAGCTCAATGAAACTTTGCATGCTTGCTAAGACTCATCTGTCACATGACAACCACGTTTCATAAAGTTTTGTGTTTTTGTTAAGGTTTTATAGGCTTTTGAGTATACATGGTCACACACCTTTTTAAATGACCCTGTTATAGCTAACCAAAGTACAAAATTCAATATTTTTTTGGATAATTATTAATCTAGAGAGTCCAGAGAATTGTTCTGTATTGGTTTGATCAAGATTGGGCCAAAAACCTGAGACTAGTTTGCATAATTAGGTTTTTAACATAACTGAGAATATTTAATGAACGATTTGATTGACAGCATTAGTCCAAAGATTAGTCCAAAGTTGTTCAGAATGAGGAGATCTATCATATGATGTTAATGTTTCTGTGAATATATTAACATGTATAGAAAAACTCTGTTTTTGAGGCATTTTTAGCTGTTACAGTGCCACCTATGGTCCTATCTCCATGAAACTTTGAATAATTGTGCAAAGTGAGTCATGTGACACATGCTTTCAGCAAGTTTTGTAAAGTTTCAAGGTTTTTTTTTACGTTTTATAGGCTTATTGGTTTACTTCACCACTCCCCTTTTCTAAATGAGCCAATTATGGCTAATCAAAGGACAAAATTCAAATAATTATTGATCTAGAGAGTCCACAGATTATTACTGCAGTGGTTTGATCGAGATTGAGCGAAAAACCAGGGACTAATTCGCCAAAGTAGGTTTTTAACATATTTGTTAATAATTAATGAACGATTTGACTGACAGCAATTGTTCTTGAGGCAAAGTTGCTCATTATGAGGAGATCTATCAAATGATATGCATATTGTGTGGATGTGTGAAACGAGTCGAACATGCCCAGCGAGTTTCATTCCGATCGACCTCCGTTAACCTTGTCTAATAAGTGCCGATGGCGGCCATGTTTTTTGAGACATGCCAATGTCCTCATATAGACTTGTGTCAGTTTGGACCAAGTTGCTGCATCCCAAATTTTAAGCCAATCAGTTGTCTAGTTATAGCTGAAAATGTTTTTTCTGCCTCATAGTGCCACCAAGTGGCAGAGCTACGCAATTTTTTTTATTTGACTAAAGTTTAAACTTATACACATGTGTACTGTTTGGTGAAGAAATCTCAATCCGTTCCAAAGTTATAGTCTGAATAACATTTGGCTAACGTTAGCATAGACGCTAATTGACCTACTGTTTCACGCCAAAATCAAAATTTCAACTTTTTTTTTGATAATTATTGATATTCAGTGTCCACAGATTATTTCTGCAGTGGTAGACTAGTTTGTAAAAGTGGGTTATGGATATAGCTCAAAATGGTGCGTCCTAGAGCAAAAATCACACATGTGCACTTTTGTTTGGATTGTCCGGCTAATGCAAGGATTGCAACGTTGTGAAATTTTTTGAGTCTACGACAAACGGTTTACGAGCTATGACCAATTTTTGTTTTTTGTGCTGTAGCGCCCCCGTTAGGCCGATTGGGCCGGTTCTTTGCGCCTGAGTAGCGAGGAGGAGTACTACCATCTGACCAAGTTTCAGCTTTCTAGGCCTTACGGTTTGGGCAGCACAATCAGTTTTAGGGAATAATAATAAAAAAACCTAACAATTACAACAAAACTACAATTATCTGATTTTGCAACTAAACTCTTCATACAACTACTGAAACAAAGCAATTGACTATAATCAGCTGAACTGAACTTATAATAACGACATATGGGTATCATCTAAATATGACAGAGAAAGTAGGTTATGAGAACAGGAATGATAGCTTAAGTACTATAACAGATCATCAGCTGGAGAAAGAACATAAAGCTGTTGCCTGATAAATGCAGAGCTAATGTCACAATTACACATCTTTAAAAGAAAACTGTCACAAAAAGCTGTGATTTGACTCCTTGTATATTCATATAACTGCATACCTTCAAACCTGTGGTCTGGAAATGATGGGAAAATTTTGCCCTGGTCTGTGAAACCGTATTACCACAGCAGCATTGCAGTGCTGAGCGGCTACAGAGTAAACACAAAGATTTATCCCCCATTTATCTGCTTTCCTCATCATTTACAGCCAATTAAAAGTGGACCGGGACAGCAAAATCTACAGAAGCTGCTCCCCGACGCTGCCGGAGACGGTCTTTTTCCTGTGAGTGCTCCAGTTCCACATGGGATAATTAATCTCAGTTACAGTCAAGAGTGTCTAACACAGTCAGGGCGGCTGGTCATAAGTGTGTGTGTCAGAGACGGTGTGTTTCCACACAGTGGCTTCCAAAGCATGTTCAGGTGTGTCAGAGGTGAGAGGGAATGAATTAATGATAAATGTGCGGGTGACTTGTGGATCAATGATCGGTCATTGAGGTTGGAGGTAATTTGTAAATGATGCTCCAGCTGCTATTGCATTACAGGAGATCTGAGATTGTAGAGAATGAGATCACTTAAATGAGCCTCGGACTCATTGATTGAAATACAGCTGTGACAAACGGGATCTAAATGAAATAAAAAATTAAATATATAACATAATATATAACAACATAATATGTGTAATATATCAATTATGTAAATATAATATATAAAATATCAAATTAGATAATTAAACATTACTTGCACAATATTTCATATAAACGTCTATTCCAGGGTTCCTCAAATCTTACCCTGGAGGTCCGATGCACAGCAGAGTTTGGATCTAACCCTAATCAAACACACCTGAG
>JAUMHE010000082.1:13695969-13714777 GCA_032359235.1 Enteromius mattozi
GATTCCGTTCATGCACATGCTTTCCCCCCGGATGTAAACAAGGCTGATTATGTCAAATACGTTAAAGCGAGCATATGCGTTGTGATACTCTCTAAAATGGCGAAAGACGTAAATCAGGGTAGAATATTGGTTGAGTATATTATGTAATTTTTGTTTCCTTTGCGCAGAAAAAGTATTCTCCTACCATCGCAAAACTGAAGATGTCACATGGACTGTTTTACCGATGTTTTCACTACGTTTGGGATCATTACAGATGTATTGCTGTCTATGGAGGGTCAGATAGCTTTCTTATTTAATAAAAAATATCTTAATTTGTGTTCCAAAGACAAATGAAGGTCCTATTGGTTTGGAATAACATGAGGGTGAGTAATTAATGACAGAATTTGCATTTTGGGGTGAACTAACCCTTTAAGGTCAGGCTTCGATTGGCTGATGGGATTATATAAAGGATGTTGGTCCAGGAAGTTCATGTCTTACCAAGTTCAGGAGGCAAAACAGTGAGTCTGTTCCCTTGAATGTGAAGTTCCTTCAGCTGTGCCAGATCTCCGATCTCTCTGGGTAGAGAGATGAGGTCATTGTCCCTCAAACTCAACTGAAAAGAAAGAGACACTGTCAATATTTAAAGTTATTTTTTAAATTATTAAATAAGCTCAATTGTCATCATATTTAAAATACATAATAACATTTATAATACATTTCATTCAATTTTAATACGTTTTTCATCGTTCATCAATTGAATGTAGGTAAAATCAAGCCCCTGAATTATAATTCTTTGAATATTCAGTTTTACTCAGAAATGTCATATAGTGGAAGCTAACTGTATTGCAAACATTGTTTTATTATGTTTTTAAAAGGAATATTCCAGGTTTCAAGTTCATTGAGAGAATCTGCAACATGATTTTCATAACCATAGAATGTTCATTCTAAATGTTCAACTCTAAAAACAAGCAAACACTGCATCTACAGTAAAACAATTACATTAGAAGTCCTCAGGACAATCTGTGGTGTGTAAAAGCAGAAATGTGAAATTTTTTAGTTATGCTGCTATACTTTTCTAGTTTAATTTCTTGTCACATTGACTTCCTACTGTACATGTGAGTTTTACAAACTGTGGAGGAAGTCTGGAAATAACTTTCGGTGGTTATTGACAGCATCTCAGCAACACTTGCCTTCTAAAAATCACGAGTGTAATTACACCTATATTTTCACGCAACACCAAACCAAAATAGTTGAATATTATTTTCAAGTTCAAAGTTGTAATTATCAGCTGTTTTATGTATCTATGACCCTGCACTGAGTCCGATGTTAGCGAGCACAGGGGTGAAGATCAGCCTCTAAATCACCTCTCACCGCATCTGATAAAGAACACACGCCGCGGAGAATAAATCCAACACACACGGCACAGAGCGCTGCCACAAAAGCAATTGATTTCAGAGGGAATTTAGATAAATTACTCACTATCTGTAGCTTGGCCAGCTTGCCGATGTCTGGGGGCAAGATCTCAAAATCGTTGTCACTGAGATAGAGCGCACGGAGGGTGGCTGAAATGAGAGAGAAGTGTGTGTGTATGTGAGAGAGAGTATTGCAAACACTGATCAATAGAAACAGTCATCTCTGATTGATACAGCATGGCTGCAATATTACACTCAAGTACACGTGCAATATCAACAAATTATCAACAATTAGTATTAAATACACACTAACACTGTGTAATAGAGAACCACATGGGATAAACACATTCAAAGCACTAATCAACTAAGGTAATGTTATAATATAAAATATAATGTTCTAAAATAAATACGACCTCATATTGTGTCAATCACATTTACACACTTCACCCGAAACTTTCGTCTGTCATATAAAAAAAAAAAAGAATCAGGTTTTATTTGCATTTTTGCATCTGTAGCAAGAATTTTGATAGAAAAAGATAAAAAAAATTAAAAATCCAGATTTTTGTGACGAACGAAAGTTTCAGAGGCAGTGTGTAAACATGATTGACACAACATGTGGTCGTATTTAAATGTGACTCAAGGTCCTTCCACAGAGTCAGAAATGTTTTTTTGCATTTTTCCTTTTTTTTCTCCTGTATTCATCATCCTTTTCATCAAAATGCATGCTACGGATGCAAAAATGTCTGCTCCCAATTTTTTTATGATGGGCGAAACTTTTGGAGGCAGTGTGTAAACGTAAACACTAGTTATTTTTTTATTTTACGTGCAAACATTTCTGACTCAGTTTGAAATGGCCTTCAGTGTGCAATGACCTTTAGATTTAAAAATCCTACACACAACTAATATGTATTTAGTTAACCTGGAACTGTGATTTTTAAAAAGCCCCACCCACTTCCTGTCAATTCAGTGTTCTGATTGGTTAAAGCAACAGCAACAACCAATCATATCCATTTCAACTTGCTTTAGAAGTCAATATCACAGCTGATATGACAGGCACTCCAAACAGCAGTGATAAAGTGTGTGTGTGTGTGTGTGGTTAGAGATCAGAGACCTTGATTAATGTTAAGATGGTGCTTTCATTATGTGGCTGCCATTAAAATAACAGGTTATTAGAGCCCATCACTGCTCATCAGTGTCCTCTAACGGGACCAGCTGATTGGACTGATGAGGATTATGATGATGATGAAGTTAACGTTATTTTGTTTGCATATTTTTAGTAGGTTGTCTGGTTCTCATTGCAGTTTTTTTTCTGCTAAAAAGCCGGCGCTTGAAATGCAAGCAACCGCAGTTTGTTCTTGTTTAAGTGGGTAAATCTGAAATCAATAATCCCACAATAAACAAATGGAAATTAGTGGAAATTTTGTGACTTTGTGGTCACAATTTAAGGCTATCTAAAAAGTAATAAAGTCATGACACAAAACCCACTATGACAATAGTTTAACTCAACAAACATTTAGTAAGGAAAGACTAAAAATCTTTAAATATCTAATCACCAATAATCCCAATAAATAATATCTTGAATATTGTTTCATTAGGCCAAAACACACTAATAAAAAAAATTAGTGAAAAAATTTTTTTTTAAATTAATTTTAGTACAGAATATGCAAAAAACATTCCATAAGAGGGCTTCAGTTTTGAATGATTAAAAGTGACGCAGGTTATACCGGTATGCATTGTGTGTGTTGCAGACTTACTAAGGTAAAAGAAATTCCCAGGCAGTGAGGACTCGTTCAGGTTGTTGTACGTCAGATCCAAAACCTCCAGCGCCGGAAGAGATCCAAATCCTCGTGGAAGAGTGCTCAACCTGTTCATACTACAAAACAATAAAACGCAATTTTAACCAAATCAACAATCACACACAAACTCACACACACATCCACTCACAGACACACACTTATAAAACACCCGTCAATTCTTGACACAGGGGAACCCATTGAAAATCCATAGCAGACTGACTCAGAGATGTGAGACAGAGACAAGCAGTCCGCTCAGATCCATCTCACTGATTATGATTGATATTTCAAACGCAGCACAGATTTATAACACAGCTCCACAGATCTACTCACATTTACAACCTCAAAGTTAAATACAGAGGGGTCCAAAAGTCTGAGATCAGTTGTGAAAGTGTAAAACCATGCACCTCCATTTTGAATTTTACTCATTTAATTCAACATTTTAATTACATATGGTCACAATAATTGTTTGAATTAAAAATTGAACTGAAGATAAAAATGTATGAATGTCTTGGTATTTGGATTGTTATATTGAGTGGAACATTTTTTTTCACTCAATAAAGCAAAATTTTATGTCATTTTTTTAATTTATGGATTTAAATTACATTACTATTCATAATTTTTCTGTCAGAATGATTTGTTTTTTAAAGAAATTAATACTTTTACTTAGCAAGGCCACAGTAAAAACATTTATAATGTAACAAAAATGTACATTTTTTAATAAATGTTGTTCTGTTGAACTTCATAGTCATTAAATGAATATTGAAAAAATGTCAGTTTCAACAAAATATTAAAGCAGCACAATTGTTCTTAATATTGATATTAAAGGAAAGGTTTGTTTAGCAACAAATCCACATATTAAAGTGATTCTGAAGGATCTTGTGATGCTGAAAACTGGATAAAAAAATATATTTTATATTGCAATATTTCACAATATTATTGTTTTACTGTATTTTTGATCAAATAATTGCATCAGTCAGACTTTTAAAATTAATAAAACTTTTAAACAGTGTATATTTAAATCCCAGATTTTCAATATGGTCTCATTCACACAACACAGTTAATAACAAAATAGCAAAAAGTTAATATTCAGTTAGTTTGCCAACATTAAAAATGTGTTTTGTCTGTAAATGTTAAAATCATATTCGCCCTTGAAAACTTCCACCAGAGAACATGGAATCTGAAATCAGAAGTGCTCAAGGTGCCCGACGACACAGATAATACAAGAGAGAGAGCAAGAGAGAGAAAAAGAGAGAGGGGCACTCAAATCAGATGCTGATTAACTCTTGCTTATTTAAGCTCCTGTTCTCCGTCTCTTTCTTTCTTTCTTTCAAATGACACTTGCTAGCCGTGAAGACTCTGAAACTTTAGCAACGGATTTCAAAGAAACAAACAAATTGATTCCACCACATGTTTGTGAAGCAATTACCAGAGAAAGGGAATTGTTTTGACAAATGAGATCAGGATAACGGTTGGCCACGCGCTCAGACGCACATCCGCACATTTGAGTCGGGAGTAGCGGCCGTGAATACAACAAGCCGGCTTATGTTTTCAAGATTATGTGTAGAAATGGTGCGTCTGACAGCAAATCGATAAAAATGTGCGGTGTCAGACACGGGGCAGATTGTGCCGTGCTTTAATCCTGCGTGACATTGTGGAGGCTCCACCCCCGGAGGAGAAGGAGAACCCTTGGGATTCGGGTGGGACTCAGGTGGGCTCCGAACACGAGGGAATGACCAGATGACCAGGGATGAAGAGAGTCAGAGAGGAAGAAGAACAAGGGAAGACAGCAGGGCTACTACTGTCAAGACGTCTTAACCTCACAAAGAAGGATTGACGACCCTTCTCTAAACCAGATATACTTTGATAACCAGGTGATAATGCTGTCTGATCCAAAACACATACTGGAATGATGCTACAACTGGAGATAAACTTCGGTTTATGCAGACAATGATATTTGGGGAGGTTTTATGATTTTCGGTTCAGAACACCAGAGGAGGCAGAAGGAGAAATTACAAGAGGGGCAAGTTGAGAAGAAGGAAAAGGAAAGAAGCAGAGATGTGGAAAAGACAAAAGGATGAGAAGAAATGAGACACCAAGAGAATGGAGGTGAGAAAAATAGTCAAAAGAAGAGATAAGACATAGACATGAGAAAGTATGGGAAGAGTGGAGACAAGAGGAGAAAAGAGGAGGAGAGATGAAAGTATAAGACACACAATATGAGGTAAAAGGAGAAGAAAAAAGTGGGTAAAGAAGAGGAGATGGAAGGAGAGACAAATCGAGATGAAGCAAAAAAGTAAAACAAAAGGAAAAGTAAAGAAGAGATAAAACAAGAAGAGAAAAATAATATCAGAAGAGATGAGAAAAGAAAAAATGAGACGAGAAGATAAGAGGAGAAAAACGAGACAGGAAAGGGGGAGGAGAGAAAAAAACAAAATGAAAAGATACAAAGATGACAAGAGAAAAAAGGTGACAAAAAAGACAAGACGACACAAGAACTGAACAGACAAAACAAAGAAAAAATGAATAGAAGAGAAGAGAAGAGAAGAGAAACCAAGATGAAAAGATGAAAAGACATCAAGAAAATACACACAAAACATGAGATAAGACAAGAAAAGAAGAGACAAGCCAAGACGACACATGAAAAAACAAGACAAAACGAGACAGAATAAAACAAAAAAAAATTACATAATGAGGAGAAAACAGACAAAACAAGTTGAGAAGAGATCAGACATCAGATATCAGACTAACCCAAGGTTGAGATGTTTAAGTTTCTGCAGGCTACTGATCTGGGTTGGAAGCTCCTCAATCTGGTTATTGAACATGTTCAAAACTTCCAAGTTCTTCAGGTCTGCAATGTTTGGAGGCACAGCTAAAGAGAGAGAGAGGGGGACAGTGAGAATCAATAACTGAACAAATAAACAGAACAACTTCAGTTCTGCAGGTATCATCAATCTCATCAATCAAAACATTTCAATTGACTGTATTCTAATCACCAAGGTAAAACATTTCCAAACGAACGAGACAAGATCTGATGAACAGACACTGAAGGTTTTCTGGTGACCTGCAGAGGTTTAACGACTAATTATCAGAGTCAGCAGATAGACGTCCCGTCTTTGATGGCTCAATTATGGGTCACTCCCCCAGCGATAAATTTGACATTTTAATGATGGAGGCCTTAGCATACCAAATCAGCAGCACCCCTCCTCCCTCCCTCCCCTCCCACAAGGCCATCGTGCCCCTTTCTGCTGTCGACAGAGATCGATGGGCCGAACAGGCGCTCTATCCGATTACTGGCTGATCAATGGCCCCTCATTACGGAGGAGGGGAGGTGGGAGAGGTTTACACAAACAGCATGACACGAATACCTCTAGAGAGATCAACGAGAGCTGCGCCACCCCAGACACGGAGGAACAAATGATTCAGCCGTCACGCAAACAATTCAAAATTACAACAACCAAACAAAAAACACGAAAACACATGCTCTTACAGACCTCTTCAGCTCATGTGTTTGCCAAGAAACACCGGTATTACTTTATAATAAACATTCGCAAATAAGAAATTAATTTGTGAAATATTAGTAAATAAACTTAATATTACAATTAATGTGTTACTAATATTACTTATTCTAAATATTTCTAATCATATTAATAAATGTTTACTGCAAAGTGTTCATATGATAATATGACTAAACTGTTTAATAATTACACAATAAAAGCTGTTCCTTACTAAAAGCTGCTATTATATAATTTTTATAATAATTCTATATATACTCAGTAGGCTGTGTACATTCAGCACATGCACTTGTTATTAACAAACATAAAATGTATTATTATTATTATGATATTATTATTATATTACAATAATAATAGGATAATTAACTTAAACAAAATGAAAAGATGTTACCAGTGTTAGATGTAAACAGCAGATTGTGTACATTTAGCACATGCATGTGTTATTAAAAACATAAATAATACTACTACTAATGATAATATTATTAATAATAATAATAATGTATTTATTCTAAAAATCCATTTTCATATGTTATGTAATCAGTAGATCAAGTACATCCAAATAAGCAACTAATTGTCCGATATTATATTTAAATGCCACTATTTGAACGCTGTAACAGTGCATTACAGAAATGTACATTTTTCAACATAAACAAGTCGCTGTGTCCTTGCTAGCTGAGTATGTTTCAGTCTGACCATCCAATTTCCAATGTTTGCATCTATCCTCTGACCTTTTCACCCATAAAAAATACTTGAAACATACGATTTGTTTCCCAGTGTCTCAACGGAAGTGTAAACGCACCAAGAGACACAGCAGAACACTGAACCCTTTGCCCTACGTCAGGGTCTCTGTCTCCAAATGACACACAAGATTGATCTCAGTTCTGCCTTCTCCATCTTTAAGACACACACCTCCACCAGACATCTACACTTTATCATCTTAAACCACAGACTGGGCTCTAAAGCGCAACAGATTTTTAGCATCCACAAGCGACTACAAAATCTGCTTGTAAATACATTGTTTTAAATGTGTGTTTGTGTGCTTTATTGGGACCTTTAAAACAAGCAGAAAAGGCTGGTGGTAATAGAACAAAGAATATATGGCGATATAGAGAAGAAAGGTTTGGCCCTCTCTCCTCTCTGTCTCATTACCTGAGCTGCTGCCTGCCCGGGCCGAACAGAAGCCCTGCTTTACTCATGAGCCACTAATGAAAGTGTTCCAAATGTCACTGTAATTCCTGACTACCCTGAAAAGTTCAAAAGATGGCAGATTCCCTGTCTCTGCTCTTTAACCAGGCAGGATGAGAGAGCGGAGAGGAACAGAGAAGGGGAAAATGCAGAGTGGCAAAGAAAAGACCAAAAAAATACACTATATCTTAGAGAGTGCAGAAACAAACTGAAATTGTGATTTTCTTAAGCCTTAAAAGATTTTTTATTTCTTTTGGAAAATTCATTAATTTTAAAATTAAGAAGAAATATTTAAAATTCAAGACTACACAAATCAATTAAATTTAGAGTTTTAATAACAATGACTTTTATAATATTATATTATTCATTTCTTAATATATTATTCACTTCACGTTTATTTTTATTTATTTTTTCAAAGCATTTTGATTGTGGTCTCAGAGTTTTGTGCTCCACAATGAAATAGTTTCCTAATATTCAAATCGTATAAACTGTATTAAAAAGCTTTGAACATTACTACAGACTATAATAAAAAAATGTAAAAATATAATATATATTTATTATTTACGCTATATAATCTAATATTTGTAACACAAAATAGAAGCAATAGCAGCTAGTGACCTCATGCTTCTGGACTGCATAAAGATTTTTTTCTCTTGTTTAAACCAGCTACATCCAAGTGGTGTGACCCATAACGGAACGAGTCATTTCCTCATCTTCAAATCTTATAAGTCGTATTAAAAGGCTTTGATCATCACTACAGACGCTACCTGACAGATATGTGCATTATCACACCGGGATTTTCATGGAGATTAAGGGAAAAGATTCCTGCATAAACAAACAAATCCCCGACCAAACACTTCCTGTACAGATCAGATGAGAGAGTGAACATGGCTCAGAGCGGTTAACATGGATCCAAAGATTAGGTGGGAGGAGAAAACAAGCCCCAAACTACACTGAAAAACATATTTCTCCTAATAATAACTCTCTTATGCAGACCATCTTTAAAATCACATGTAAATGAAAAAAGAATGTTCACAGATTGCAATGAAGATGTTACTAACTACTAATCTTCACTCTTTATTATTATGGTACTTAAACTGAGCAGACTATAAAATCAAAGAAGCAGTGATCAGTACGGGCAAGACAGCCATCTAGTGGAGTTAACAAGTTAACAACAACCCTCATGAACCTGCAGTCTCAATAAAATATTAAACATGTAAAATTATTAAATGTTGCATTAAATATAATGCAATAAAGCAATTAAATGTTACAAAAGCATACAAGACAAATATTATTTTATTTAAATCCAATAATTCTACAATTCTTCTATCTTATACTTAAAATACACTGTTATATAAAATTGCATATAAAAAGCAACTTTTTTACATTCTACTTGGTTGATTTCTATATTGGACTGCGTATCTGAGATTCATGAAATTGCTTTTTCGACAATTATTTGCCTTCTAAGTAAATATGACAATCACTACCTCCAACCCTAGGAAAAGCCATGCTAGAAAACTTGCAGAATGACTTATCCTTTCTCGAAGATTTACTGCATAAAGTTTTCATGCAAATATAATGGTGCAATTTATTAAAATTAAAAGAAAAAATTAAAAAAGACGTTTCTCTTGAGATATGAAGAACTTACCACTCAGCTTGTTGTGGCTCAGGACCAGTTGGGTTATGTTGGATAAAGTGACTGTAAAACAAAAATAACAACACGTTTAGTTGATGATGTCATTAGATGATGACGTCAACGTGATGACGCCACCAGTCTACTGCCGCAACCATATAGAAACATATTACAACGACAGCCAATTGGTCACAGTGTAAACAAATGAGAATCATTACCCACACTTTAATTATCATTAACACAGCATAAAACTTAAAGCTAGTATAGTAACTCTTCGCAGACTCACATAGTCCAGGAATATCCAGCAGGTTTGATATTCCTCTGTCACACATGTCCACCTCCGGTATGTTCTTCTCCCGACTTTCCTCCACTATCTTCTTCAGAGACTTTGACATTTTCTGCAAAAAAATATTAACAAATACAAGACCTGAATCTTACGAAGAGAGTTTGCCACTTTTGCCTCAAACAGTGGTTCAAATCCAGTAGTTACAAGCATATAAAGAACTCAGTCAGTATTTACCTAACTGTACGGGAAATACGCACACATACAGGAAAAACAGAAAACAAATAACAGAGCCCGCAGGGCAGTAAAGCCAGATATTTTGAAGCAGCAAAGTCGCTCACACCCAACCGGAAGTTGATAGTATGTCTGTAAAAGTCTCGCATTCCAGCCATAAAAGGGTATTTCCGGGGTCCAGAGAGAGGAAAAGAATGTCAGACAGAATTCTGTTCCGTTGTCCAATCAGATGCTAGAAAGCCGGCGGGATCGTTGAAATAAGGCACAAATATGTCCAATCAGAACGCGCTCCGCTGCAGCAGTGCGAATCACTCGGCCAATCAATGAAAACGTAGAGGAGACGTGTAGAAAAGCATTCTGCCAATGCGCTTTCAGCCCACACTGTGATGTGTACATATTATTACAGATGCCAAAATAATGTTACACTTATTTCTGGTTAAATACTAGCTTTTAACCTGTTTGATTACAACAATAATTTACTTACAATATACGACATTGTATAGGTGCCTACAGACAGTGACGCATGGAATTAGATCTAATTGTAAGTGTCAATCTTGAATTATTTAAATATAGGCTCCAGAAGTTTTTATTCCGTTGTCAAAAATGAATGAATGAATGCTGATTTTTTTGATAAATAGACATTATTGAAATTTAATATTGTTTTCGGTATAATATAAATTTAGTATTAATTATTTTATCCATCTATTCTGACATTTAACCTGAATATTCTTGAATTATTACTATCATATATTTTAATTATTATAATAAGTATATATAATTCATACCAAAAATACATGTATTACTTATTTCCAGTATAATTACAATTACTAAAATAGCCTAAAACTGAATTGAAAATTTACTATAAATGATTTAAACATGTTTAAAACAATAACCAATTAAAATAGTAAAACACACACACACACAAAAAAAAATACAACTTTAACTAAAATTTAAATTAACTTAAATTATGAAAATAAAAATTGAACTAACGAAATTAAACCAAATTATATTTACGCTAAAATATAGCTGGCTTTTATGCCTCTGTTGTTGTTGTTGTTTTTGTTGTTGTTGTTGTTTTATGATTTTAGAATAATTAATTACATAAAGTACATTAATATAAATGAACATCAAAGGAACAACGCCTTACAACAAATGCTACCACCATCCAGTGCATATTTATGTAGCTATATAAATACTTTATTTACCTCAATATTAATTTATTGGTCCATTGCTTGTCCATTGTCCATCCGATATATTGTCTGAATAATGTGACACTAGGGAATCCAGCAGCAGGTGTGGGCAGCTTTTACCTACCTTCCAAGGGAGACACATTGTTTAGACGTCTACAGAAGGTGGAAGAGCGATAGGAGCCTTCGCTGTCTCCTCCTTCTGGCATGGGGCAGAGGTACGATGACACTTCTCTCTTCTCTTGGCTTCCTGTCGTCCCAGACGGGACCATCCACAGATCCACTTCCTTTGCCTGTCTCTCTCTGTCTGTGTCTGATTCCTGCAGGGCTGGCCATTTCTATGCAGGACTGAAAAACAGTGGCTCTATTTATAGGCTTGATTATATTTGGTGAGTGGCAACAGATGCTTCAGCACGGTTGAACTTTGCTTTGCAGAGAGCGGGAGTTCTGGATTCCAGGGCCAAGGCTTGTTTATGTTGTAAAATCTTTAACCAACACACTCAGTCAAAAGCCAGCAGAGATCGGACACAGTCAGATGTGGCACGAGGGCACGCGGAGGTGTGTGTTTTATTAGGATCTACATTAAGAAGCTGTAAGCACTTACACTTGCCCAAAGTGAGCGCCGAGGTGGGAATGTGTATATGTGACTGTTGTGCTGTTTGATTTATGAGGTGTTCTCAAATTATGTGCCTGAGGAACTTACTGAAGCACGAGTAGAGCAGACCACCAGCATATTACTGAATATGAGCTTTGGTTTTGTCTGGAATGAATGTGGATTTTATGGCTTGCCTATTGTTAGATTTATTGAGAACTAGAGAACATTAAATGTTCCTGAAAATGTATATATATATTAATTTCAGAAAATTAATATATATTCATTTTATGTTCATTTACACTTTTTACACTACTGAACATAAGTCATTTTGTTACCATAATGTTTTCATACCAAAATTGTTATCATATCAAAAATAAAATAAGTACAATAAGTAAAACCAGTTATAAAATGGTCAGGAATATGTCCAAATCATGGTTCTAGTTGTGGTTAACTAAAACAACAATTATAAAAATGTATTACTTGAAATAAAACAAATGTTAGCTGAATAAATGTATATATATAATAATAATATAAAAAACCCAAATTATTATGTTAGTTGCCAAGGCAACATTTCTCATTCTTATTTAATTTAACTTGATGTACTAAAAAAACTAAAACTGAAATAAAACAATAATACAAAAATAAAAACTATATAGACATAGATTAAAAAATAATAATAAAAATTACAAAATACACATAAAATTAATATAACTAAAATTAAACTAAATGGAAATGGAAAATAAAATATAAAAACTATATAAAAAACTATATCTATGCTAGTAAAGTATCAATAATAGTACTAAAATTACACTGGTACAAACAGTTCATCATAAAATCTAGTAAAAAAAAAGATTTTAAGGATTTTCAAAATAATTACACACTTTAAAATAAATAAATAAATATATATATATGATCATCTCTTATTTTTATCTGCATTAATATGGACAAAAAATATAATTTCTTGCACGGTCTTCCAAGGTCAACACATTTTTATTACACATAGCTTCTCATGAACTTTGACCCTGTTACGTTATGGAAAAACAATTATAAAATGATTGTGAAAATCATGAGAAAGGCAGATGGTAATGTCTCAAAAGCTCTGTTTTTTGATCAGATTGCTGGGCCTCTTTTCCCAGACATTTCTTTGACTTTGATGGGAGCACTTTGCAGAGTTTAGAAGAAATTAAATATTAGATGAAATGTTTGTTTGCTTTTTCTATATAGAAGCACTGCATGAAAAAAGCTGAAGGCTGTCTGGGTCTGCCACACACAGTTTTTTTTTATCTCCCTTTGAATTTGACATCTTTTTATTTTCAGCCTGTCTGTTTCGGGTGTGTAAAGTAGAACACATCAGAGTGAGCAGTTTGGATGAAGTCCAGACAGAAGTACAGAGCCAAGAATATCAGACATATTGCATATTGCATATTGATTTGTGTAGTTGACACTCTCTTAGAGAGACACACACTTCAAGAGATTTTTCCATTGAAACACCCTGAGAAAATCACAAACCAATCACTTGGTTGTTTTTTGCAAAATGATTTTATCACTGTCTCTGACTTAAGAACATAAACAAAACTTCATGAAACATCTTTATTTTCCAAAAAGGCATCAAAAATACATACATAAATTCATTCTTTAAACAATTATCTACAAATAATAGCTCATTTTACATTATTTATGTGACATGATTGCAAAGTGTGTTCACAAGTTTGTGTGTGTGTGTGTGTGTGTGTGAATATTTATTTTTTAAATTTCTTCTCAGCTGCTCCAGGTGAGTCTGAACCCAGACGGGAGAACGGCAGACTGGGCTGAGAACTTCACAAACACCTGGTTTGAAGAAGCACTGAAAGGAGCGATATTTGTCTCCTGCAAGAAAGCGAAGAACAATTCCATTATATATCCATACAGTATATAATCTGAGTTCACACTACTGTTTGTGGGCAGTAAGATTTTTTTCGCAAAGGCCCCATTTATTTGATCAAATATTTAGTAAAACAATGTGAAATATTATTGCCATTTAAAATAACTCTTTTTTTATTTGAATAGATTTTAAAATGTAATTTAATCCTTTGATCAAAGCTGAATTTTCAGCATCATTTCTCCAGTCTTTAGTGTCACGTGACTAATTAGAAATCATTTTAATTAGTGCTGTCAAATGATAAAAATAAAAGTTTTTGTTTACATAATGCGTGTTTATACTGTGAATATTTATTAAGTATATATAAATACACACATACAGTATATATTTTGAAAATATGTATATATTTCTATTTATATAATTTATATTATATACATTTTTTACATGTACAGTATAAACAATATATATATATATATATTTATGCATGTGTGTGTATTTATATGTACATAATAAATATGCACAATACACACTTTTATTTTGGCTGCGATTAATCACGATTAATCATTTGACAGCAGTAATTTTAATATTATGTCGATTGTAATCTATGTTAAAAACCGTTTAATGCTTCTTAATATTTTTGTGGAAACTAATACATTTTTTCAAGATTCTTAATTGAATGGAAAGTTCAAATTTATTTCAATTTATTTGAAATATAAATTTATATTATAAATGTCTCTAATGTCACTTATGAAAAATGTAATTTGTGTTTTTTCATACATACCAATCCACAGTACGGCCCAACAACAGGTGAATTAGCATCTGGTCCATCATACAGCTTCAAGTAGTTGTTCTCACAGTCTCCCGGATCATCTATGCTGATCTGGTTGAATGTTACGGTCACCACTCTGCCGCTGGGAGCCCTGATTCTCCACTCACAGGAAGTGCCGTTGGCGTAAGTGCCAGGGTAGTTAGGACTGGCGAAAGAGCCGTGGTCTCCATATAACACACCACCACAACCTGGACACACAAAAGCAGCAATTAAACATCAGCTGTGTTGGCCTGTCTGAGGCAATCGTAATATAAGAACGTTTGTGTTTACCCTGTGGAGAGGAAGTCCAGGTGATCTCAAAGCCGTTACGGGCTGTAGTAAAGTCACTCTTGAAATATAGGAAGAGCTGGTTGCTTTCCGGGAAGACAGGATTGGGTAGTGTGCTTCCGCAGTACTTCCCTAACAGTGGTGATGTGGCAGTACTGCCGTTTCTGACCTACATCAGCAGAAATAAACCTAAATTACACAGCTACATTATCATCATCACAGTTATTTCTGCTGTATGTAGGAAATACTTCAGATGATCAGCATTTGCAGCAACAGAGTATTCTGCACTGGGTACTATATCCCATAATGCAATATACTCGCCATAACACCCCTCATTACCAATGTGACAAATAAAGCTGGAGTAATAATAGCTTTTTTTGATTGTTTTTTTAATTGTTTTGTTTTGGGCAGTTTTTATATTATTTATTTATTTATTTTTATTTATGTAAAACAAAAACTGAATTAGACATGAACATAATTAGTAGTAGCATTTAATTAGTAGGCAGTAGCATATACTGCATTCTCTTATTCTATAAGTGTTTTATTTCCTCATTGCTTTTAACTTACAGTGTATTACACCTTCAGATAATCTTTGGACAGTTAGGATTGAAATAGCTATTATTGTTAACTAAAACATTTTGTTAATTAAAATTAATCTGATATGCAATAAAATAAGATGTTTAAGCTGAAGCATTGAAATTACCAACAGAAAAAAAAAAATAAAACAAGAAAAAATTAAACTTAAAATAAAAAAAAATGATTTTTTTCTATTACTCAGGCTATGTCCATAATTACATTAGATATATTTGAAAACATTGCATTCATCTTAAAATGCTCTCCAAACTGCTGTGGATTTTTTATTTTCTTCACATTGCTGTTAATTTAGCAGCATTTCAGTATGTTTATACTCACCTCAAGATAGTCGAAGTTACAGGAAGGATGATTTTCTACATCAAAACTGGTGAAGAACAGAGAGATGGCGCTGTTCTGAGGGGCCTGCAGTACGATGCTGCATTCAAGATTATTGGTGTATATGTCAGGCCAGCCTGGGCTCTTCAGGTACCCGTATTCCTGTTCATACACCCTGCTGCAACCTGCAGATACATACCATTCAGACATACACACACTGACAGCAGCAGGAGTAAAACACTTCTAGTAATCAGAGTGAAAGGACTCACCTGCCACCTGATATGTGAGGCTGAATCCGTTGCCAGTCATGAAGACATCTGATTTGAAGGTGACGTGCATGGTGCGGCCGTAACTGTAGAAATCTGGCACATGTGAGTCAGAGCTACAGAACTTATGAGCCTGTCCATAATCTCCCTGAGAGACAAAAATGAAAAGTAAAAAATGTAAAGACATTCTCCTGCCAAAATACAGCATATACATATATATTAGTGCTGTCAAATGATTAATTGCATCCGAAATAAAAGTTTTTATTTACATAATATATTTGTGTGTACTGTGCACATACAGTATACATATTGAAAATATTTACATGTATATACATTTATATATTTATATTCTTATTATATATATATATAAACATAACATATTTTTCCATGTGTATTTATATATACAGAATATATATATACACAGTATACACACATATGAAAACAAAAACTTATTTTGGATGTAATTAACTGTGAATAATAATTTGACAGCATTAATATATATATATATATATATATATATATATAATAAATACAAGATCGAGATAGCATACTACTGTTTAAAATATTAATAAAAAATAATAGGCAGTATTAATTAAATTAATTAATTCTGAAGATCATAACAAAGATCATTTGTTGATTAAAATCAAGATGACATTAAATAAAATACAAATATTATATGTTTAAATTGAAATTTACATTTCTGACTGAAAATAAATTAAAAACTAATGGAACAAAAACTAAAACTGAAACAAACAAAAAAAACAATAATAAAAATGACAAAAGCACAAAAAATGTATTATTAAATAAATATTAAATATTAAATAAATAAATAGCATTTAAATAAATATGAATAAATATATTTACTCATATTTAATATTTAAATAAATATTACATTTAAAATAAAAATAAATCAATCAGGTTTTTTTCCCCTAATAACAAGATAACAGTTAAATCAGATAGATTTGAAAACAGTGTTTCCATATAAAAACGCTTTCCAAATTTATTCACATTTTTTTAATTATTCCACTTGGAAAATCTTCAAAAAGCTCTCATTTTTCCTGACAAGATCATTGTCTAATTGCAAAAAGAAAAAATAGATGTGGACTAGCCTAGCAAAATGATCAGCTATTGTGATCTGAAAGATTCTGAGTTATTTAGTGAGTCTGCGTTCGGGCGATTGATAGAGTCTCACCACAGGAAAGTCTTGAAACTCCAGGAAGTTGCTGGTGCAGCTCTGGCTGGAGTCTAGATGAAACTGCTGAACAGACACTTTCACCACCTCCTGAGACGGGGCATCCAGCACCCAGCGGCAAGAGGCAAACGACGGGTAGGCATTGGGGTAATATGGGGATGTGATGGTCTGAGATGTTGCTGTGGCATTGAACGCTCCACCACAAAGACCTAAAGTAAAATATCATAGCATGAGTGAATCAAACCTGGCTGCGGTAATAAAAGCATTAGGACATAAAGTTTAAACTTACTGTTCACTGTGCTGAAGGTGGCATTGAAGCCACGGCGTTGAACGGTGCCATCCGAGATGAAGTGCACGGTCAGGAAGTTACTGGCCGAGACGAAGGGGACAGGTACTACATCTCCACAAAATGTGCCAACCAATGGATAACTAGCACTGTCACCATCATAGATCTAGAAATGGGTAAGATATAGTGTTCTGTGTTGCCAATTATGCTGCAATTTTCATTTGTTTTATTATATGTGACAGCTTTTACCTTGACATAATCATATCTGCAGATGGTTCCAGTGGTGCCCTCGAGCTCAAAGGATGTGAATGTGAGGTTGATGACTTTATTGACCTCCACAGCAATGGTCCACATACAGTCCATGCGTGGCTCGTACTGACCGTTCATGTCAATATCAGGAGAACCAAACGTTCCGGTGGGAGAAGACAAGTAACCGCCACAGCCCTGCTGAGGACCTGGTGCCAATGATGGTTGAGGAGATGAAAAGAGCGAATCAGAGATTTACAACAAATGTAGGATGTTCTTTCAATAGACCGCCTGCAAGAGGCAGCAGAGTCCACTAAAGTCACAAAATGTGAGTTTTTGTCTTTGCTTGCTAGATTCAAAGTTTAATGCAGAAGTTGTCCAAACTAAATATTGAAAAATTTATTTCAAATGATAAAAAAGCAGGTTCTTGTTCTCAGGACCTACACATTTTTGTCCAAAGATATCGTTTGAATGAGAATGTCCTTTCACATGATACCATGTGTTTCTGAATAAAAGTAAAAATGTACTAAAACTAAACTAAAACTCAAAACTAACATTGAAGGTAATACTATATGAAGTAATAATATGATAATTAATACAAATAAATGAAAAAATATATATTATTTTATAACATTTATTTACATTCATGTAAGAATGACGTAAAATGACAATGTAGTGTTTATTACAATGACATATTATAAATAAAAAATATAGTATTAATTATATGTAATATAATGTAGATTTACATTCACAAAAATGTGTTGTAAGAAAGTAAAAAATATAATATTGCATATTAAATTATATTTTAAATTTATTATTTTAAGCACATTAATGGCAATATATTAATCTAATGAAATTAAGGTTACCTTAATTTTTTTTTATAATAAAAAAGTTAATATAGTTTTTTTAAATGAAAAAAAAAACGTAAAATACAATCAATGTAATGTCAGATTTCATTCAAAATTAATTATATAAGCATGTCTAATTTTCTAAAACTAAACTAAAAACTAACATTTAAGGTAATGTAATGATACATTTATCTATAGATTTATATAATATAAATTATATATATATATATATATATATATATATGATATAATATATTTGAAGTTAATATTATATGAAGTGAGTATTACAAT
>JAUMHE010000082.1:13714937-13729152 GCA_032359235.1 Enteromius mattozi
TATTAAGTTAATAACTTAAGTTTAACTAACTTAAAATTAAGTTAGTACTATAATAATGAAGTTAATATAATATAGTCTTTTTTTAAATAATAATAATTAATATAAAATAAAATAAAAAACGTAATGTCAATTTTCATGCATGAAATTAATTAAATGTATTACCTGTTGAATATAAATTCGTTCTAAAATTCTAATCAGACACAAAAATGCAGTTTATTTAAATATAAATTTTAGGACACAACAAAAGAGTTAGGAGTATATTACTGGCTCTTTGACAGCACTGGCCAATAAAGACTTATGTCTTGTTTTCAGTCAGGGTAAAGGAAGAGACTCTTGTGGTCTGAATGAGTTGTGTTGTTCTCAAAGAACAACAGTGGTGCTTATAGGAAGGGGTGGTTCACTCACACCCCCAAAGACAAGCTACAAAAGTGTTTACAACTCAAATCTTAAAGAGCCTGGTCATCCTGAAGTGACTGGTGCATCAGACGCTTTAAAGCATAAAGCTCTTACAAAGAACACTGTTTATGACCCCTGAGCACTTTGTTCAGTCCTCAATGAGATCTTTGTCATTGTGATTCACTATGAAATCATCCACACTCTTCCAAAATGAGAACCATAAAGGAACAATGTCAAAGTATCACACATCTTGATCTGTGATCAACATGTCTGTCAGAGTCTTTTGAATCAGACGATGAAGAAAAGGGAGAAGAATCCCTTTTGGCTACCTAAAGAGAACCTTTCAGTGAACAGTTCTAAAAGGAACCATTTAAAATTCTAATTCTTCAAAAATTTTAACCATTTTTAGAACCTTTTGTGGAATGGAAAGGTTCCATAAATGTCAATGTTTCCTCTTTGAACCAAACCAAACAGGCCAATAAAGAACCTTTCTTATTAAGAGTGTAGGATGTTGCTTATCGAGGATAGCAAAGGGGCTCATTGGTGATATATGAGATGGAGAAACACTACCTAAAGTCTCACTGTAGGTTGCTCTCCAGCCCTCCGCTGCAACCGATGAGTCTGTAACAAACTCAAGATACAGGTGCTTGGACGAAGATCTGATGTTGGGCGGCAGTTCACTCCCACAGAATTTTCCCAAAAGTGGGGCAAGAGTGTTCTCTCCATCATAAACTGACACATGGTCATAGCGGCAAGTCGAGGAGGCTTCCAGACTGAAAGAGTTGAACCTATCGGACAGGGAAAAATACAAACCATTGATGTTTACTATGGAAATGTTGCAGAAAAATTTAGTTTCTGAGAAAGTGGTACCACTAATGAAAGAGGGGGGTTTCCCTGAAAGAAAGCCTCTAGGGATAAATTACGGGTGAAGGGTTTCCTGTCCGACATCAATACAAGATCTCAGTGGGGTTTACAGAACAAAGAGAAAGACAGATGATCAATACAAGAATGCTTTTCTTTCTGAGCATCTGTCTCTATGGTAGAACATAGCGGGCAAGATGGATGCCTAGCAGGATTTGAGCTGTAAGGATTTTTACTTTTATTGTTCTAATTTGGATCTGTGCAACCCAAAGACAATGTGGGTGAGGATGAAGAAAATGAAAATTCTGTCATTAATTACACACCCTCTTGTTGTTCCAAACCCGTACACTCTCAGAAATAAAGGTACAAAAGCTGTCACTGGGTGCGGTACCTTTCAGAAGGTATAAGTATCTTAAAGGGTCCATTTTGGTACCTTAAAGGTACATATTAGTACCTAAAATGTACATATTTGAACCTAATAGGTACAAAAGTGTATATTTTGAAAAGGTACCGCCCCAGTGACAGCTTTTGTACTTTCTTTGTTATGAGGTATGCAGGTTTGAAATGACATGATGGTGGGTAATTATTGACAATTTTCATTTTTGGGTGAACAATCCCTTAAAGTTTTTAATAACCATATTCCACTTGCTCTCTGATCCTTAGAATGTGAATTGTAAATTTGTGAATTGGGAGCACGTTTTGAGTTCTGAAACTTACAAAATGATTTAATTGTGTCTATGGGAATATGTTCTTTAAAATCTAAATAAAACAATTCCTAATGATATGACATCTTCAAATCACTTAAAAATGATCAAGCTCACTTGAGATCGATGACACGGTTGTCACGAACATATATGTGATATGTGCAGTTGATGTTGTGATGGTAGTTGGTGATAGAATGAGATGGACTGCTGATTGTCCCAGAAGTACCATTAAACACACCACCGCATGCTGTTAAAAACACATGAACACACATATTGATATACAGAAGTTCACATATTCACAGTAATCATATAAACCAATAAATAGGGATGAACCAATTCATAGGAAAGCTATTTAAATGTCTTGTTTACGTGCTTGAGGCTGACAGCTGTTCTTTGAGAAATTTGGGCTGTCTTCCCATACACACACTATCAACAAGTCAAAGCGCACTTGACCGTGCAATTCTATTGTTCACCATTTACAGTTTGCTTGTGGAAGTAGCAGTGGAATCTGTTGCAATGGAATTCTCTTGCATATTTGCATATTCTCCCAAATCCCCTCATATTGTTTGAAAAGTGCAGCGTCCTCTCATTCCAGTGATTCTGCTCATTCCACATTTCTGGGCTCAGTGAATCAACTGATAAACAATCTAAACTTACTCTAGCACACACTTACAATGAAGCCACACCCCCTCCATCACTAAATAGTATAGTACACAGAGAACAAAAAAGTATTGCATTAAAAACAGTTTGATTGTGGTTGAGGCTTACGTATGGTTCTGTATTCTGCCAGGAAGCCATTGTCATGGATGATAGAATCAGAGTAGAAGTTGATGAGCATTGGTCCGAATGTGGTGAAGACCCCTGGGATGGTATTTCCACAAAGAGTAGCCAAGGGAACGCCATTGGTGGTGATGCCACTATAGATCTTTACACCATCATAGACACATGTGGAGTGTGCTAGAGTAGATGAAAATGAATGATTTTCACTTTACAAAACTGCTGGTATTTTTAGATTTATTACAGTATATGAAGATGTAGTGATTTCTGAGGAGGAGGCATACCCTCTAACTGGAAAGTTTTAAAAGTAAGGACAACCACAGTTTGATCTCCAGCATCAATAATGTAATTACAGTTGGAGCTTGCCGGGTAGTGCTCTGGGTAGTTTGGAGACACGACACGGCCAGATGAGGTTGTGAAATTGGCCCCACAACCTAAAGAATAATGTGAAATAGAGACATTACATTATTTTAATTATTTGACAGAGGATATATACTATACGTACGATACATACTAGTGTAAAATGCAGCAGAGAAGCCTTTGCCAGGTGTATCTGAAGACTGGAAACGAGTTGTAATAATATTTCGTGGTGCAATGACTGTAGCAGGGGCTGTAGTGCCACAACCAGTGGCCAAGAGATTCTCTTCATTCTGTACATTGTCAGACCACACCTGTCAAATAAATGTAGACAAAATAAGAAAAATCAATCACCAGATCCCAAAAATGCAACATCAGGGAAGGTTTATTTTTTAATGGTCATCTTTTTACCTTGACGTAACTGTTTTGACACTGTCCACTTGAGTCTGGGATCTGGAAGTCGCTGGCAAAGCCCATCTCTAGATGGTTTCCATCATGGGCGATAATGGTCCAGGAACATTCAGTATTGGCTGGGAAATTCTGAGGATAATTGGGAGATTTGATGGTGCCTGTATCAGCGTGGATAATTCCTCCACATCCTGAAGAAGAGAAAGAAATTTGAGTAAAAAAAGCAACTCGATATGTAAAACGCCTACGGAGATTGACAGGAGATAACTTTTTTTATACCTGATGAGTCTGTTGACCAAGTGGCAGTAAATCCTCCTTTGGAGACTGTATGATCAGCAAGGAACAGCACAACCAATTTGTTGGAGCCTGATTGGATAGTTCCTGGAGAGTTGTGGCCACAGTATTGACCAATTACTGGGGATCCTGATGAGGCTCCATTGAAGATAGTCACTGAATCCCAGGTACACTGGCTGTGTTCCTCCACTTCAAAGTATGTAAAAGTGAGCTATAATATAAGGAAATTACGTGATGTTAATGATGAACTTCACTGTTAAGGTTAAAAGAAAACAGTAAAAAAACAACAGACCCAAGAAGCAGTCTTGACTTACAATGATAGTGTGGCCCACCGGAGCCTCGAGAAACCAAGCACAGCGGCTCGGGCTGGGGTAGTTATTGGGATATCCAGGGCTCGAGATGGCACCTCCCTCTCCACTTTGTGACCCTCCACATTCTGTTAAAAATCATAGTCAGTTCATGCAAATTTTTAAAGAGCAGAGATCCATCTGTTTAAGTGTCACCTATTAAACGATGGTACCTGAAAAGTAATACGTGGCTTTGAAGCCCAGATCACCCACAGCCTCATCGGAAAGAAAGTGAACCCAGAGTTCAGGGGTGGACACTATTATGGGGACCGTAGGAGGGGATTGACCACATAAACGAGTCAAAAGCTCTCCATTCATATCTCCTGTAAATGAGGAACAGATAAAACATGCCATAATTGTGTGCTTATCAGCAACAGCTCTAAAGTTAATGGTACATTGGATGGTGTACATAGTGTTATGTCTCTCTTTCTGCATTTGAAAACTCTTACCCAGTCTGAATTCCAAGTAGTCCCACTCGCAGTTTTGGTGATGCTCTAGGTGGAGCTCATCTATTATAACCACAATGGAAGAATTCATATGATGCGGGTTCTGGATCAGCCATTCACAGTTCAGGTTGTTGCTGTAGTTTCCATTGCCAAAGTCAGGTGAGGTGAAGTTTCCAGGTTGACTGAGTATTCCGCCACACACTACCATAAGGACAAAGATTCACCAATCAAATCAGGAGCCAAAAATAAGCAAAAAAGTATACCCTGAAGTCAGAGGTCTTCGATCTCACCTGCTGCCTCTTCTGAAGAGTAATCTGCTGTGAATCCACCATTAGACACAGATGAATCAGTGCTGAAAATTACAAGCATAGTATTCCCAGAAGATTTCAACTGGGTACCAGCAGGGACTGTGCCACACAACCGACCCAATTGTGGGGCACTGGGTGTCAGACCATTGATGACCTACCAACCCAAGAGTCAAAACAGCGAACCAGAGATAAAGCACTGAATTGAACTGATTAAAGAAAGCAATACATTGTTTGAATGCAGAACTTTTTGACATCTCTACAACATTCAGATGACTTTACCTCCACATAGTCAAATAAACAAGTGCCATGCTCCTCCAACCTCAGGTCATTGATTGTAAGAGTGACCCTACGACCGTGAGGAACAGTGATTCTCCAGCGGCATACTCGGCTGTGAGGGTAAAGATTGGGGTAGTTGGGAGATGATATGGTCCCAAATGGTGCGTTCAGATCCCCTCCACATTCTGTAAGAGCAACAATAGCATCTTATCACCAGTCACCCATGGAACTGCACCATAACGAACAGCATTACTATGTAAGTAATCATGTAGCAATTGTTTTATCCAATATAACTAGTCATGAGCTTTTTCCACTGAACTATATGACCCTACAGTAACTGAACACTGAGAGGATTTAAAGCCACTTGCCTTCTATGCTGGCTTCAAATGATAAACTAAACCCTGCTGCGTTTCCGCTGCCATCACTGACAAACTTTACATAGGCAAAACTGTCTCCAGTGTCCAGTGGGGCTGGAAGGCTGTTTCCACAGTGTTTCCCCAGCAAGCGACCTGGTGAGAAAGAAAAGGTTAGTTTACTATCCTTAACATTGAGAAATACTCTCTTGTGTGTAAGGAAGACCCAAACCTGAAGCATTGTATTCACGTATTTCCACATAGTCGTTGTTACAATTGGAGGAGCTCTGCAGGTCAAGGGCAGTGTAGGTGAAGGTCAGATAGTGTCCAGTGGGACCTTCAAAGTACCATTCACAGTTAGAATTGTCTGGATAATTTGAGTCTGGATAACCGGGGCTTCTAATGATACCACTCTGGCCAATGTAGGTTCCTCCACATGTAGCTAAGAAGGGAAAGAATACTCTTTAAACCACTGAGATCAAGCAAACAAAGATGGTTGGAACGTAATGAGGTTTCTAAATGGATTACCAATGGAGTACTTGGCTTTGAAACCAATATGTGTGATGCTGCCATCAGTTCTGAATCGTATATACATGTTGGTGCCCGATGAATGCTGCGTGGATGGGCGGGTGTTGCCACAAAGTCTGCCCATCAAAGCAGCATCTGATGTGGGACCATCACGGATCTCAATGTAATCATACATACATCTAGGACAGAAGATTGTGATTACATTTAATGGTCAAACAGTTACATGTACCAAAAGTAAGAAAAGTAAGCTTAACTTACCCAGTATGAGCCTCAATGAAGAAATCATCCTCAAAGTCAAGCTGCACAGCCTCTCCATTGGGTACAGTGATTATCCATACACAGTCAATATTTTGGGGGTAGTTTGATGGATAGTTAGGAGACGTGATGTATCCTGGTGGATCTCCATCATTAAGCTCAATGAGACCACCACAAGCTGGAGACAAGCACAGAGATTTACTCTTATTATTTTAGGAATAATCAAATCAATCTAAAATTTCTGGAATATTATCTAGAAGCATTCACCTGAACTGTGGGCCTCAAATACCAATTTGAAGCCATTCCCCTCATTGGAGCCATCAGAGACAAAGTGGGCATAGAGGCTATTGTCTGTGGTTTGAAATGTGGATGGAGTGCTGGACCCACAAAGACGTCCTGATAGAGTCGGTGAGTTGCCATCAGGCCCATTCCGTAACTAATACCAAAAAAACAGACAATTTGCATGAATGTAAAGATTCTGTTTTGGAAATGTTCCCAAATGACAACAACTTCTATAGTCACTCACCTCCAAGTAGTCGCCTGTGCTGCAGTGATCGCCATAACCTTGTATTTGGAAAGGACTTTGGAAGGTTACAGACACTCTAAACCCTGGAGTGACCATTACTTGCCAGTTGCAATTCATGTTGGGCTTGTAATTCTGTGGATATTGAGGAGAACTTAGGACCCCTCTGTCTGTGTGGAGGAAACCACCACAACCTGATGGAGAAGGCAAAAAAAAAAATAGCTCAAAGTCCAATTAAATACAAAATACAAAGCAAAACTTTGTCCCATCATCATGATAAGAATTTGGCTTATGGACTTGTTGTTCACCTCTGGAAAAGGTGGCGTTAAAGCCCCTGCCGTTAATACTGCCATCAGAGGTGAATTGAAGGAACATGGCATCACCAGTGGAGTGCAGAGAGCCAGGCAGCACCCGCCCACAAACCTTTGCAATCATTGGAGACAAGTTGGTGTCACCTTAAAAAAAACAAAAAAAACATACCATATATTAAGTTGTGAAAATCAGTTTTGAGTTGGCTTTGAAGTCACTTCATATGACAAAACCTACCATCCCTGATGGATAGACTGTCATGGAGACACGAAACCTCATCTTCCATGTCCAGAGAAAGGAGATTAAACTCAACTACAGAATCTGGAGACCGGATCACCCATGAACAGTCAAGGTTATGCTGATACAGCTCTGGCCAACCAGGAGAGAATAAGAACTGGGGATTGTCTCCTGTCATCAATGTTCCTCCACATGCTCCTGAAAAGACAAACAAATAGCAAACGATGGTGAAATGAGACCTAAAATCTACGTTTTTCGATCTTAGATTTGAGAGACAGATTTCTATTAACTAACCTGGCTGTATAGTTGGCAAAGGACCGGAGCCCTGAACAGCAGTCCACTCAACAAGGAAGCCTTTCCCTCCAATCACATTGTCAGACTTAAACTCAAGCGTTATAGTGCTGCCTGAACTTCTTACTGGGTTGGGCAGAGCCAGGCCGCAGAACTCACCCAGAAGTAAAGCACTGGTGCTGGGACCATCATATATCTAGGAAAGGGGAAGCATTGATCTTCAACATCATCTACAGTATATCATATACCTGCATACACTTATTTTCTGTTAAACAATTATGGCATTTTAACAAGAGTCCAGACCTTGAGCTTGTCATAATAGCAATTGAATAAGTCCTCAATGTCAATGTCCAGGAATTGAATCTGAACGTGGGAATCTGAGTCCACTGTGACAGTCCAGCGATAGTCTGCATTGTTTGGGTACGTTCGTGGGTAAAGAGGGGAGGCTATTTGTCCCGAGCTGCCCGTGATCTCATTTCCATACACTGAGGATGCAAAAAAAAAGTGTACAGCCAGATCCAAGGTTTTTGGTAAACAGAATGACTATTCAAACCCAGGAAACAAGCATTAACCAGCATTACCACTCTGTACTAGAATAGAAATGCAGGCTAGTCATAGTTGTAGGGTCAGTAGGGTCCATATAAAAAAAGAAAATGATAATCCATCACTCTTACTTACAGTGGGAGAATACTGCTCTAAATCCAGCTCCGCTGACTGAGGAGTCAGAGACAAACTTGATCCAAAGAATGTGGCCCATTATAGAGGTATAGTTGGAAGGAAGGGAATCACCACAGAAACGACCAACCAGAGTACCAGTGGAGTGTCCTTCACGAATCTCTAGGTAGTCAGTACTGCAGTCTGAACTTTGTTGCAACTGAAACATTCTGCATCACAAAAAGTACAGCATTATTGATTTTGATGAATCTATTACATTTGTGGGATTAATGTAAAATCCTGGCTGGCTTACATGAAGGACAGTTGTAAACGGTTCCCAGGGGAACTGGTGATGGTCCACACACACTCCATATTAGGTGGATATACATCAGGATAGTTCGGACTGTTAAAAGCACCTGACTCCATATACAGATGTCCTCCACAGCCTGAAAAACAGGTAAAAAATAGTGTTATTTTGCAACCTAACTTGGGGTGAATATTCATATGTATTTTGAAACAAACACTAAAATCTAACCTGAGGTTGAAGCCATGTAGGTTGCCCTAAAACCTTTCCTCCCTACTGAAGCATCTGAGATGAAGTTTACCACCAGGGCATTGCTGAATGAAGTGACTGGGTGTGGCAACACACTCCCACAGTAACGACCTGAAAAAACATTACTAGTTAATACAAACCATAACTACATCAATATTTTCTGAAAAACCAATGTGATAAAGTGCCCATAGATCTAATTCTAATGTATACACATACATATACAGTAGGTGATATCCTATTGCATTCAGAGTACGTTTTTCCTTAAGGAAGAGATTTTATCTTTACCAACAGATGGGGCTTGGTAATTGTCTCCATCGAGGACCTCCACACTATCATGAGAGCAGTTAATATTCACCATCTCAACCTCAAAGTCAGTGAAGGACAAAGTCACATGATTGACTGAAAAAATATAGCAAAGTACTGATCAGAAAATCTGTTAAGATACATTAAAGGTAAAACAAGGAAGTAGCTTTTCAAATGTAAGTACAAAAATCCTTGGTTTTGACTTATGAGATTATGGATGCCAAGTATGACTAGTGGCCTTACATGGCTCTTGTGCCTGTATGATCCAGCTGCAGTTCTGATTGGGTGGGTAAGAGTATGGATAGCGAGGAGATGCAATCTCCCCACCCACATCATCAGCTGATATAGTGGATCCACATGCTGGAAATCAATGAGTAATTAATGAGGTTTAACATGAAACAAACCGTGACAAATTCACAAAACAAAGACTGCACTCACCTTCTGAAAACTGGGCACTGAAGCCTTTACGGTTCAGACTGTGATCTGACCTGAAGCGAACATAGATGACGTTCTTTGTGGACGTAATAGGAGAAGGCATGGAGACTCCACAAAATTTACCCAGCAGTGGAGAAGATTCATGGTGACCATCATGGATCTAGAGAGTAGAAGTTTATACATAAACTCATTTATCCTGCAATGCATTGGTCTGTGAGCATTAAATTCATCATGTGCACAGAGAAAGGTGAGCTACTCACAGCCACGTAATCAAAACTGCACGAGCTCTGACTTTCGAGATCCAGATCAGTGAAGTTGAAGAAGACTCGGTGGCCTACATCCACTGTGATGACCCAGGAACAGTCCACATTGTCAGGATAGTTGCTGGGATACTGCGGAGAGTGGATCTCTCCACTGGGTGCTGTGACAATCCCTCCACACCCTGAATTTTTTCGGAAGGGAAGATTTTAAGAAGTTCATAACCAAAGTCTCAAAATAATGGCATAGTGTTCAACTACAGATGAATTTCTATAACTGACAGCTGACTAACCTCCAGGAACTTCTACCCAGGTTGCGTTGAAGCCTCTGCCACTCACGACATTGTCAGATGTGAACCGAACAGTGACAGTGTTACCTGTGCTGGCCACCTGCAGAGGGTTACTGGGAGGACGTGTGGTGCAGAGCTGAGCCAATCGTGGGGAGGAGAGGTCAGGACCTCCGTACACCTGGATGAAGGTCAAAGGGGTAGCAGTACTTACAGATTAGCATTTTTGAAGATGAGGGTCATTTCAAAAAGTCTGATAATAAATAGTATGTTTTATATATATATATATCAAACCAAATGGCTTCAAAAATTTTTCTTAGAAAAAACCTTTTCTTAGACCTAGCTTGACCATTTGTTGATATCATGACTTTTAACCAACTAGTCCCAAAGTTGAATGCAATTCTATTAGTAATTGACATTTTCCACCAAGTCTGACTACCAAAAAGTGTAAAAATATGAAATTTTATTGAAATTTTGAACAGTAGCATACATTTTGTACAACAATTGTGCTTGTGTTCTCTCTCTTTAAGATGAATAACCCTTTCTTTTAATTTGTCTCTTACGTGTCCAAATATTGCAAATTTAGTTGTAAATGTAAATGTTGCCTTATTAATTATACAATAAGTGCTCAGTAAGCAAGAATGGTATGTAATAAACCATCAGAGTTGGGTAGATTACTTACAAATTGTAGTCCAAAAAGTACACATTTTAGATAATACAATTAGACTACTTTTTGCTTAATTTTAGATTACTTTTAATCTAACTCATTTATCATTCCTACCCGTTTATTAAAGCTGAAGTCTGTAACTTTCGACACTTTTCAACTACTTCTCTCTGTGTATGTCTATGATGAATCACGCAGGTACAGTACCTACCCAAACCTGTCTAAATAGTCCAAATATAAACACTTATAGGTGTATCGTAGTGATTCAGGACAAGCCTCAGATTATAGGTGTACTCGTTTTTTATATAATTTTGTTCATTTTGAACACAAAGAGCTACAAAAAACCTAAAATGCCATTTTAAAACGATATCTGGATTTGATCTGCAATTGTGTGGCACAGAGAGTGTGTTTTTTGTGCATGTGAGACTCTCTAAGCCCTCTCTCTAAGCTCTGATTTCCAGTTAATTTCTGCCCTGTTAGCTCCATTCAGAGCTACAGTGGAGGTCAGCATTCCACAAGTCTACGCTACAAAACATACATCCACAGAGCCTAGCAGATGACAAACGGGCATGAGCAGACACACACCCATATACACACAATTTTGATCTCATAATGATGGACAAGTGAGCCATTTTCACCTATCACTTAACACTTATTAAAGGTAATAATTAAGAATAGACTTGCACACTTCTTACTGAGCGGTATGTACTGTATACTATTATTTAAAAACATGAATGTATGTAACAAAGCTCAGTATACAGATTTAGGAAAAACCATGCTTAATATTATTTCTAGTTCTTTCATAACACTGGGAACTGAGGGTAATTGTGTGCACTGCATTGTGGGATACATTATCTCATGAAGCAGAATCGGGTTGCAGATGTAATAGAGTGTATTCAATGCATACATGTATTTTGCTTTTATTTTTTTCATACCTCCAGCTTGTCATAGTTGCAGTCAGGATGATATTCCACATCAAACTCAAGGATGGTGATGGAAATGCTACTTCCAGGGTTTGTCTGGATGTGCCAGATGCACTCACGGTTTGCTGGGTATTTGTCCGGATAGCCTGGGCTGGTGAAAGCACCAGTGGGCCCAAAGAGTTCCCCACCACAACCTGCAGGGGGGGACAGGGAGGTACTTTGACTTTTTCTTCCTGTTTTTATTTAGGGATCTACATGAATGTTCAAAACAGAAATTCTGATTCAAATGTAACAATCATTTGTATGAATAGAAGGTGACCAAAAAGCACATGGACATGCATCATGACACTAATCGAAGTACTATGGTATTATCATCTTATTTCACTACATTATATTTTGTAAGTGTGGTATTATACTTTGTAGATTGTTTAATGTAAATTCCTGTAAAGTGTAATTCCTGTAATGTGGTCAGGGATGCTGAAGTGGATAGATAGTTGCATTACAGCATCCAAACAGGAAAAATGTCTCACGTCAAGCTTATCAGAGGAAATATGAAACCCTATTGACCCTCACCACAAAAAAGGCAGTAGCAACAAGACTAAAATGCGGTCAGTGTAATGTGATATTCATGAAAGATCGGTCAGAACGGATTCATTCTGTCCACCCCCACTGTCTTAATCAATAACATCAATCTCAACAGCGTCCACAGGTCTGTAAGAGGACAAAGGAAGGGTGGAGCTACTTTTTTCATTTCCCAAATGGATCAGCTGGCTTGTAGCCATGAAATACTTTGTTAAATTGAGACATTTCTATAGCACCTGTATTATTTATCCCACAATTTTATGTTTTAACTTTCTCTGATTATAGGGCATTTCTATCTCTATGTCTCTGTGCCTTTTCTGGCTGTTTATACTCTTTGTTTGTCATTTTTCTCTCCATCAGCAAGGTTTTTACAGCTGCAAAACAGTGCTGTGCACATTACATAATAACATTACAGTGTTCATTCTCTACACATTGTGTCCATGGAAACCAAGACCATTTCCTTCCAAAAAAATGACATCATCACAGACAGAGGTGAATGAATAATTAAAGCTTCAGAGCATATGTCTCTCTCCCTCTCTTTAACTCTGATCCTGCTCTCTGTGCAAAAATAACAGTCCACACCCTTCAACAATGTTACTTGATGTCAAGCACAAGGACAGAGAAACATACACACAAAATATCAATTAGTGTGGCCTAATAGATGGCTCACTATCTGACACATTTATGTCTTCTTTTATATACAAGTAGGAGACAGATTAAATGTAAGCTCTGTAATGAAATTTAATAGATTCTCTGTTTTTTTGCGAACAATTCATTTATATTTAGTGTGACATACTGTAGCAAGAGGGGCGTCTCCTAAGACACAGAGCAAGGACAGAGCTTTATTGGTCTGCTTTCTCTAGAGAAGTGTGTAGTCTTGTTTTCCACACAGTCATTCTGGATCAGATTTGAGCCGGAAATAAGCTAATACATGTGCAGAAAATCCCATGTAAATCCCGAAATTCTACAGCAACTGCAGTTGCTACATTTAATCTCTCCTTTCTTTCTTTGCTAGTTTCATTCATCACTGGTAATCAGCTCTTTCCCTGCTGGCCAATCAAAGTGGAGCGTTCCTAAGTGATGTCACTGCTTTTGTCATTAGGACTGCTATTTGTCTTAGAGATTTAGTGACATCATCACTCAAGGGACTACAGGTCACTGACTTCTGGCTGCCCAACAGTGAGACTGTATGTGTTATTTCCTTCTGTTCTGAGTAGCTCATCTGTCTTTCCACTGTCATACATGTTTAGATGTTTCACATTAGTGCTTTGAGGCTGGCACAGGTCCTTAAAAACCTTTCGTGAATGTGTTACTTTCCTGTTTTTTAGAACCTAGACATTTAAGCACTATTTTTGTACTCTATTCATATGATCAATTATGTATTGGATCTTACCATTCTGGTACCAGTCCATCTGAAAGCCTCTGTATGAGATGGACATGTCCGAGCGGAACACAATGTGGAGGCTGGTACCGGTGGTGGTGCTGGCTGGAGGAGGCGTGTTCCCACAGAACGTACCAATTAGAGTAGCCTGATCATTTGGACCATCATAGAGCTGGACAGGAACAGAAAGTGAGATTATTTATACAATACTTTTTTGGTCTTTACAGTAAAATATAGGTCTGTCATGTTGTATAATAGATCTATCATGACTTTATTTTAGCTAACTGACAAGCGAACATTTTCATTTAGTTTAACCTGAACCCATACAACCGAAATAAAAATCAGTAAACTACTGTCTATGTATGGACCTTCTGACTTTTTTTGAGTTAATATCTTGCAATTCTGACTATTTCTCTATAGACTAGTCTATATTGTGTCCAAATCTGACATTTTTCTCACCATTTTGAGTTTAACTATATTTTTAAAATGTCAG
The DNA here is from genome assembly GCA_032359235.1 of Enteromius mattozi. Classification (NCBI taxonomy): domain Eukaryota; kingdom Metazoa; phylum Chordata; class Actinopteri; order Cypriniformes; family Cyprinidae; genus Enteromius; species Enteromius mattozi. Next base: position 13,729,140 of record JAUMHE010000082.1, read on the forward strand.
AATTATATATATA
>JAUMHE010000082.1:13729225-13741773 GCA_032359235.1 Enteromius mattozi
ATATACATACACACATTAAATTCAGTATATATGTAAAAATCTAAATATTAAAAATTAATTCATAGTATATTAATGATAGTAAATAACTGTCTCTGGCTTTAATGGCAGCAGTTTTCTTGTACTTGTGTTGTTTTTATGGCTATTTATAAGACCTAGTTTAAATTTGGAAATTACCTAAAAATCCAAACAATTATACTATTTTTCTGACATTGGTTGTGACACAAAAATAGAGAATTGTGTCCCTTTCTGTAAAAATCCAGGTTAAAGTCTCATAACAAGAATCAAAGTTTGTTTTCAGCCATTAATTTCACTATGATTTCAATCTTTGACATGGCCATACTCAGTCGATATTAAAGATATCAAGGTTACATTTTCATAAAATGTTCTTTACCTTATAAAGGATTATTACACACACACAAAAAAAACTTTTGCTGTTTTTTACAACCAGGGTTACAATTAATTAAAATTGTAAAATGAATACATTTTGTTGAGAAAATGTACACAGCTATCAAACCATATTAAAACCATTTACTGTACATATGTGAAACACAGTTTCTCCTGGAGTATGTCTCAATAATAAGTGACCTTTCACAGGAAATACAACCAATGACATCACGTTAGTAATTCAGACCATCTGTTCCACTGCCTTAGGAACAAAAGTGTGCTGTAATATTGTTGGCTTGTGCACAAAATCTCACATTCCTGAAGGAAAAAGTCATCATAGCCCAAAATATCCAACACAACTGTCTATGTATTTACCCAGCTGATGAATGCCTATCTATGGCATGAGGTTCATGAAAACAGAGCGTAGCCTTTCACAAGACTGCCTGAGGAAAACATCTCTACAAGAGGCCCCAATGATGTCATCAATGTTTGGATCGCCATGGTGATGAGTGAACGGAGAGGAACTCAAAGTACCCATTGTACATTTTCAAAGACCCTGCCAGTAAATCACTGTAGTGTAACCGAATGACAAACTGTCCAGCATGAATTATACTACTTGAAGCCTTCACAGAGCAATAAGATAATACAAGCTAGAAAAGACATGTAGATGGAAAAACCAACATTCACAACCAATTTCAATTTCTCAACGTCACATATTCCAGAGCAAAACAACATATTCAATGAGAAAAAGGGCGGAGCTTGACTCCATCCATCAGGAACTGATTGGATCATGAATAGTGGGCGTTCCATATCAGAATAAAGCTGAACTGAAAGCTAAAGGTCAAGTTCACCAGCAAGAGCATCTCAATGCATCCATTTCTTATCCACATCTATTGTTATTTCTCTAACCTTTTCAAGATTCCAGGCAGAAAGTAGTCTAAAACCATGCCTAAATGGCTAATTGGCTATTAGTTAACATTAACATCCTGTGTGACCTTTGGGGTCCCAACCATCAAAGTAAAGACACTTCGAAATATGACCAGAAAGTATATTAAGTATTTCCATTTTAATTTCCTATTGACTTTCAGCAGTACATTTTAAGATGAGGCTTGACAGAGCAAGTGCTGACCTTCACATAGTCATAGGCACATCCAGCGAGGTCCTCCACCTCAAAGGTTGTGAAAGTGTAGTTGACGGTGTTGCCCATGGAGGCCTGGATGGTCCAGCTACAGTCGGCACGAGATGGGTAATCATTGGGGAAGTTCAAGCTCTCAATCTTTCCTCGACTCCGATTGGCGATCAGCACACCCTGGCAAACTACAGGAGAAAAGCCAGTCTTCATTCACAAAAAGAGCTGGGAAAATAATAATGTAATATCAAGAATTTTGGTGGAATATTTTACACCAATTTTAAGGCAGGAATACATTAAAACAGGTGGCATTTTGACACAATGGCTAAAGTTGGATTTGACCTTGCAGTAAAGTTTTAGAGTCTGGGAAACGCACTGGCATGTGACCACTGACAGACAAAGAAAAGGCAAAAGACTGAGAGAATGCACAAAAGAAGACCGATAGGGCTGCAGTGAGCTCCACAACATAATTAAAACAAGACTAAGAAGCAGAAAGCCAAAACAAGTCAGTGTCCTCTGGGTGAACTTAACTGCCAAGTACAAACACGATTTAAAACTGTACTGTAGCATTGCAGTAATGTTAAATTATTCAGCATGTTATTCCCATGCTTTGGGGAATACACCATGTTAATACCATGGTATTCTTGTACCAATGAAATATCATGGAATACACTGCAAATACGGTTGTCTCACTCTGTCTTTTTGTCTTGTTTTCTTTCAAATCTTTCAGATAACTTTCATAAATCAAGACACAATGATACATGTTGCACATAAATGAAGATATTTTGAAGAAATCTGGTAATCAAAGAGTTGATGACCCCCATTGAATTCCATAGTATTTCTTTCCCTATACTTTGAAAGTCAATAGGGAACAATAACGGTTTGGTTCTTTAAAATTCTTCAAAATATCTTCTTTTGTGTTCACCATAAAAATTAAATATATACAGCTTTGAAACAAGATTTTGGGTGAACTATTCCTTTATATATTTACTTTCTCAAATCTTGAAAAGAAAAAAAAATTCTCAAAATTAATTGAGCTTTTACTTAAAAAAGGAAAAGATTTTGACAATGAAATACAAAAAGTTCAATTAGGCTAAATAAATCCTTGTTAGATATTTCTCTTGTTTTTAGGTACATCTCAAATTTGATCATGTTTCAGAAAACAAAATCAGACTTAATACCTTAAGCCATTTTGGTTCTCATGTAAATGTATCTTGTTTTAAGAATGTTTACTATACTGTGGAACAAGGTAAAAAAAAATTGCGGTGTATGAATATGTTCCATAGTAGAAATGTACAAAAAATTATGTAGTATTTCCATTTGATACTATCTGTATACCATAAAACTGCCACAATACTTTTTTGTTTGAATAAAATGTAAATTAAAGATAAACTTTATTTATACTAGTGCTGTCAATCGATGAATCATGATCAATCACATCCAAAATAAAAGATTTTCTTTACATTATATATGTGTGTGTATTGTGGTATAGGGTTTTCTGGTTTGGTCACTCACTGGTTTGGTAGTTAGCCAGAAATCCGCCCGTGTGGATGATGATATCTGTACGTAGCTTCACGTACATGTTCTCTCGGGAGGAGCTGATGGGTGGAGGAATCTGATCTCCACACAGTTTGGCCACCTCGGGAGAACTGGTGCTGTCGCCATCATACACCTGGTACAACATATACACGTCAATACCTCTATGCCTTTCAATAGCAAACTCTACAATTGTGTAGTAAATCAGCTAATTCGATGCTCTCTGACCGCCAAGTAGTCATATAAGCAGTTCATGCTGTCCTCCAGGTGAAAGTCTGCAAAGCTGAGCTCCACTTTGCTTCCTGCACTGGTTCTGATGTGCCAGTAGCATTCGGCGTTGGCGTGATAGGGCAGGGGGTAGTTGGGAGAGGTGAAACCTCCAACATTTGTTGTCAGCGTCCCGCCACAACCTATAACAGAGAGACATGGTAAGACTGAGATGGTGTAATATAGTCCACCGACCTTGGAATGCAAACTCCAATCAAATTGCTGTGAGATTTCTAAGACTCTGGGTTTCAACCAGTCCTCTGGGAAACAATACTGTGTGTATGAGGCAGCAGGTTAACATTAGTGATCAATATGAGCGATTCTGAGGAATAAATATTTGCTGCTTTGCATGGTTTGTCCCATTAAATAACGTAAAGACGCTTCGATTTTTGTCTGAGGCACTTAATAGCAACTAATCTATAGCAGACTATCAATACCTATGGAACAGTGCTTTTCCAAGATATTAAACTATTAAATTTAAAATAAAATAAAATATAAATATTACATAAAAAAACAAGAACAAATTAGAAATGTTGAATTCAACTGAAAATAAGTTTAAGCTGAAGCACTAAAATTGATCAAACAAACTATAAATTAAAATATTATGAATATTATTAAATAAATAAATAAATGCAAACATACATAACAAAAAAAATTAATTAATAAAATGAGCAAAACAGAATCATTACAACAAGTATGAAAGTGGGAAAAACACATTGCAAAATGTCTAAAACTACTATAAAAATAATTAAAAGATAAAAACAAATATTAAATATTAGAGTAAAAACTTTAACTCAAAAATAAACACAACTGAGAATGTTGACTTGGCTATTAACTGAGATAAGATAAGTTTAAATTGAAGCACTACAATTAATAAAAACAATATAACTACAAATCAAATTTAATAAATTATATTCAAAAATATTAAATATTAATACTAATATTAGTAATATTAATACTAATATACTAATATTGGACACAGTCCAATATTAGTTACTAAAAATAGTTTAAAGCAAATATCTGAAATTAAGTAATAAAAAGTTAAAGTAAAATAAAAACAGAAAAAATACAAATAAAACCTCATTCTAAATATTAACAAATACTGTAACAGTATAAATAATACTAAAAGATCAATGATTTGGACATAGAAATTATGATCACAAAGTCTACAGTCCAGATTTCATATCTGCCCAAAAACAGAAAAAAAACCCCAAAAAACTAAATCACAGTTGGTCATTTAAACGATAGTCTGAGGTAGGCAGTTCTACTCTGACTCAATACACACGTACACAACAGTAACAGCATACCTGTCTGTGCGCCATCCCAGTGGGCTCTGAATCCCTTGTAGGTGAGTGAGTGGTCAGATCTGAACTTCAGCCACAGTCTGTTGCTATGTGACATTATGATGGGTGGACCATTTGTTCCACAATATTTACCAATCAGGGGGGATGTTTCATAGCCTCCATCTCTGTAAATGAAACAAAGGTGTTCGAAAACCAAAAAGTGACCAAATCAATGACCTGAGATGCTGGAAAAGTTCCTGACCTGATTTCTAAATAATCAAAACCACAGGAACTGAACCCCTCCAGCTCAAAATTTGTAACATTCAGCATGATCTGCTTGTTGACGTCTACTATGATTTTATAGACACACTCCCGATTGGTGGGGTAGTTGTCGGGGTAGTTGGGCGAGCTCAACTCCCCGGTGGATGTCCTAAACACCTCACTGCAATCTGCACAGACAAAAAAATTAGATATGAGACAACATTTAATTCATTTGTATATCTCTACATACAGCGAAATGACAATAAAGCTCACTTGACTTGAAAAAGTCTTTTTAAACCCAAGCTTCACTGTGAGGCCTGTACTTTGATGGCTTTTCAAATTGGATTTTAACATTCAATTACTGCAATAAAATTATACCTGTGCTCGCATTGATGGAGACATATTCAGCAGAAAAGCCTTCGGCAGACAGACTGGAGTCAGAGACCAGCAGGACGGTCATCAGACTATCAGTGCTGGTTAGAGATGGAGGGACGGAGCGCCCGCAGAACCTGAGCACAAAATAACCAGCATTTTCCAACATATTCATTTACAAACCTTCAATTAAGAAAGGACTGTGGCCTAAATCATCAAATGTCTTGGTTTACCTGCCCATAAGAGTGCCAGTCAGAGCTGTGCCATTGTCATAGACATCCACATAGTCGTATGCGCAGTTGGTGTGATACTCCATGTTGAAGGTTGTGAATGACAGACGGATGAGGTTGCCAGGTCCAACCGAGATATACCAGGTACAATTGGCTCCATGAGGGTACTCAGTGGGATGTCCTGGGCTGGTAAATGAACCTGTTGGTAGTGTAAGAGTCTCTCCACAACCTGTAAAAAGGAACACAAGTGTTGAAATCATTTGAAAATGTGTTAATCAGTGGAGAAAGTGTATGTGATGCTTGTTATGGGAATCAAACCATGAAGCTTACGCTTTCCAGGCCAGATCTTTAACCAGTTTTTCTCATCATCACTCGTCTACTAATATCAATTCACCAAATATTAGCATAAACACAGAATGCTCAACTCATCCGATTCCAATAAGTTTGACATTAGCATATTATCATATTAGTTCATTTTGCATCCGAAATAAAACTTTTTGTATACATGATATATATGTGTGTACTGTGTATATTTATTATGTTTATATGAATACACACACACACATGCATGTATACATACCAAAAATATGTTTTATTTATATATTAAATATATTTATATATAATATAAATTATATGAACATAAATATATACGTTAATATATGTTAATATGTATATATGTTAATATTTTCAAAATACATACTGTATGTATGTGTATTTATATATGCATAGTAAATATAAACAGTACACACACAAATATATTATTGTTTATTGATTTATTGTTTGACAGCACTATTTATTACAGCCATCTTGGATTAAATTTTCCACTAATTTATTACTCAAAATAATAATGCCAAAATGTAAGATTTTTACAAACATAAATACATATATTTTTTTTAAATAAATAAAATACTGTAAATAATACAATAATTATTGGTTAAGTGTATGTTATGTTGCCACATACAGTGAAAACTGTAAAATTATAATATATGTAATTTTACTGTAAAATACTGTAAATGTTTTTTGGAGATACCAGCTATGAATTATTAATTATATTTTGTTCAGGTTTATTTTGTTTGTTTGTTTGTTTGTTTTTTAACAGTAATGTACATTTAGGTATTCAGTGTTATTTACTGTAAATTGAACAGAATATTTTATTACAGTGAACATCATTCATGTTGACAATGTGCCTATATGATTTTATGATGTAGACAGCTCACTATATTATATATAATATATTTGAATAAGCTACTGTACATTCGAAAACGACAAAACAATAGTTCACCTTGCTCTGCAGATGCAAACTCAGCAGTGAAACCATGGTTGGAGACAGATGAATCTGTTTTGAAGTAGATGAACATGGACCTCTGGGTGGACTCCAGCATGGGAGGCATGTTAATCCCACAGTATCGACCAATCAGAGGAGAGTCTATGCTGGGACCATCTCTCACCTGAGCGAGTGAAGCGTGACATTTCAGAAGAAATTTAAAGTGTAATCTGTATGTTTGCTAACTATTATTAGCACAATGCTAATGTTGTACCTCAACATAATCGAAGAGGCAAGTGCTGCTTCCCTCAACGTCAAAGGTGAGGAAGCTGAGAGTGACCACGTAGCCCTCGGGCTGGGTAATGACCCACTCGCACACTTTGTTGTGGGGATAGGGGTCGGGGTGCAGGGGAGTCCGAATCTGACCGGTTCCAGAGAGAGTTCCTCCACAAGCTAGAGAAAACAGATCACAAACTTAATATATCATTCTATTACATTTTTGTTCATTAAAGCAAAATTAGCTTTAACATATTTGGTATCCAATAATCTTAGACATGACACAGGAAGTAAGTTAAACTGTTACATGTAAACACTATGTAACACTATGTAAATTAGATGGATGTGATTGATCGTTGAACTCGTGTCTCGTGTCTTTTGGAGCATCTCTTGCATTACAGCGACCTAAAGTCATAGCACACAAGTCAAAAGAAGTTGAAATTTTTAAAACTGCATCTCTAGACCTTGCTTTTTTCCTTTGCCCTGCCAAAACATGTTCTATGTGAATGGCCTCCTGGGGAACATGTTTTCTTTGGAGCATATAGGCCTATTGTTCCACCAAATTAATCACATATATTCAAATTAAACCCCTTAAAAATATAAAATGCAATATAATTAGTATTATCAGGATGTGTTTAAGAGAATGCATTTAGGACCAAAAAATGCATTTTGTCCTCTGCACAATGCTAACGCAAATTTCACATCATTACTAAACTAAATTCATAGTGCAGTATAAGCACACATCAGGGTTATTAAAGTTAACTAAAACTAAAAATGAGAAATGAAAGACATGTTTTGTTAGTGGAAATAAAGTAAAATAAATATTATTATAATACATACAGAAAAACCTTCTTTTTTTATTCTTTAGCTTAACTTGATGGAAAAAAATAACAAAGAAATAATTATATTACTAAAAACATACATTGTATAAAAATAAAAACTACTAATAATGGAATTACTTACTAAAACTTTAATAAAAATAAAGTGAAAATGGAAATAATAATAACGCTAAAACAACACATTATCTTTATATCAATATATTGTGGATATTAGCATCTCAGCAGTATTTTGAAGATATTACCATACCAAAAGAATCAGTTTAGTCTGTAACTTTCACCTGAAAAGTTTTAGTTTAATTAAAAATGTCATAACTGGACCTTCCGATGAAAATGCCAGATATATCTCAACATCCAATCAACAGTTGATGCTTTGCTCTACAATTTCTCGCTTTGAAAATTCTTGTATGTACATCACAATATCGAATTGAAGATCTGTTGCTACTTCTGTGTTAATGTAAAGAGACCACATCAAAATAAGACCACATGCTTGCAATGTGATAGTAAAGCATTCATGTTTTTGCATTCGTGTGTTCCTGGCCTTGTTTTTACGCTTTTACTTTTCAGTGCTTTTTGGCATTCACTCATCCTTAGATATAAAGGAGGTTTCAGTGTCTCACCAAGTTCATACATGGCCCTGAAGCCAGCACGGGACACAGAGCTGTCAGACTTGAAACGGATCCAGAGTCCATTAGTGTTGGACAATATTGGTGCTGGCAGGGTGCTGCCGCAGTACTTCCCAATGAGTGGGCCGGTCTCAGCCGTCCCGTCTCGAACCTAAAAGAGATTTGACTTGATAATGCTACTGAAATGGCGATCAAAACGCTAATTACTTCTCCTCTCATCAACATTAATTACACAAATCATACCTCAACAAAATCAAAAAGACAGCCACTATGAGTCTCCAGGTCCATGTGGGTGAAGTTAAGCGCCACTTGTTCACTACTTGGCATTCTGATGATATAAATGCACTGCCTATTGTGAGCATAGTTATTAGGCCAGTTAGGAGAGATGATGATGCCTTCTGTGTCTGTAAAGATGCCTCCGCAGCCCGGGTCAGCTGATGGCGCAGAGAAAATTGCATTACACTCAAGCAATTCATCCCAATATTGCAAGGCTTTGCTCATTTGAACCCAGTGTTGGTCTAAGCATCATGTTCTTCTCAGAGTTTACAACATTTGCAATGTGACTGCTAACTTTTAATACGTATATAACTCCAATAAACTGTTTTATGAGCAATATTCCACTGATGGATGTTAAAATTATCCATAATTTAGTTACTGGAATTGCTGCTAATGCATTTTTGACTGCAAACAAGAAAATAGTGCTGTAACATTCCATTGTTTTCAGGAAACTGTTCACAAATGATCAAAAGTGACAGTAAAGTATTTGTAAAACATTTCTATTTCAAACAAATGCTGTTCTTTTGAACCTTCTATTCATGAAAAGATCCAAAAAATGTATTACCATTCCCACAAAGATATTAAGCAGCACAGCTGCATTAAAAATAAGAAGAAATGAGTCTTGAGCAGCAAATCAGCATATTAGAGTGATCATGTGACACTGTAGACTCGAGTAATGATACTGAAAATTTTACTTCACCATCACAAGAATAAATTGTATTTAAAACATGTTAAAAGTTGTTTTAAAGTGTAGTAAGACTGCACAATTTCACTATTTTACCTCCATTTTTGAACATACAAATTCAGCGAAAACATCCTTTTTAAGAAACATGAATTTCCCATTATGTAAAAAAAAAAAATCCAATCCAAACTTTCAAACAGTAGTGTGCAGGTCTATTATTCTCCATAAAACGTCCCATAATCCCCCTCTCTCCTGTGTTTTTGTCAGCATGGGCTTCACTTACATGGTGAAGTAGTGTATGTGATGTGAAATCCCCGATCGCTGATGCTAAAATCAGAGTGAAAGTGGATCCAGGCAGATGGTCCTGTTGTCTGTAAAGGTGGTGGTGATGCCGTACTGCAGTATTTTCCCAGAACCGGGTCTTCTGGGAGCAGTCCGTCTCTGATCTACAAAATAAAGCAGACATTTTAACACTTATGCACAGAAAAAACATTTAAAAAGAATCCAACAAGCTTTACCTCCAAGTAGTCAAAGTTACAGTTATCATGGTGCTCCAGACTGAGGGTACCAAAAGCGAACGTGATGAGCAGACCAGGGTTCACATTCACAGTCCAATAGCAGTCTCGGCTGGGTGGATAGTTACCTGGGTACCCAGGTGACTTGATGTCACCGTATGTGTTGGTCAACTCCCCACCACACACTGGAAAAGAAAGGAGTATTAGAATAAGTCATTTCAATAGGAACTAGGAATGTTTAGGTGATTTCTCAATGCAGATTTTGCAGTGGGTTCAAGCTGATCATGCAGATTTGCCAGAAATCTGCTTGGTTTAAAAGTAAGTTGTGCTTTATACATCGTGACATTATTGACAATAAAAGATGTTGTATTTTTTGCACTTCACTAATGTGATCTTAATTTAAGGGGATTCTTGGTTTACCTGGTGCCTGCGATTGCCAGGCTACTGTGAAGCCTCGACCACTGACTGAATGGTCAGAACGGAACCAGAAGTACAGAGAATTGTGGGAGCTGAAGAGTTCGGCTGGGGCAGCAGTGCCACAGTATTTCCCGATCATGTAAGCTGAGGCGCTCTCGCCATCGTGGACCTGCAGGAAATCGAAGTTGCAGGAGGCGCTGTTCTCGATGTCAAAGAAAGGGAAGGTAATACGCAGAATCTAGGAAGAACCACAAGACAGCATAAAACACAGTGGTTACTTCCATAGATCCATTCCATGCACTTAAAAAAATCAGCTGATTTGCAAAAAAAGGCCTAATAATACTGATGATATCTGATGATGCTGAGTTTAAAAACAGCAATAATAACTTTCCATCATTTATAGTTACAAAATGAAACTGCATATATATATATATATATACATATATATATATATATATATATATATGTGTATGTATAAATATTACCTAATGTAAAGCTCAAAATATTAATAAAAAACTCAATACAAAATAAATATGTTTTCATTTTATGTATAAATCAGTCAAATTTTTAAAAGTATTCAAAATATATAATTTAACTGTCTCTGTCAACTTACATTCTGTGCAAAGGAGTGGAAAATGTGTTCAAATACTCAGTTTAATGCCAAGGAACATTACATAAGTACAAGTTTATGAACAAATGAGCTTTTATCACTAAATCTTTAATTTTCTGTCACTGTTTATTTGTAGTAAAACACCCAGATGTAGAAGAAACCATATGGATCATGTATGCACTTTCTTCTGTCACTGGTTATAAAATAATGTCTTGAAAATCATTCCTACACGTAAAAATCAGCTGAGATCTAAACAAATAGTAGTTTTTGTGTCAGTTGTTCTAAGTATTAAGGGATAATGCAAGACAACTTGTGACTTAAATGTAGATCAAAACATGCACTATTTTTTGAATCAGCACCTGAAAATGAGTTTTTAACGATTTTGGATGTCATTCTGCATATATAAAGCAGGATTTAAACAGGTCACAGATGTATCTTTACTAACCTTGCTGGCGTCCGTTCTAATGACCCACGCACAGCTGACCTGGTGATCGTAATCACCTGTTCCAGGATTCGTAGGGTAGCTGAATGTGCCAGCTGGACTTTCCAAAACTCCTCCACACTCTGATGCACATAAAAGTTTATGATTTCACTAAGTAGATAAACATACACTATCACATACATCACTTCTCCAAAAACACACCTTGTTGTGGAGTTTGGCACTGCGGGCCCGTCCACTGAGAGGTGCATGTGCAGGTGTAGCCGTTGATGCCGTCGGTGCAGGTGCCTCCGTTCTGGCAGGGATTGCTAGAGCACTCGTTCATGTTCTGATCGCAATTCTGCCCGGCCCAGCCCGGGTCACAGTTACAGGTGTAGCCAGTTGCTGTATTCTAGGAAAACAAAACAAAAAAAACATGCTGACTGCTGTGATTTAATGGAAACAGAACAGAGAGAGGAAGTTATAATAGATAAACACTTACCTCACACTGACCGTTTACACAAGGATTACTAGTGCCACAGATGTCACTGATCTGAGTACAGCCCGTAGGTCCATAACCATTACCCGTATAACCAGGAGGACAGGTGCATGATGGGATAACACTTCCTGGAAGGAGAACAATTCATAATGTAATTCAGAGATGATTCTTTTACTCTATTTTGTTTTTAATCGATATGCAACACATCCTGGCAATAATTGAACATACTGCTGAGGGAAATAAGGAAGAGGAACAAAATAGACATATATTAACAACGCATTAATGTTTTTGAAGAAAAATCTAGGAAGAACATGATTGTAAGACTATTGTCAAATATACACAACAAAATATATTACAGATAATAATTACTAAAAATCACAGCATTTTATTTAAAAAGTGCACTTCTTCAGAAAAAAAAAGTTTTTACATGATACTTTTGCTCTCTCTCTCTCTCTCTCTCTCTCTCTATATATATATATATATATATATATATAAAACAAATATATATACACTGCTCAAAAAAACTAAAGGGAACACTAAAATAACACATCCTAGATCTGAATGAATGAGATATTCTTATGAAATACTTTGTTCTTTACATAGTTGAATGTGCTGACAACAAAATCACACAAAAATTATCAATGGAGTCAAATTTATTAACTCATGG
>JAUMHE010000082.1:13741873-13760121 GCA_032359235.1 Enteromius mattozi
TCACAGAAGTGTGATTGACTTGGAGTTACATTGTGTTGTTTAAGTGTTCCCTTTATTTTTTTGAGCAGTGTATATATATATATATATATATATTTTTTTTTTTTTTATATATATATTATTATTATTATTATTTTGGTTTATTAAAACAAACATAAGTGAAAAACAAATTGGTGTAATGTTCACCATCAAAAAATTATTTATCAAATTAGCAAATTAAATAATCATTTAGAGTAAAACCGAATGTATGCACATTAGCAACACAGTAATGTTTTTGAAATCTAGAATGAATATGATTATTAATAATATAATCAAAGATAACAAACAAAACATTACATATATATGAATAACTACTAAAAACCACAGCATGTATTTTACAAATTGTATTTTTCAGGAAAAAAATATCTTATAAATATCAAATATCATATTTTCATGTGACAGTTTTGTATTTGATGCTATGAGTCTTTACTTCAAAATGTAAAATTATGAAGTTCACTTCAATAAAAATTATTATTATTTTGCAATTTTTGGTTTGCAAAGATATTATTATCTAGAATTAGATGCTTTTAGTCACAATAGAATTGCCTGAAATAATTGAATATCACCAAATAATGCAAAAATTTTAAGAATATTTGCATCAAAAGACAAACGCTAAAACAAACAAACCTGTAAAAATGGACACAAATAGCAATAATATTTTTTATATCAGGAGTTTACATCACAACAATTAAAGTTTAACACCCTTTTTATTGATCCTGTTATATAAGATAAATGCTACTAGTCATGCGCTGCTGTAAAGAATAACTACAGTAAAAGTGTGCAGTGATTGTGTGTGTGTGTGTGTGTGTGTGTACCTGGAGTAGAAGTACAGGTAGCCAGTGGGTAACATCCTCCATTGTTGTTGGAGCAGATGTCAGCTTGAGTGCAAGTCTTCCCATCTCCCTCATATCCTGAGGACACACACATGGGGTCAGCAATCTCATCTTACATTTAATGGCTATTTTAGCCTGATCATTTCAGTGTGTCTGGTATTCCTCTGCAATCTAGCAGTCAATTGAGACTTGTAAAGCTGAATATTTTAGCAAGACTCGCAGACAGCTCTGTCCTCAATGAACCCAGCTAATGGATCTCTCCACCCCTCCTAGCTTTCTATCTCCATCTCTCCCAGAGGGAATATAATGAAGTTCAGATCACACAAGCATCTGTCTCTGGTTTGAAACATATTACAGTGCGCAAAAACTATGATTCAGCAGGACTGCACAGGCCAGCCTGTGCTGAAAGCAGGACAGCAACTATGTGAGATGTGCTAAAAATATGCTTGTTTCATTTTCACAGTTATCTCCAAAGGGACATTATGAGCTAAAAATGATTCAGATACTGAATATTAAGATTTTAAACGCATAGTTCACCCAAAACAGGTGAAATTTCAAAATGTTTCTCACACAAAGCTATTGTATGGCTTGGAATACAGCGAACAAGTCCATTGGATTAATTTTATGGTGCTTTTTGGTGGTTGACAAACCCATTCATGGAAAAGGACAGACAAAATACTTGTAAAAAACTAAAGAATGTAATAAAGGTTTCAAAACAGCATCATGCTACCAATTTAAAAAAAAATGTTTTTTTGTAAGAAATTAATACTTTTACAAAGATGCATTATATTGATATTAGAATGTTTTTTGAAGGATAATGTGAGAAATTGCTTTGCATCACAGGAATAAATGTATTTTATAATATATTACAATATAAAACAATTATGATAATATTTTATATAGTATTACTGTTTTGCTTTTTTGTGGCCTTTTTTGTCTCTTTAAAAACCTTTTAAAAATTTGATCAACTCCAAAATCATGTACAGCAGTGCACAAATTCTCAATTTTGGGTGAACTATTCTTGTTAGGATAACAGGTCTTATTTTAAATTGCATGAGAATCAGGATGTGAGCTAAACCTGCAGGACACTGGCCGCAGTGGAAGGAGCCCATGGTGTTGAGACAAGGCACAAAGGGGGAAGTAGAACAGCCTCCATTGTTTGTGGCACATTCATCGACATCCTGGCAGCTGTAACCGTTACCCTGCCATCCTGGAAGAACCAAAAAACTTACTTCTTAAAAAGATATTTGTGGTAATCTGTTAGAATTTGTTCAGTGTAAATACACCCAATAATCTTTTAAATAAACTATTTTAAAAAAGATGATTGACATTATGGATATCTTGGCAATAATCATATGTGACATGGCTCAGCTGGGTTGAGTGGTCTGACCTGCAGGACAGCTGCCGCAGTAGAAGGAGCCCAGAGTGTTGAAGCACTCCACAGTGGGGTTTGTGGAGCAGGGTTTGTTCGGGAGGCTGCACTCATCAATATCAGCTGTACACGCTGACTCTCCGGCTGGAGACATCCAGCCAGCATCACAGATACACTTATATTTGGGCTGAAAAGAGACGTTAAAAGAATGTGGTTCCAAAGCTGTACGACTTTATTTGTTGCGAACACCACAAAAGGAGATGTTAAGCAGAATGTTTCCACAACAATATTAAGCAGCATAACTGTTTTAAACATTGATAGTAAGAAATGTTTCTTTATCAGCAAATCAGCTGTTATGGATCATATGGCACTGAATGATGAAAATTAGAATAATTGTCATAAATCTTACAGACCCCAAACTAATATTAGGTCATATGATGGCACTTGTGAGGAACATACTGACATTTTAGTCTTTTCGTCCAATTAAACTATTATACGAGTCAAAAGCTCTAGTTTTTAATGGTGTTCTCTGTCATTTTTAGAGACTGGAAATTTTATGTAAAAGGGTAATGTCCCATTCATCTGCTTTTATCTTTAAGGGATCATTATAAATGATGAGGGGTGAGTCAATGTATTACATTTTGGCATGTTTACCACACAAATCTATTTTATGACTTTATAAGAGTTGGAATATAGTTGTATAAACCACTTTAATTATACTTTTATGACACTATTGCATTTATTTTGAAGCTTAAACGTCCTTATTAAGATGAGTAAAGTGCTCTAAGATTTCTTGTTTTTTGTTCTATAGAAAAAGTCTTTACAGGTACGACATGAGGATGCAGTACATAATGACAGGATTTTAAAAAAAGTTTTTTCTCTGTCCAAAGATTGACCAATGAGTAGTTTATTTGTGCATCCAAATGCATGCGAAAAGCTGAGAATAAATATACATCATTTTGAATCACCTCATTGGGATTGACTCTGTCCGAATCGATGCACAGACCGTGAACACACAGATCCTGACTTCCGCCTGCGCAGTCATCATAGCGAGATGTACAGTGTGGGCCGTACCATTCTGGAGTACAAGTGCAACTGATAAACAAAAGAAAAGTAAAATATGAACAGAAAAATCTCAGTAAAAACCCCACTCGAGAGAAATAATGAAGGATTACGTGTAAGATCCGGCTGTGTTGACACATGTGGCCCCGTTCTGACAGCCCAGCGGAGTTCCTGCTAACACCTGACACTCATTCACATCCACTGCACACGTGGGACCCTGCAGAGAGATCGAACTCAGAATGACATATGAACAGGACAGAAGGACAGATGGATGTCTGAGTGACTGACCTGCCAGTTGTCAGGACAGAGGCAATGAAATGCGTCTAACAAGTTCAAACAGGTTCCTGCGTTCTGACATGGATTGCTGCTGCACGTCTTCTGCTGTATTGTCTATGAAATTCAGAATGCCGTTAAATCATAATGGCTGAAATGAAAGGCCTTATGAGCAATAAGCCTCGAGTGAAATTGAGGATAACAGTGATACCTGTTCTATTGTCTGAACTTTTGTCTCAAGCGTCGTCACTCTGGTGTTGAGCTGATTGAGCTGGTTTGTAATATCCGGAGAAGGGCCACTGTTCTTTATGGTGGTGATGTCATCTTTGTTGATTTTGATCTGGAATGGAGTTGGTTAAAACTTGATTACATTTTTATTAAAACTTTCCTCAGATGCAAAGTGCTTTAATAATGCAGACAAAATGCTTCATCTGTGCTGACTAGAATATAGAAAATGGAATGTAGCCTAAATGGAATAAAACAGAATTAAATGCAATTACAGAATGAAATGAAACTGGACAAATGCACACAAAAAGAAACTAAACTAAAAATAATACAAGCAAAAAAATACAACAACAAAATTTAATCTAAACAATTTTTTTTAAAATAAAAAAAAACAATAAAAATGAAATAAAAAGCAACACAACCAAAGAATTTGAGCAAATTGTGAAGTGCTTCAGTGACAGACAAAATGCTTGCTTTGAGCTGACTAGAATAAAGAAAATGTAATGTAATGAAATAAATCAAAATTAAACAATTATGGAATGGAATGAAATTAAATGTAATGAAACTAAACAAAATGCACAGAAAAAGAAACAAAACTAAAAAGTAAAACAAGTCAAAATAAAACAACAAAATAAAAACAACACATCGAACCTAAACAAAATTCACACAAAACAACAATGAAACAAAGCAAGTAAAAATAATAATGCTGTCAAACGATTAATCACATCCAAAATGAAAGTTTTTGTTTATGTATGTACTGTGTATGTTTATTATGTATATATAAATATACACACATGCATATATATACATATATACACCTAAGAAAAATGTTATATTTGTATATTAAATATGTTTATATATAATATGAATTATATAAACATAAAAATATACATTTTAATATATAAATAGTTTCTATATATATATATATATATATATATATATACTGTATGTGTGTGTGTATTTTTATACATAATATATATACACAGTACACATACATATATAATAAACAAAAAACGTTTATTTTGGATTAATCGTGATTAATTGTTTGACAATTCAAAAAGAACAATAACAAAAAAAAATAAAATAAAAATAACACAACCAAAGAGTTTAATAAAATAAAATAAAGAAAAAACAGGTTAAAAAATAATAATTAAAATCTTTTGCAGACAAAATCAACAAAACATAAAATAAAATTCTAAATCCTACTGACATTTCAATTTATTTATCTTTTTAAATAAAATTCTAATTTCCTGACATGACTATAGCATTACATTCTTGATACAACTTAACCCTTAAGTCTTGCAATTATTAGCTCTTCTAATTAGAGCCATACTTAACTCATCCAAACTCATCTTGAACTCACCTGATTTATCTGCTGGATGAGGTCCTCGGCTCCGACCTTCACACTTCCTGACCCTGAGGTGGTGAAGCGAATGTCTTTGTTGTAGCCAGCAGAGAATGTGAGGTGACCATTTTCTGATACCATACGAGGCCTGCAAATCAATCACCAGGTAACTTTGGAAGACACATTTAACTTCTAACTTGCAGTACAATTAATAACCTTTGTATAAAAACAATCTACACTGTTCCAGTATCATGTCTTCAAACTGAAGCACAAAATTAAACAGAGTTGCAGCAGAGAAAACTCAAACAAACCCCATCGGAGCACTTAAAACTGTGAGGAAAACCGATCCACTCAGATTTTAGGTGGTCTCAAACATGCAATCATAAAATAATTCATTGAAAATACATACTGTTCAGTGCTGACGTCCCTTTTTTGCCTGTTGTTAGATTTACCACCGAGGTCACACTGCAGTCCAGAGAGGAAGAGCAGAAAAACTAAAAGCAAGGAGAAGCTCAGTGTCCGAGCCATGCTGAGAGAACTTGTCCCAGGACGCTCATCAGACACTGTACTGTACCTTCCCACCTAAACCTGCCTAAAACACAAGCAGCCGGAGATGCACTTTAGCCCCAAGAAGTCTTAACACCACTTCATTTCCTAAAAACACTCATAAAGAACATGTAACTGTCTAGAGGGCATTTAACTCAGTTTCATGCAAGTGATTTGACTTTATTGGCCAAGTGTCAGGGGCTGTCACATGTTTTTTGGAGATCAGTAACCAAAGTTAAGACTGAAACTGCTGCTTAGGGCTCATTTTCTGAGTCTGAACAGCTTCACAGTGAAGCTAATATAATCAGGTATTTAAATGCATTTTAATCTATACCTCCACTGATCTGTTGTTTTCATGCAATCAAATGAATGAGAGAATGTAATTTCACACCTAATAATAAATATAAAAAACAAATGTTCAGTAAAAATAACATTTTATTTATTAATATACAAATTTACAACAATAAACAAATCCAACAATATACACGGCCTTAAATTGAAGAAAAAAACCCCCAGCACATTAAAAGAAGAAATTATATATACATTATACATGAATTATCCTTGTACACTGTTGTTTTCGTACAGTCCATGTAGTGTCTATTTTGAGACCATGAGACGTATAAGATGTGAAACCACATGGACGTTCAGGCTGTTTCCCAGGACACGGTACTGCTGCTTAACGGAAATGTGATTTGGAAACGCTGAAACACACAAAACATAAAAAACAAAAAACACAAAATCAACATTAAAATATATAAAAACATGGGTTATGCCCAAACATGCAGGCCAGTGAATGACATTTCATAGACAACTACAATAATGTAATATTTACATTTAGTCAATTTAGCGAATTATAAATGAGGACAATGAAAGCTATCAAAATCAACAAAAGATCAATGATACAAAAGTGCTAAAATTAGCTTAAAGAGTTAGAATTTTAATTTTTGGGTTACAAAAGTGAAGCTGAGCTACTGATGTCACATGGACTGTTTTACCGATGTTTTTTCTACGTTTCAGGATCTGGGATTATTTCAGTTGTATTGCTGTCTACGGAGGGTCAGATAGCTCTCTGATATCGTCAAAAATATCTTACTTTGTGTTCTGAAGATAAACGAAGGTCTTGTGGGTTTGGAACGACATGAGGGTGAGTAATTAATTACAGAGTTTTCACTTTTGGGTGAACTAACCTTTTAACTTAGTACACGTAGCAAGGTATTTTTTTAAATGATACAATAAATAAAAAGAAAAGACAGAATAGAAAAAGAATAGAGCACTACTAGTGTTAGAGGCTTTTCTTTTTTTATAATCCATAACAAGAAAACAAATAAAGAAGCTATAGTGTTAGTGTTTCTTTTAGGAAAACAAGCAGTTTAAATAGAGTGCAAATCTAAAAGGGGCAAGTTTTAAAGAACAGAATTAGAAAAGAGAGTGCTAGAGTTAAAGAGTAAAATAAAGATGGAAGAGAAGTGTTTTAGCCGATTATCTATTTCACTAAATGCTCAGTGCTCCCTTAAAGCGCCTCATGTAAAAAAAACTAATTGACTGAATTCCTGACTAGTATATGGTAAATTCTTTAGGATTCTGTCTAACAACAAAATCTGGTATCATTTGCAGCTGTTTTTGAATCAAATCGAATCCTGTAGCAGCTTATTATCTGCATGTAATCCAAGAATGAATAATGTGAAGTTATTTATTAACCTTTTCACACTCCAGTGGAATGACAAAGTGGACTTTAAAGCTTATGTTGCTGAAATTTTACATCATAAAAGGACTACTATGCATATCTGTTTATATTAATGCCAAGTTTGAGATGATTTCAGTTAATTCATGTGATTTTATTGTGTGACTGGGGTCAAAGTCTTACTGAAATCTGCAGGAAAGCCCATGAGGTTGGTGATCTCTCTGGGTGAGAAGTATCTCAGCTTTAACTGAAGAAGCCGTTTTAGTTTGTCCTCTTCAGAAAGCAGCTCCAGGTTCTTAAACACACTCTCTAGCTCCACATCCACACAGGACTGAAGGACAGAGCCTGTGCCCTCCACATAGTGACCGTAACTACACAAAAATAATCAATGGTTAAAACAAACAAGAACATTTGCTGGACAATCATTTTAAATAAACTCCTATTGTTGACTGAAAACATTAGTAAATTTTGTATATATTAAATACATTTTCATTTTTTCCTCATTGTTTATGTATGTAAAAATTATAATGAAGATAAAATTCAAACTTAAAAATATTTTTAAAAGTAATTTTGATGTAAAAAAAACTAATAAATTTATATATATATATATATATATATATATGTTTTTGTTTACATCATGTGTGTATTGTGTATATTATGCATATATAAATACACATATTTTGAAAATATATATTTATATAATAAATATACACAGGACACACATACAGTATATTATGTTAAAAAAAAATACTAATTTATGAATAAAAAAATTAATATATATCATAATATATACAGTACTAATATGGTAAGGTAAAAAAGCATAAATTAAATATTAAATTAAATATATATTTATTTTTTTCTTTTCTAATAGTGTATATACTAAATATATAAATAAACCGAATTAAGCCTTTATCATAATTCATACTAATATTGTAAGGCTCACACCCTTTAGTGAAGCAGACTGATCTCCTGCTGCTGGGCTGAACTACATCCATGAGTAAAGCGTATCTGAGCAGGGTTTTGGGGGGCAGCAGATACTGATCCATGTCTTCTTTATCCTCCTGCAGGAAGTCCTGCAGCCTCCGGACTGTTTCCTGACTGTCCTGGAACCTCTTCCTTTCCAACTCTTGTTCTGTCTCTAGCTTAAAAATGATCATCCCAGTCTTTTCTTTCTCACACTCAGATGATGCAGGATGATTGTGTGGAACAGTAAGACTGTCTGGTGCTTCAGACATGGGGAAGCCCTCTATAATCTACAAGAAGGAGAAAAGCTTTAGTATTCAACAGCAACTGCATTAGTTAGAATAGATCCAAACAGACAAGTACCTCTGCTGAAGTCAGGAATGAGAAAGATCCTGGTGGTCTCTTTGCAATGAGGAAGTATCTGAGCCTAGAGTTTGGTATACCAAGCTGTGGCAATAAAAACCATCATGAAAACAAGATTGGGGTACAGTTTCTAAGAATTTTTAAGAGATGTAGAGACATGCTTACAGATGTTGGTGAGATCAGGAACTCCTGAAAGCTGTAGTCACACTCTCTCAATGTCTTAAGCAAAGAATCCCTGTAAATTGAAAGAACAAAACAGTTTAAGTTATGCTTTTTGATATTAACTAATAATTGGCTTATTGGCTTTGATTGTTCCATGAAAAAACCTATAACATCCATGGATGTTTAAAGTCATAGCTCACCCAAAAAATTATTCTGTCATCAAATAATACTTGTTCTGAACCTGTATGACTTTCTTTCTTCTGAAAAACACAAAAGAAGATATTTTCAAGAATGTTCATAACCAAACAGCTGATGGTAGCCATTGACTTCCACAATATTTTATTACATACTATGAAAGTCAATGGCTACGGTCAGCTCTTTGGTTACCAACATTCTTCAAAATACCTTGTTTGTGCTCAACAGAAGAATGAAATATATACAGGTTTGGAACAATTTGATGCTGAATAAATTCTAGAATTTTCATTCCGTAATAGAATTTTCATATCCATATTCTTTGTAGTGGAAAAACGCTCTTTAGTTTATTAAACTGTATTAAAAATATTATTTTAAGAACTACTCACTGAAATATTTCTTAGAAATAGTTTTTTAATGTAAAGTTTGACTTCTTTTATTGTTGAAACACTTCATTCATGATTCATCCATTCCAGTTTAATGTTCAGAGACAACTATAAGATTCTTTTTAGCACAGTCAATGGTGACAGAAACACAGAGGGGAAACAAATGACCCCATTGGCTTATAGCCAGGTAACTATGGTGATTTCAAGGCTCCTGTGCTGCACTAGTTACCTTGCAGCAGAGGTCTCAAAGCCCTTCACATTCTCCAGCAGAATGAAGCTCGGCCGCTTGCTGAGCCTGCAGGGACGAAGAGAGGTACATTCTTTCACAATCATGTTCTGGGAAAAAACAACTCAGGCCGAGCTTGAGAATAACACAACAGACTTGAGAAAGGGCAAATGGGGAGTGAGAGAGAGAAGCAGCTTCTTTCTGTTCTTTCATCGGACATGAATTAATAATGACAGAGGTGCAAAAATACTGTAGAACGCACGCTGCCAAGAAATTTGGCTTGTTTGTAGGAAGTAATATTAAGAAAGAGAGCAAACTCAAATTAGGAAATCAATATCAGAATAATTATGATTATTATGACTTAAAAAGAGCACAGATTGATCAGTCAGACCTTGGCAGAAGCTCCAGGATATAGAGGAAGCTCTTAGTTCTGGGGTCAGCAACATCTCCCTGCAAACCAATCCTGTTGAGAAACACACATTAGCTTTAATCAGTCTTTTCTATTTTACAAACATTTGGGGTTGGTAGGATTTTTAAATGTTTTTGAGAGTCTATTATGCATTTATTTGGTCAAAAATACAGTTAAAACTGTAATATTGTGAAATATTAAAATAATGTATTTTTCATTTTTCTATTTGAATATATTTAAAATGTTATTTATTTATTTATTCGTGTGATTCAAAGCTGAATTTTCATGCTCACATGATCCGTCAGAAATCATTGCATATCGTAATATTTGTTATTATTATCAATGTTCAATGTTGCCCTGCTTAATATTTTCATGGAAACTGTCATTTTCATGTGTTCAAGATTTATTTGAAATAAATAAAAGTAATACAAAAAAAACTCATTATAAAAATTATTAAAAAAATTATTAAAATAAAATAATATTATTTTGTGTGAACTACTTCTTCAACGAACAAGAAAAACATGCTGATCACCTGGTGAACGGCTGACATGGTGGGCTCATCAAAATTACATCAAAGTGCAGTTTGTCAAAATCCTGTAACGTCATGCCCTGATACACAAAACCAAAAAAACTATTATTAAACAACTATACTTAGAAATATAAAGAAATAAGTAGTTAAATGACTGCTCTTCAACACAGAACAAAAAGACTTACTGTACAATCATAACATACCGAAATACACAATGTTATAAATCACAATGATTAAGTTATTTAATCTTAAAGTCTTAATCTGAAAACATTCTTATACATCCAAAAATAATATTTATAAAAGACTAATTTACTCCACAATAATGTCATTTAAATATTGAATCCAATTCTCACGAATTGAGGCCAGTGGCAGGTACATCATTACCATGCTGACGAAGCACAGAACCTTTAACCACCACAAAAACCACTCAGTTACACTTTTACCTCCTATTGCTTTTAAAATCACAGTCATGAGACTCTACACGCTGGTGGAATTAACCAAGAAACATCATTTCAAGGATGCTATAAAAGAGACATATTGTTATGAATGCAATAAATCAGTTAAATAAGACAGATTTTGCTCACACAGAGTTGCAGAAAGGTCAATAATCCGACCTCCACGCAAAAATGCAAAAAAAAAGTCAGTCATACTTATCTTACTTGTTAGATTATGTCTGTATAGTTTTGCAAAATGGGAGGAGCTTAGTGTTACGTGGGAATGCCTTCACACAAAATCGTTTACGTAACCAGTCGAGATTCATGAGGGCAAGCACTGACCTCGATAGTTTTTGGCAGGAGTGGGGTATTGGGGAAGTTGTGTTTGTAGATTTCATTGGCTGTTGTGTTGACATCCACAGCAGCAACGACTTCAGCAGGAACTGAGCTCTCTGAAAGAAACGCGCACATTTGAACTAATTCAGCTATTGAGAAATTAGCTAGTCTTCACTACACAACTGAAGAAACAAGTCTGGGAACGTCATAGTTTACTTATGAAGAAAACGCATTGCAGATGTACAGTAAGGGAACAGTGACACCTGTGGGGATCATACAACAACAGAGACTCAAGCACCACCAGCGTGTCAATCATTTTCTAGACACAGAGCCTCTGCTACTGATCCCGTGTCAGTCGCGTTATTTACACATTTAGACAACAGGACGTACCCTTTAGAGCATAATGCATCCCTCCTATTCCGCTGTATAACTCCAAAACACGGAGTGGCTCCATGTTCTCCATCTTTAACTGCTGAATAATATTTATGATATTTTGACAGCGATGTGTGCGATCCCGAATATGACCCCTCCAGAAACAAGTGCATTGACAAAACGTTCCGCTTTAGTTTTCTCTCTCTTATTTCATTTTTATTCTTCCTAAAATACTAAAAATAATTGTTATTATTGTTATAATCTATTAAAATGAATTAAAATATGTTTGTTTGCTATCTTGTCAGATTTTACTCAGCTAAAAATATGTAAATATTTTTAATACAATTTTTATATCATTTTGGACGTTTGTTTTGCTATATTTGTCAGGACTTTAATAGACTTCTATTGTTTTTATACTGACCTAACAATATTTTTATCGCCCTACACCAACCCTACCCTTAAACCTAGAAACCTTTTTGCAGTTTTACATTTTAAGATAAACTTCATTTAGCATTTTTAATCATTTATTTCCCTTGTGAGGACCAACCAAATGTCCTCACAAAGTCAAAAATGTAAGGTTTTACTATTCTTGTGGGGATATTTGGTCCTCAAAACAAACACACACACACACACAAGTATTATCTGATATTTTATATATGTATGTGTGTGTGTGTTTGTGTGATTTTTTGATAGATAGATAGAAAATAATAAATAAATAAATAAACATATAGAAATGTTTTATTAATCTATTTAAAAACAGAAAGTAGGCTAGCAAATATTTTTGTAACAATAAACGAAAAAGGGATAAATAACAACCTGAACAGCTATTTAACTTTTATTATGTTTATTATAAAATTCAAACACAATGCAAATGTAGCTAATATTAAAAAACAACAACATTATACAAAATGCATTTATTAAACGGAAAAAGAATGGATAAAAAATGAATATACTGTCCTGTTGTTGTCAAAAGAGTCCAACTCTTTCACTGATATTTCTGGAGAGGCACATCTCTTGCTCCTCCGCCCAGACGGCGCTTCTGCGTCACTAAAGCTCCCTGCACCGTTATGTCATTAGCATAGGGAGTGGACTATAAATACAAGCAGAACCTCTGCAGTGGTCTCGGTTGGTCTGGACAGGGCGCGGTAGTTCGTGAGAGTAGACGCTGACTTCAACAATAACCCAGAACTAAAGGATTACAATGGCCAGCCGAACTAGCACATCTTCTTACAAAAGGATGTTCGGTGCGGAGCGACCAGCGACGCTTCGGTCCACTTACACCAGCCGACAGTACAGCAGCCCGGTGCGCACAAGCTCGCGGGTGACCTACAGCGGCGCGACCTCCGCGTCTCCATCCATGTACGTGAGCAAGAGCGCGAGGGTGCGCACGAGCGCGCCGCTGCCCAGACTCTCCACCGATAAGCTGGACTTCGGGCTCGCCGAGGCCATCAACACCGAGTTTAAAGCCAACCGAACCAATGAGAAAGCCGAGATGCAGCACCTCAACGACAGGTTCGCAAGTTACATAGAGAAAGTGAGATTTCTGGAGCAGCAGAATAAGATCTTGATCGCGGAGCTGGAGCAGATGCGGGGTAAAGGCTCGTCCCGGGTCGGTGATCTGTACGAGGATGAGATGAGAGAACTCCGGAGACAAGTGGACCTGCTCACCAACGAGAAGGCCAGAGTGGAGGTGGACCGAGACAATCTGGGAGAGGACATCGAGCGCATCAAAGAGAAGTATGACCAAACATTGTCCAAGACACTGTGCAAACAAATCAAAACCACTATAAGTGTAAAATAACATATCTGCAAAGTGCATGAGTTTATAAAAATACTTTTTGTTTTTATTTATTTAGCATTAGTTTTCTTTCCCCCCCCTTTTTTATGCAAACAAGGGTTTTAAATTATAGACTGCCATTGCGTATTTCATATCACGAACATATACAGAACTGTAACTAATAAGAAAACTGCATTCATGAATGCATTTTAATGATGAATTTATACAGCAAAACAATGTATAGGTTGAAGATTTAGAGTGTCTGAAGTTGTTTAAAATCCTTAAATTGAATTTACCGAAAAGTGATAATTAATGTACTGTATTGTAATGTACCAGCATTGATCCTTAAAATGACTTTTTTAGTGTAACCAAAGATAGGCTGATTCAGTCATATTAGTATATTTAATTATATTTCTGACATAAATAAAACCTGTTTATTTAGAAGTTATTTAGAACCATATGTATATATATATAAATATTAGTATGGTGTTGAATTTTTCTTAGGACAAAGCTTTCTCTTTACCAAGTGAAATAAAACCAAAATGTTGTCTTGAACTGTAGGCTAATAAGAAAATTTCTATCTAAAAAAAAAAAAGAAGCATTTTAATGATGCATTTATACAACAGATCTGGATACAATCAGTCAATACAGACTTGATAAAATCTGAAATATTCATTTTAAATAAAATAATTATATACATTTAAATAAATAAAATATATAGAATAATGTGTGTATATTTTATTTTATTATTATTATTTTTTTATTATTATTCACTCTTTAGGGTTTTCTCGTTTCTAACCCATTGTTTGTTTAATATTCCGATACAGCCAAAGAGAAGATATTGATTTTATGTAGTTTGATGTCAGAGGCTTTCTATTATTGTCCTGGTGAAATGCTCAGTGGGTTTGGTTGTGTTATGCAGGGTGTGGCTCTGCTTAAATATTCATCTCATTTACAGACTTCAAGAAGAGATGCTCCAGAGAGAGGATACAGAGAACACCCTTCGGGGCTTCAGACAGGTACCTCTTCACACATTCAGAGAAACCACAACCATTTTTATATGCATTCTTGGACCTGACGTTTAATTGGGTGCTTCCACAACGACAATTACAATGTGATTAGTTAGCGTTCCAGTCAGTGTTTGCAAGACACTACTGATTGTCTCCTCACAATAAAAGGGTCAGTGCAGGCTTGGTCAAGCTGCCCTCTTGTCCGACATCAGATTTAGACACACAGCTGAAAAGAAAGCTTTGTCTGAGAGCAGGCTGGGCATTCATGACAAAGCAAACTGTTGTATGTGTGGGAGGGGTTAGTGTTAACCAGGGTACACTGGTGACTCAGAGGAGAGGGTGTGTGTGTGTGTGTGTGTGCGCGCTTTAAAGGGTGTCTGCCACTACCAGCTGCAGCACTACAAACAGTTAGCAGAGGCGAGCTATTGTTATTCACTTCAGTCAGGAATAATTTAAAAGAATTTACATAAACATTAAAAAAGTTTGGGGTCAATAAGATTATTTTACAAGAAATGTATACTTTTAGTAAACACAACTGAATGGTTGTATTTAAATGATCAAAATCGACAGTACAAACATTTACAAAATTAGTGTTTTTCAGGATGTATCGTGGTTTGCACAAACATATTAAGGAACACAACTGTTTTCAACATTGATTATAATAAAAAATGTTTTTTAAGCATCAAATCACCAAATTAAAATGATTCCTGAAGGATCATGTGACACTTAAGACTGGAGTAATGATGCTGAAAATTAAGATTTGCATTACATGAATAAATTACATTTTAAAATATGTTAAAACAGAAAAACGGTATTTTAAATTGTAGTAATATTTCACAATATTACTGTATATTTAACCAAATAAATGCACCCTGGTTGAGGCTAATAGACTTTTCTATATAAAAAACTATAAAAAAACAACCCCAAACTTTTGAACTGTAGTGTATAATGTGATTCTTTTAGTGCAAAGGAATAGAAGAACAAGAAAAAGAAATGTGTAGAATTCATAGGAAACACAAGTGGAAGTTTAAAACAACATGTGTGGGAGAGCATATCAAAGCTGATGATAGTTTTATATGTCTTACATCCACAGGATGTTGATAACGCCTCTCTGGCTCGTCTGGACCTGGAGAGAAAGGTGGAGTCCTTGCAAGAAGAGATTGCTTTCTTGAAGAAGCTTCATGATGAGGTACTGAACCACATGTAGAGAGAAACATCAAAATGAGATGTCTTTAATATCTTAGGTGATTCTCATTCATAGCATTAACATTAAATGCAAATGACAATTTTCACATTATTTTACGCCCAATAATGTCACGTGTCTCCTCAAGAATGTCAGAAAACAGCTCAATAATTGCAGGAGATGCATAATAAAATGAGAATTTAATACAAATTTCTTATTATACATTCTTCTGAGACCAAATTATATAAATACTATATCTATAATCTCTTCTTCTAATGAATTTTGGGAGAAACATCTAAGACAAAGCTCATGCTTAAAACAAGGACAGCTCAGAGTCTCCAGAGCCATTAAAGACTAGCTCTGAACAATAAAATGAATTAAGTTTCCTCTGGCCATTCAACCATTCTTCTCAGAGTCGAGGTTTTCTGGCTGACTGACACTTTTGTTGGGCTTGTTAATATCAGGGGATTGTCAGGCATGCGTGACTTGCTGCCATAGTGATTAAATGGGTCGTTGAAGAGGGCGTAATTCCAAGAAAATAAAGCAGAGACATTGTTTCAGAATCAGGAAGTACATTAGTTCAGGGCTAACAAACTATAGCTATTGTATTTCAGACAAGATTTCTTTTGTTTACGTTCACATCAAAAACCAAAAATGATGGCACACAATTATCATACACTACCATTCAATAGCTGGGGCCAATCAGATATTCTTTTGAAAAAAGTTAATACTTTTATTTAGCAATAACGCATTAAATTGATCAAACAAATGACAATAAAAAATACTAAAAATGCAAATAAATTATATCAGTTAAACTAATTAAAATGTGCAATACAACACAAAAATAGCCTATTAAGCAGCACAACTATTTTTAATAATATAGATAATAAATTATTCTAAGGCCCATCTTTTAAATTATTTGAAAATGATTACCAAAGATATCGTTTCTCTGTCCTTTATCGTTATAGTTGTGGTGTGGACGCTGCTATTCTTTAACACTGAGAACGATTTTTATCTTTATCCTTATCATTATCGTTATCGTGCTTGGTGTGAACGGCCTTTAAGCAGCAGATCAGAATGATTCCTGAAGGATCATGTGACACTGAAGACTGGAGTAATGATGCTGAAAATTCAACAGGGATAAATGCATTATAAAATAGAAGACAGTTATTTCAAATTGCATTAATATTTCACAATATTACTATATTGTACTGACCTAGAACTTTTGCATGATGTGATATTTAGGATAGGTTTCAAACCTGTGCATTTGGAAGTCAATTTTTCCAACGCCTCCACAGGAACTTGCCGAACTGCAGATCCAGATCCAGGAACAGCATGTGCAGATTGATATGGAAGTGGCCAAACCTGACCTCACCGCTGCCCTAAAAGACGTCCGGCAGCAGTACGAGACTCTGGCTTCCAGGAACCTCCAGGAGTCTGAGGAATGGTACAAATCTAAGGTCAGAGTCTCATTAAAAAAAATAGATCATTATAATGAAAAAATAGGCATCTCAGCTTTTGAAAGGAGGAACATTTTTCCCATATTCCATATCTTTTCTGCGTCAAGTCATTTTATTTATATCTAATACATACAGATTTACTTAATAAAGTTTGTGCAGTTTGTGGGGAAACACCTGACATAAAGTTGATAAACTTACAAGAAATATCAGATAGAACCTAGTTAAGTTACAAATAAACAATAAAACAATATAAGAAAGGTTCTGATCTGGTAAGACAGTGTGAGATGTTTGAGGAATGAGTGAGATTCAGCTCAGGATCATCTATTTAAGACGTGGCAGATGGTCGACTGAGAGGTTTGTGTGGATTTAGAGAGCATCTGCTCCTCTGTCACAGTATTGATCATCCTAATGGACAAATTGATCTCTTAACCCAGATCTTCAAACGTGAAACCAGTGCAGTCATCAGTGTCATTCAGCTGTTAACAGAAAAAAAAAGAGTCAGAGAGGCAGATGGAGCTTTATCTCACACTTTCTCTTTTTTGTAGTTTGCTGACCTGTCAGAAGCTGCTGCCCGTAACAATGAAACGATCCGTCTGGCCAAGCAGGAGGCCAATGACTATCGCCGCCAACTTCAAGCTCTCACCTGCGACTTAGAAGCTCTTAGAGGAACTGTAAGTACTTGAGAGAATTATATTAGCGTCTGTGTTATTTTAGTATCGTTGAGATACTATTATAGATTTTATTCCTGTTTTTATTTACTTTTTAATTTCTGTTTTCATTTTAATTATTTTTTTAAAATATTATTTTTATATCATTTAATTTAATTTTAGTTAATGTGTAGTTAGTTAATTAGTTTAGTTAATGACAACAGCCAGTGCTCCACGCAGAGATCTGATCTGATCCTCACATCCAGTCTGTCTGGAATGACATGAAGTAACAGAACAAACTGAGACAGACTCAATCCAGAAGAAATGTGGCAACGTCTCCAAGATGAAGAGAAAAAACCTACCTGGAAAGCTACCTGAAAAACTATGAGCAAGTGTACCTCGGAACAGAAGCTGTTTTACCAAAAG
>JAUMHE010000082.1:13783450-13826163 GCA_032359235.1 Enteromius mattozi
GGCTCCCTGCCTGTCCCCCGGACAGTCCGCCAAACAAGCTTATATTTATCGCCGAGGAAGTGGGAACTAGTGAAATAATTATACAGTGTAAAGAGTAAAATAATACAATTATGAGTTAAACTTATTGTTTTAAAAACTTACTTTTAGTACTTTTTGTGTTTTATTTGGGTGATTTGCAGTTGATGGCTTTCTAATGTGACGCTGACATATTTGTGAAAGTGAGATGCAGGTCAGGGTTAACGGGTCACTTTCAGTACAAACATCCTCTTCATGTGTGGCTTGGTTCCCAGACGCAAAAGCAACCTCATCTTCATCTCCAGTTGACCGCTGTTTAGAATGCATTTGTTTGAAAACTAGGCTGCCAACAGATCCGGCATATTAAAACAAAATATTTGCAAAGTGCAAGTATTTGCGGAGGAATTACAAAAGGGAAATGTAATGTTTGAACTTGCCACTGAAGCTAGATCAGGAAAATAAATGCAGCAGAATAGACTAAACCCAAAAATCAGAAAATTGCATACCTCTTTGAAGACACAAGAGTTTTATTAAAGTGCATTCTTGCCCTGTGATCCAGATGCGAAGTTCAGCTGCTAATGTTACAGAAAAACATGCCTGTGGATGACTATATTAGCTGCATGTGCAACTTAGTTCCTATCGCCCGTCTCATTTCTGGCCAATAAATGAAAGGAATCGCTTCTTCTGAATTTATGTGGACAGTAATGAGCGTGTATGTTATCACAAGGGGATTTTATTGTTTGCCGTTGCAGAGATTGATCTAATCCTTCACTGTGCCATTCCACATTAAGCTGCTGAATGCTAATCCCTGTTATAAACGGCAAAATATCTTCCAGGTTTGGTTTTAGATTTGTGACACATGCATTCGCTGTGGAGTCACTGTCAGCCTGGGGTCCCTGAACCCAGGTGGAGAAATCAGACAGCTGTTATTTGTCCTGAAACAAGGGCCATCAACATTGTCATAACGGCACCGGTCAAGAGCAGGGCGAGATTGATCCGAAGTCATCCTGTTTCCAGCTTTATTTTCCTTTTAGGCCCACTTTATTGAGCTTATTAAGAATTTAATTGTGCACTTGGTGGCTCCAAAGGGAAATGAGACCTGTGGTGGACACCGAGAAAAACACACACCTATAAAAGTTTAAGGCTGTAATAAAGGCAGGCGTTTTCTTCGCGGTAGATTAGGCGGGCTGAGAGAAAAAGAGGAAGACGTTTTGATGATGAAGATGACAGGAAGTTAAGGTTAAAGGTCTCTGATGAACGCAGCAATTGTGTGTTAGTTTCCCTTGGCTCTTCTGAAGGTGATGTCATCATCAGTATCTAATTTGACCAATCAGAACGTCTGTCTTCGTATGGCTTGAGAGCAGCTGCAGTTGAGATTTTTTTAGTGAACGCTGCTTTAAAAGAAGAGGCATTTCCTCTCTACGTGCAAAACAGAGCAGGCATTCATGCACTAACTGGATTTAGATGACCAAATGTTCAGATGTCCATCATAAGAGGGTCATTGTTTTCCCTTTTTGTGCAAATGTTCATGTACGCCTTGATTCGAGAATTTGAATCCATTGAGTATTTTAACTGTATTATATATAACCACTAAAGTTGACATTTTTGAAGAGATTGTTTACTCTGATTACCTGTAATTAAATGGCTAGGGGTCATACTGTTTACTCCCTTTTTCAAGATAGGTTTATTCAAAAAATTTAAAAAATATAAAAATAAGATATAAACATATTCATTAAAAAGGTGGCAGAAAAAAAGCTATTGAAAAAAGTTAGTTCACTTGATATTTTGTATGTGATCACTTGAGATAAAACATAAAAAAAATAAACAAATTAATGACAACAACAAAACAAAAATATTATAAAATGACAACATGTACATATAAAAGTTGCCTGAATATAAATGCATGAAATTAATGAAAACATTATGCTATTTAAAGGTAAAATACATGTTTGAGTAACTTACAGTATGGTTTGGAAATATATGCCTGTGTGACAACTAGCCCCAGTGGCCTTATATACTGAATCTAATTTGCATTTACCTGTACTGAAATGTCCGTATTTTTGGTTTCAGGCGAAAATATAAGAAGACGTCACAGAGGTAAGATATTCACTATACACTAGTGTGAATACAACAGACCTCGACGAGCTGAGAAAATGAGCGAATAAAACTGTTTACAAACAATTTGTGTAAACTGTGTTTTTTCTGCTGGAAATCGGTTGTAATCAGAAACCATATCTGTTGTACGTAGGTCCGGTCGCAGTTTTCTGATGTGGTTTGTGCTAAAAACAGAGTCTGAAAGCAGAACGTGGTTGTGGCATTGTGTTTAATTACTAGTTGTCAGTAGGAAATAAACAGCAGTTTTCTTTCATTATCACAAGTAAATGGAACGCAGTTGTGCATTAGCATATGAGAACACTTATAAAACTGTGCTGTGATACCATGATGGTAAAATTAAGGTTTTAAGATAATTACACCATAGTGCATACTATGTTTTATGTATGGTACTGAATGACCACAATTTAGATTTTTTTTTTTTTGGCTTATATTCTCACCAAGGCTGTGGTTATTTGATAAAAAATGAAATATTACTATCATTAAATAACAATTTTCTATTTGAGTATAGAAATGTAAT
Organism: Enteromius mattozi; assembly: GCA_032359235.1. NCBI lineage: Eukaryota > Metazoa > Chordata > Actinopteri > Cypriniformes > Cyprinidae > Enteromius > Enteromius mattozi. The sequence goes on from JAUMHE010000082.1 coordinate 13,786,098, forward strand.
TTATTCCTGTGATGCAAAGCTGAATTTTCAGCATCATTACTCCAGTCTTCAGTGTCACATGATCCTTCAGAAATCATTGTGATATGCTGATTTGGTGCTCAGACATTTCTTTAAAAATAAATTGTGCCGCTTAATATTTTTATGGAAACTGTGATGCAATTAATGGACATGTAGTATTAACATTTTTTGTAAGGAAAAGCTTGTGATATTTTTGACCCTGTAGTTTATCTCTGTGTGTAGGGGTATATGTCTCATATAATGTACAGTATATCAGTCTAGCTGTTTATATTTGAGGTACACACTCAAACATATCCCAAATAGAACAGCTACAGACGTCCTCTGACATCAACCAGAGACTAAACAAAAAAAAGGCTTTAACCGGTCAGTGATGACTGTGATCTAGACAGTGTACACGCGCACACACACACAGACATAAACAGCCAGCAGCAGATGCCTGTCCTTCCCTTCTCACTGTGTCTTTTTTCGTGTGTGTGTGTGTGTGTATGTGTGTGTGTTTGTACACGCATGAGAATGTCTGTGTTTGTCAGGCTTTGATGGTTTGGCAGGGCAGTGTTAGAGATGTCAATGACTGTGTGTGTGTGTGCGTGAGCAGAGCTGGAGGGAAAAGTGTGTGTTTGTGTGAGAGTTAAGCTTTACGAGCCTATCAAGGTGAAAAGGGGAAAGGTCACGGGTCGTTCAGACATCAGATCATATAGATCACTGTACTTCTGAGAATGTGACATCTTCATCTGTCTTGATAATGATTTTGTTTCACCAAACCCAGTTGGGGAAGTTATTTTGTGCCCAGTTTCAAGCTTAGACAGCACAACCTATATATTTTATTTCTAATGAACTCCTAAATGCCACACAATAACAAAACAAACTCAGTTTGCTTACTTTACATGTCCATCAAACAATCTCTTCCTATAAATGGGAAATTGTTGGTTGTCACGAGCTCCAGTGTGAACTACACATTATAGCCTATTTTGTGTTCAGAAGATCGAGTGAGAATATTGGATAAGAATCAGCTTAAATCAGCATTGTCCTAATTTGTTTCTCGTGTATATATATATGTATATATATATATATATATATATATATATATATATATGGTCTTGGGAAGAGTGACGTTTTCTCAGGCAAAATACGGCGCTGGTGGGGCTGTTTGTGGCAGCTGTTTAATTTGATGTAATTATCACCATCACTCCATTCCTTCACAGGATTTATGTCTCCTGATGATTAAGTCACAGGAGATTCTTCTGTGTACAGATAAATCTCTCATCCACACTGCTGTGCATAGGGTAGGATTTTCCAAAAATGTATATTTTGTCATCACTTATTCAACCTCATGTATTATATTTTAAGATGATTCTAAATATATTCTAAAGAACTCAAACAGAATACCCTCCAAAAAGGACATGAAACCCCATAAAATTAGTTGGCACAACTTGTGACTTGCTTAATGATCTTTGCAAATGGAGTCTGAAATTTTCGGATGCAGTTTTCATGTCATCCTTTCCTATCAAAATGCTTGTTACGGATACGAAAACACAGAAAATCGAACCAATCTGAATTTTTTATGACGGACAAAAGTTTCAGAGGTAGCGTGTAAAGGTGATTGAGGTTTATTCATTTATTTTTTAACATGCAAAAATTTTGGAAGAAAATTTCAGACTGCAATAAGACCACAAGATAAAATAAAAATAATAAGGGTTTGTAGCAGCTTGAGGTTTGACAAATCATAACAAAATTGAAATTACGCCTAGTAAATATATGTAAAATATCTTTCATTGGCTATATACCAAACCAGCACCTAGTCCAGTGTTTGACATTTGGAGACAGTATTGTTTTGGTGGCAAAAAGGTTAAGTGAAGTGCGTCATGTTGCTGTATGTAAACCTCTGTGATGTATTTTATAGCTCCAAGAGAAACCATGTTCTAGGTCAAATTCAATCGGGTCACACCGCACAGGTTTTGTGGGGGTTTTTTTAGCATTGGCCAAATGGTCTGCTACACACTATCAGTGGGTCACGCATTGTGGTTTGAGTTGGGTAGGGCAGTGTTTGGCATGCTATACAGCTCATAACTAAATGTGACTGTCAGAAGGACTGTAGGAGATAGTGTGGCATACAGATGTGATGGACTTCAACATTTCTATGATTTTCCTATCAAGAGACAAGCTGTTAATGAAGACCATCTTTATTACTCTAAGTTTAACAACGCATGTCTTTCATTTGGATTTTTGTAGCAAAAAATATTTCTAGTTTTAAAACTATAACGTAAATAACTGACTGAGTGTCGAGTTCCTTCTAACTCCGAATGTGTTTGCCTTTCAAACAGAAAGTCATACACACCTAGAATGGTTTTGGGGTGAGTAAAATATGGGGTAATTTTTATTTTTGGGTGAAGTGTTCCTTTAAGTTTATGGTTAGTGCACAGTGCTTTTGATGGGAAGGAGCACTTTGTTGGGCTGGCAGATTTTTGAATATAAAATCTTACAAAGCAAATGTTTCAAAGCAAAAAAATCAACATATTAGAATGATTTTTGAAGATGAATGAAGAAGACTGGAATTGCCATCACAGGAAAAAATACTTTATTTTATCTTTAATGTCACAGTTTTATTTTATTTAGTGTTATTTTACTGGTTGCACTGTGTTTTTAAAGCTTTATTTTTTAATCTATTGTAACTTGCATATTTTATTTTGAAACTTGTTAATTGTTATAATTATTATTAGCTGCCTATCTTGGCCAGAACTGGAGATTTTTACTATTCTTTAACTCAAATGGCAAATGGTTGGCAATACATTTGTACTGCCACTGTCATTTTGTCCAGTGTTTGCATTTTGACCCAAACAGATACCCGAGCCACTGAATCCAGGGAGTGTATTACGGCCATCATAGTGGCTTTTTCTGATGATCTAATTAAGACTGGCTTCCCAGTCAGAGGCAGCACAGCCATTACAGCCTCCTGCAGCCCGACGGCACTTCAATCTGTTTCTCACACATGGCGTAATGAACACTGGGGCATTCAAACTCACCAGAGCCCTGCGCAGATGGGGTCTGTTTACACGTTATCGTGAGGTTCTCTTTTCTTTTTGACTTCTTGTGGTGTGGAAACCAGCTTTGATGTGGTTTGAACCCAACAGTCTGTCCGCGTTCAACTTTCTTCTCCTCATAGGCTTGTGTCGTTCTGATAGACTTCATGTGAAGCCGATTAGCTTTGCCAAGTTGGAATGAAGCGGAGATAAATATTTAGAAACCACCGACAGATGAAAATTCTCTTTCGCATTGGAGCGTTTAGACTTTTTACACAAAAACGTCTCAAACGATTGAGTCAGTCAGTGATCCAGAGCTGCGTTTTGGCTTTCTTGCGCTAGCTGAGTGCTCTGAGAACTCTCGAGGTGTTGTCTCGTCATGCCTCCGCTGACTGATTTCAGCTTGTTAATTGATCACTTCACAGCCATTGAATCACAGCCCCCACACCTGATAATTAACAAGATAATTACTCCAGTCAAAAAGTGACGTATTTAACAAGCGATTTCACCTTACAACACCAATGCCCTCCCCCGGGAGCTGCCGTCACTGGTGTGTTTTGTCAATTGAATACAAAACAGGGAGACAAAATGGATGTCATAGTCATTTGCCTAGTCTATCTTTATGCACTTCCCGCATATACCTCGAGTGGGCTTTCCTGATCATATTATTCCATACTCCTGAAGAGTCCCGTGCCCAAAGGGGTTTACGGGGATTAAATGTGCTGTTCTGTTGAAGAGTGCAGTGCCGATTGTGGGTACGCTTCGCTCTGATCTGTCCTTCAATTTGCCGGCAGTGAGATGGAGAGCAGAAATGAGTCTGGGTTTATCTCCTAGAGCAGGGAGCAATCCCTCCCGGCCACACGACGACCCCTCATTCCCTGCTGCTTCCACACAATCATGGGATACAGGTCCTATCTAGCATTCATTTGTGATGAATTCCATGCACATCATAACAAACCACCCTGCCAACAATAAAAATAGGTGTTTTGGAGGGTCAGAGTACTTGGATTATGACTGATATATCTGCTTTGCAAGATGATATATAAGTATTGGGAAAGGATTATTTTTTTAAAGGAATGAATTAAAAGCATATCCAGACATAATTTAAAGCTAAATGGGTCATTTCTGCACCACTTGGGTGAATTATTGAATTTTATTTATTTATTTTTAACAGGTAAGCACTTCCCTGTTTCTAATGTGTCAGGCATACATATAGTCCCACCCTAAACTTGTGTGATTGGTTGATCCCATAAACTCTGAGCATTTTTTTAATTGATGTGATGCTTTTTTAACGTGAATACAAATACTTTTAAAATATATTAATATCTGGCATGTATTATTTTGGTTGCAATTTATTTTACAGTATGTGTACTTACAGTGTACTTACCCAAGAAAGTACTATTAATATAAGGTAACTACTTGGGGTAGGGTTAGGTTTAGGGGTAGGTTCAGGGTTAGTACAGTTATTGCCTATAGTTATTGTAATGACTACAATAAGTACATAGTATGTACATGAAAAACAGGACTGTAAAATAAAGTGCTACCATTATTTATAAAAAATATATACAGGTCTTGTACAAGCTGCTTAAAATGCCTGACGAACTTGACTTTCACATTTGCTTTTCTTGCTTGGTGCTGCGTGATATCACTGCGTCTGCTGCGGCCATGGTACGGCAGCAAACATCCTATTATCCCGGAATGAGATTAAAGTTCCTAAACATATTGGCCTAGAAAATCGCAACTTTTCATTTTCCGCTGGTCTTGGCACACGATATAACTACAGAAGAGTCAAGTTTTAAATAGGAAGAATATCGAAACTCTTTGGTCATTTTTGAATGTGATGCTACTGGTCTAATTGGATTCAATGATTTATGCTAAGCTATGCTAAAAGTGTAATTGCCAGACCAGGAGATCGGCTGAATAGATTCCAAAGTGGTAAAACTGGAGAATGAGCCTATTTCCAAAAAAAAAGTGGAGTGTTACTAAATTTAGGCAAAATATTGGATGTAAAAAAGTCAGTTTTCCCTTGTTAGCATGTAGCGATGTAACTTCAGAACCTTCACCATCAAACTAACCCATTTTCTGTTGCTTATTGCCATAAATTTGCATCACATTTGCGAAATTTAGACAAGAATTAACTGCCAGAAATTGATCATTTTCCATTGTCAGTGTTGAGCAATGTATGAAGCACTGCTTGTAAAGGTAACTTTGAGACCAACCAGTTTTCTGTTGCTAATCACAGCGAATTTTAACACAAGCAAAATCTGCTTGGGGAATCTTTTCACCTTCACAGAAAACTCTCAGTTGCACAGATTACTATTAAAATGGACAAAATTTGTCTACTAAATTGTGCAGAGGAACAATAGACATTACTGGCTCAACCAGACATGTTAGTTTAAATATACAATTGCCAACAAGATGGGCTATTGGCACTTAGAGTAAATAGTCACAGAAAATGTTTATTGCATTGGTAAATTAAAAATGTAAAATACTATAAACATAGCATTAATCTTGCCATGACTTAGTAATGTTTTCTTGTTTCCCCTGAGTTTCGGTTTCTGCTTCGGCTAGTTTGGATGACTTGCAGAAAAATAGCTTGTGTGGACGGAGGCCGTATAACTGTGATGGAAAGTCGTGACCTTGGGACTTCAGTTGTGTTTATCAAACGGATTTATGGATGTGTTCGAAATAATGGCACAAAGAAAATCAGCAGTTCGCACCTCAGACAAGCTAAAAACCAGAAGCCTCTCTGCAACATTCACACACTCTTTAGTACACTCCTCCTGGTCATTGCTTTCGCATGAAGGATATACCGTTGACCCCTGACCTCGCTCTTCATTCCCATGCAGATATCTGTAGGGCATACTGATTAAACGACTGCAAAAATACTGTTGAGGGGATAAACACTCTTTTCTCCTGGAGCAGACAGATCTGGCTTCGGCTCAAGCTCACACAGCTCTTCAGCTGCATAAAATCAGCACAGCTGTGATGACTTTGGCCGCAGATGACCTATCGTGCACGATGGGGCTCCTCCAGGGCCTGGGTCGTGGGAGCAGAATGAGACTGATGTTCGAACCATTATTTGCAATCAGCTTAAAGCATATGCATATTCTCTCCAGAATTATATTTATTTCTGTTTTAGTTCAGTTAAAGGTGAAATGTGTAATTTTTAGTGTCACCAAACAGAACTGCAAAAATAATGACTCATTTCCTCTACGGGGAATTATGAGGCCAGAGACTCATCAAAGCCTATTTTAGAACCATTTTATTTCATTTTTTGCAGGCCTCGAGAGTATCTGTCTATCTGTCACGGGCGAACGGCATCTTTATTATCTGTCTCTGGCAGAGACCTTTAGTTGGAAATGCCACTCAGGCATGAGGAGATCTGAGGTGTTTAACTCTGATGTTAGCAGAGCTTTTCTCTAAAGCTGATATTCTCTGTGCCGGTTGATGAGACACAAAACACTGAGGATTTGTTAGGCTTTGCAGTTGCAGACTATGAATACGCAGGTATGAAGTATATTCACAATCCTTTCTGTCTTATATGTAATCCCTTAGAAGAGCAAACATTGTTATTAGTGGTGCTTCCCGAAGAAGTCAATACGTCGGGTTATAAAAACGATAAACATTATAGCTGAAATTATCATGTGGCTTATTGAGGAGAGGTGTGATATTCATAGTTGCAGTGTTAAGGCTTAGGTTTTTTCAGGTGGATAGAAAAATAGATTTATATTTTGCAAATTCATTGACTGTGAACGTTTCTAAACATCTAACCAAATTAATTTATTAGATTAATAAGATGTTTTATTTTACTGTATTTTTTTTAACAGCTAAAACATTTTTAAGCAAAATTTTCTTATTTATAATATTGAAATATTTTACTCAAATTTAAGGATTTTTCTGCAGTGTGGCAATAACATTTGATCAGAGAGCGTAAAAATCTCATTTAAATAATGATTTGTCGCTCCCTGTCACTCATTCCCCACCCTGAGGAAAGTAATATCAATAATCAGGCGATACAGAGGCATGTTTATCCGGGATGCAGATGCTTTGAACCTGTTAAAGCTGTGGTGAAATGTCATGTTGTGTGGCATTAGTGAATAAATCTCCCTCTTCCACCAGTCGACAATTTTCATCCCATGTTTTTGTTTTCCGTGCCACTTAATCTACAAAGACAAATATCATCTTTCTGACTAAATAGGCTGTAGTCGCTTGTGAAGGTTAGCAGAGCGCTCCTGTACCTGCTTTTCTAGTTTATCATAATTTTACCAGTCTCTCCGTTTTGCCTTGGGATCCTGCTGTATTGTATTGGCTAAGTCTGTTAGGATGAACTCGTTCGTGGCTGCCGCTTTGTCTTAACTTCATTTTGGGAAACAGAAGGGATGGAGGGTTTTATGGTTTTGCTGAAACTCATTTCAGCATAATTTAAACCAGTCGGTGTGTTCTGCCAGCCTTGGAAATGTTTCAGATGATCAGTGCCAGGTTTGACTTTACTTTGGCTCTTGGAAATCAGACAATATGACTGTTTTGAATCAAATCTGGGTACTGCCATTGGGCTAAAGCGAGAAATGGGTTGATGGAGAAATAGACAACGATCTATTATGTTATTAAGGTGCTATCAGTGAATCTGCATTCAGTGCTCATTTTAATATTCATAAACCTACAGTGGAGCCCTGATGGCCTCAGTGTGAAATAAAGTAAGATGTCGGGCTGCGTGGCAATAGCTGGCAAAGTGACGTACTGTGAAACTGAGTTTACAGCGTGAAAAATGTCCAATCAGTGGCATAATGACCTATCAAAATCATAATTGCAGCAATACAAAGCTCTTGACCTTAAACCCAGACATTTATCAGCTTTTATTGCAGGGGAGGAGTTAAGCGAGGATCTGTGCTCCCTCTAATTGAGCCTTTGCTAAGCCTGTCTTAAAATGTTACTGACCATTCCTTCCTTAGCAACTGTTGTCATATTATCAGACCATCTTTTACTCTCTTTCTGATGTAAGTCTTTTGATGCTTTATGTTGCAAACACTGTAGAAACATTAGGAACAGTTTTGCCAATTAACACTGTTATATTAGCCTTTCACCTTTGTAGCCCTGCCTTTAAAATTTTACTGACCAGCCCTTTCTTAATGGGATACTTCACCCCAAAATAATAAATACGCCATGATTTTTTCTCATAATTTATGATGGATTTTTCACTTTGTTTTGATTCAAAATCACAACCTCCATTCACTGCCATTATAAAGCTTTGAAGAGCAAGGTAATTTTTATAATATAACTCTGATTGTATTCATCTGAAAAAAGAAATTCAAATACACATAGGATGGCTTGAGGGTGAATTTTATTTTTTGGGTGAACTATCCCTTTACCGTCTGTTGCCATCCATTATATTGAGACCAACTTCTACTGTTTTTATGAAATAAATTTGGGACAGTCCTACAGTATGTGTTTGAATGTTGTAATGGAAACATTAGAAACTGTTTTGTCCATAATTGGTTTCAAATAAGTATGAAGTAACAATAATATCCATTCTGTCTCCTCCCTTTATTTTTAAGTTTAATGCTGCTCTTAGTATATTATCCAAAATGGGAGGAGCATAACAAAGGTCAGTTGTGCACTTCTGGAATTCTATTATGGATTATGTCATATCCTATCATGTGTATGAATCAGATCAGACTGGGCTTTGATTCGGTCCCCCGTGAGCCATTCTGGAGGTCTGGACCTTTCTGAAAGACTCCAGATGGACCTGGCAAATGCTGTGTCAACACTTTGGACTTCAACCTCTTGTTGCCATCGCACCAGAGCACCAGCCACTGAGACAATTAGTGACCTGGACAGAACAGACACAACAGAGTCAACTGTTTCTGTCTGCCCAGCTGCTCAACAGACAAGAGCGGCTGTATTTAGAGTTTCCCCATCCTGGCCAATTCCACACCAGCCTCTCTGGTCTTAATTAGTGATGACGGGCAGTAAATGGTGTGTTGTTATGGCCATTAAACTTTTCACCCACTGTTAGCATCATTGGCTATGCCGCCAATGAGCCACCGCTGCTTCTGTCTCCACAGTTACAGAGGAACAGGGCTCTTCCTCTCAGACTGGACAGATTCTCTGGAACTTCTGCCAAGAGCTCATCGCAGTCCAGCAGTGCCAGGACTTTTACATGAGCTCTGAGCAGGAGTGAGTGTAGACATGGAGCCAAAGTCCTTAAGGCAAATCAGTCCACTTGGTGGCAATTTTGGCGGTAGAGTGTCATAAGCGGATAGAAATAAAATTAGTGTTGGTTGATTCAAAAAACTGTTATTTCTGACAAAAATCTTACAATGGACAATTCACGAGTTCAAACTTCCTGGTAATTAATAAAGGCAAAGCGAGTTTGGCCTGCTGTCCGTGGAGAGGACTCAGGGTTCGGCGGGCTCCCGAAGCCCGGACCCTGCATGTTTTTGATTTTGAATAATTTTTACTGCCAAATTGTCAGAAAAGGTCTAAAACATTTATTAAGAATTAATAAATGCATGTATTTGACAGCAATACAACAAAATGTAAAATAACAGGTTTCTATTTAAATACATTTCTTTATTTTTTATTTCATTCCTGTGATGCAAAAATGAATTTTTATCAACATGATTTTCATTCCAATATACTTCCAATATAAGAAGATTTGATTATTTTTATTAATGCTGAATACAAGTTGTGCTAATAGTATTTTGTAGAAATCATGATGCATTCTTTCCAGGATTTAAAAAAAAAAATAGATAGTTCAAACAAAAAGCATTTATTTGTAACATTACACGTATCTTTTAGAAGTGCAGTGCATCTTCTGTGTATGAAATTATCACTTTCTTTCAAAGACAATCTTTTTGACCTCAAACTTTTGAATGCTACAGTTTACATTCAGCTCTTTCTTTCTCATTCACTGCAAAGAAAAACACTTTCTTGCGCTTTCTCTGCTTGTTGTTGTAATCATCTGATGCCCTTGTTTACTCTCAGATGTGGAAAAATCATTAAAGCTGTATTTTATCTCCAAATCTTCAACCTCAGATTACCTGCAGTCATTAATCCTGAATGAGAGCGAAGAAGATGAAGTTTAATGAATTACATTCAAAACACTGTTATTTTAATAGTATGTCAAATCACCAGTAAAATCTGACAATGGAAAATTCACGAGTTTAAACTTACTGGTAATTAATAAAGGCGAAGCGAGTTTGGCGTGCTGTCCGTGGAGAGGACTCAGGGTTCGGTGGGCTACTGAGCCCTAGGGTTATCAACCCTACTGGGCTCGGGAAGTGTGTGGCTCGCTTCCCAGCCCGGACCCTGCGTGCCATGCCTGCGTATTATTGTAATTTTTTCTGATACAATGCTTGGATAAAAGCATCAATTAATTGCATGATTTTTATATTTTCCCCACCTGTGACATTTCAGAGGTGAAAATTTTGAATAATTTTTACTGCCAAATTGTGTCAGAAAAGGTCAAAAACATTTATTAAGAATAAATAAATGCATGTATTTGACAGCAATTCAGCAAAATTTTAAATAACAGGTTCCTATTTAAATACATTTATTTATTTTTTATTTCATTTCATGTATTTAATTATTATTCCTGTGATGCAAAAATGAATTTTTATCAACATGATTTTCATTCCAATATACTTCCAATATAAGAAGATTTGATTATTTTTATTAATGCTGAATACAAGTTGTGCTAATAGTATTTTGTAGAAATCATGATGCATTCTTTCCAGGATTTAAAAAAAAAAATAGATAGTTCAAACAAAAAGCATTTATTTGTAACATTACACGTATCTTTTAGAAGTGCAGTGCATCTTCTGTGTATGAAATTATCACTTTCTTTCAAAGACAATCTTTTTGACCTCAAACTTTTGAATGCTACAGTTTACATTCAGCTCTTTCTTTCTCATTCGCTGCAAAGAAAAAACCCTTATTGTGATTTCTCTGCTTGTTGTTGTTGTAATCATCTGATGCCCTGGTTTAGTCTCAGATGTGGAAAAATCATTAAAGCTGTATTTTATCTCCTCTAGTGCTTCAAATCTTCAACCTCAGATTACCTGCAGTCATTAATCCTGAATGAGAGCGAAGAAGATGAATTTTAATGAATTACATTGAGTACTTGGTTTAGCATGTAGACAGAAGCGTTTACTGTGATAACCATCAGTAAAGCTGGTTTTTGATTGTTTGTGGGGGCTGGGTGTGGGCGACCAGGTCATACAGCAAGGTTATGGATCAATAGTCGTATGGAACCCTGTTTTGTTCTGTCCCAAGGCTATATATAACACACAGTACAGTCAAACCCAGAGTCATATTTCAAAGCTGTCTTAGTGAACCTGAGTAGTTAGTTACATAGCGTGCAATTAATCAAATCAGCTAAATAATCAAAATTCCCTATAGATGTGTGTGTACGTGCGCTTGCAAACGTGTATTTTTGTGTCAGTGACCTTCATGTCGTCACCAGAGAGTGAAATGTTAGGGGGGTTCGGGACAAATGGGATTGTTAGGGCTGAGTGACAGTTCAGTGTCGGTTGAATCTTTACCAATTATCAATCTAACGTCTCCACTCAAGTGTTACTGAACAAAATAGGAGTTGAATATTTAATGAATTTCTCTCTCTCTCTTCCCATCTATCTATCTTTTTCCATCTGCCCTCTGTCTGTTTGGTTTAGGAAGGCAATTAAAGTAAGCATATGACCTGTAACCTGAAGCTTTGACTGACCTTCATACCGCAGTAACATTTGTGAGATATTGTGTCCCGGATTGGTGCTTAGCATTCGCTCGGTAAACAAGCTGCACTTTATTGCAAAGCTGCCAGCGCATTGTGTACGCCCGTGGCAGCGTGGATAAATGCTGTTTCGTGAAGAGACTCGAAGTTGCAAACATGGTTTTCATTATGCCACAGATGGTCACTTCAAATCAGCCCAAGTCGCCCCTTATTGTGAGTGCCAGCTCCGAAATCTCTTTCCATCCCACTGTTTTTCAGCACAGCTGTTCGCGGATTGCATCACTCGCTTAAATTTAATAAAGCACAATTCAAAGGATTTTGAAAGTACCTTATTCATGCACTGACACATGCTAATATTCCAGAGCGTGAGAGTGAACATGACAGGCTGAGGAGGTCAATACATGTCCTGGAGAACTGTTAGCATTTCTATTTATTATGGCTGGGTATCGATACACATTTAGAGATTCGATTTTGATTCACAAGCCTTTGATTTGATTTCGACTTGATTCAATAATAGTTTAATTGGATTGAAAATTAAATAAATTGAATTCAGTATGGTTTGATTATTTGGTAGTGATATTAGTTTGATTCCAATCTGATTTTTTTGTGCATTTACAGGTTTGACTTTATTTTGATACATAAGCCATTGATTTAATTGAATACTTGATTTGATTTAATATATGTTTAATTCTGATCCATTTGGTTGCATTTTCAGATTCAAATTGATTCTGATTCACAAGCCCTTGATTTGATGTTTTGATTTAATTCAATATCAGTTTGGTTAAATATGAAAAATTTGTTTGGGTATATTTAAGGAACTGTGCCCAGCCTTGTAAATTAAAGAAATTCTCTCATCTATTGCTGTAAAACATATACATCACAAATTTAAAAATCAACAACCAAAAGTTATATTTAATTTCTTGTGTAAAATTATGAGGTTGTTTAGAATTTATTATAGAATTCTAAACTAGTTGTAAACACGTTTATTTGACTCCCATGATGTATAAAGAACATAAGTTTCTAGTTGTGAGTTTGTGAGACTGACTCAAATGATTAGTTTTACAAATTTTTCTAGTCCTGTCAAATAATTAATTGCAATCCAGAACACAAATGTTTGTTTACATAATATATGTTTGTGTACTGTGCATTTTTATTATGTATATATAAATATACACACATGCATGTATATATTTCAGAAAAATATGTTGTTTATATACTAAATATATTTATATATAACATAATTTATTTGAATAAGTATACATGTAAATACTGCATGTGTGCGTATTTATATATAAATGATAAATACAGTACTCGCAGATATATTTTGTAAACAAAAACTTTTATTTTGGATGTGATTAATTGCAATAATTCGTTTTATAGCGCTAATTTTTACACATTCCTGTTCATGACTGGCGTATGTAGTATTGGAAATATAATTGCAATCTTCATTTTTAACTCTACTGAAATTTATGAATTTATTATAGTAATTGAGCAAATTTTTTTTCGCAGAATTTGTAATACTTTATTTGATACTGATGTGTCACATTTTTAGGTGCGTAGTAGTGCTGAATGGCGCTGGACTTTCCCTCTCTGATCCTCTCAGAGGGTCACACATGTACAAACTACCATAATCTCTCCAGCTCCCTCCCCATGTGGATGTTTTCTGGATTAATCGAGGCAAAACCCATGTCAGCAAGTTAACAATTAGAAGTATTGCACTGGTTCGTATCTCATTTTCTCACAAATTCTCTGTTGATCATTTGGTGACATACCCATAATTCTTTGCGCACTTTGGCAGGTTTAGTATTTAGAGAATCTCGACCGTTATTTTTTTAGACAATTGAGGCAAAACCCACGTCAGCAAGACAACAGTTAGAAATATTTCACGGGTTCTTATCTCATTTTCTCACGAATTCTCCTCTGTTGATCATTTACTGACATACCCATAATTCTTAGCGCACATTTGCAGGTTCAGTATTTAGAAAACCTTGACCATTCGTTTTTAGAGAATCAAGGCAAAACCCACGTCAGCAAGATAACAATTAGAAATATCTCACTCTTATCTCATTTTTTCATGAATTCTCCTCTGTTGGTCATTTACTTACATACCCATAATTCTTTGCGCACATTTGTATATTTAGTACTTAGAGAAACTTTCTTATCCATCTTCTTTTTTGTCGTTTCTAGTCTATAAACTATATTTAACGTGCAAAGCTGACATCTCACTTCCATTTCCAAACCAATGAACAGATTGCAGACCAAAAGCATTCCAGTCTCTTTATCACCCACTTTATATATTCCAATCACCTTCTTAATGCATTAATCAGTTTTAGTGCTTCATAAGAAAAGACACAGGACATTAAGTGTTTTACAAACAGAGTGAAAATAATGTCTGACAGATGGAGTGAATCTGATAAACTGAATTCTTTAATGATTGCACCACCCATTGTGTGCATAGTGAGTGTGTGTGTGTATGTGTGTGTGTGTGTGCGCGCATATAGTTTCTGCATGTGACTGGAGAGGATTAGGGCAGTCCTGTGATGTGCCGTATTGCAACGCTTTGAGTTAATGCACCATAAGCCAGACATTTATGTCTGGAGGTTTGAGCCTGACTGTGACTGCTAGCTGTCCTTGTGCAGTTTAGAGTTACAAACCAATCCATTACAGACCTGACCGCAGTAATTACAGTAATTAAAGGTGTTTGCTAATGCAAGCTTCAGTATTATTATTGCTCATACTTTGTCTAAGTGATTCAAATAAATAGAGGATAGATTTACACAGTCCTGCTCCAAGAAAGCAGGATTCAAGAATTCTGAGAAGTTTTAGATTTCTTTTTTTTTTTTTCTTCTAATGAAAACAAAGCATGTTTATTTATATTTCAAGCATATCTTTTATTTTGTTTAGCAAGTATATTTTATTTGTAATTTATTATTATAGATTGCTTTTTTATTCAGTCTATTTGGACATGCAAATATTTATTTGTTGGCTGGTTTGTTTGTTTTGTCAAGCATATTTTAAAAATGTCCTCCATTCTGTCAAGCAAATCTATTTTTATTGTATTTTTTTTCTGTGTGGCTAAACATATATATGTATATATGTGTGTGTGTGTGTGTGTGTGTTCTTTCTTTCTTTCTTTCTTTCTTTCTTATGCATCCTCTATTTATTTTTTATTAATATATTTTCCACCATTTTGTCAAGAAAATTAGTTTTGATTCAATTTTTTCTTTATGGCCAAGCATGTATCCATTTTATTTTATTTACTATATTATAAACTTTGCTTTTAATCTATTTATACATTTTTGTCCAATTTATAAAGCAAATGTCTTTCTTTCTTTTTCATATTTACATATTTTATCCAGAGTTAACGATGAACCTAATTTTAAGGGAATAATTAAGTTGTTACTCACCTGAATGTCGTTCCAAACCTGTATGACTTTCTTACTTACACACACAAAAAATATATTTTGAAGAACGTCGGGGTCCGAACAACCCTTTGACTTGTCATTGTGTGGAGAAGAAAATAAGTCAGAAATACAGGTTTGAAACAACATTACTAGAGCCCTTATTTTTGAGTTATCATTATTGCTTCTACTTTTCTACAATGTCTGATGTATCGTTTAATTTCTTCCTGGTGGATGATAAAGCATGCAAAAGAAAAACTGCAGCCGTCATAGACCTTGACACATTCGCATACTAAAATTCCTGGGACGAGAAAGTGCAGCTGACTTGTGTGTGTTTTGTGCTTTAGTGTCAGTGTAATTTTCAGAGCTGTTACAAACTAAACCTTAGATGACGACATCGTGTCTAGAGCCTAGTAATCTCACTGGACATGCTCTGTATGGCACACGCAGATGATGAGAGGTCATCAAAAGGACACGGGAGAAGTTGCTTTTTAAGTGTCTATCGAATTAACTTTGATAAAATAGCCAAACAAACATTATTTTTCAAATTAATGGCCTGATTTTAATTGTTGGCATGATTAAGTCAGTCTGAAAGGAGCCTGTTGTGTCTTTTCGTCTACAGTACCCCATCATTTTCTCTTTGCTGCTCTTCTTTGTCTTGTTTCTGGCTCTATTGATCAGTTTATTATCTTCCTGACTGTGTTTTAATGAAGTGGAGGCCTGTCTGCGCAGTGCAGTGCAGAGACGTCCAAATTTGTGACCAGAGATGTTTCTGTGGCTGTACACATGAGAAACATTAGTGTAAAGGAGTAAAATATTTTTTTTGTCTTGTACGTTGTACATTGGCTGCACGTTTTTTTAACCTATTAGCGTTGTTTACTGGGGAAAATGCAACAGACAACCTTTTTTCAAATGTCAGAATGATGGAACTCCTTTTGAACTCGATTTTGAAAGAAATAATTTTTTATAGTTACTAGTTACTTCCCACAAATAGTAACTGAGTTACATCATTATAAAAGTAACTAATTAACAGGAAAAGTAACTATTCAAATATGTCAAATAATGTCCCTAATATAAATATATTAAGTTAATGAATGTTATTATAGAACACTGTACGCTGATCTACACTATTTTAATGTTTCTGCGGGACAATGTGAGGGACAGCTATCAAATTTAATATACTATTGCAAATATTATTAACTCTCTAAATGGACACCTTGGGAATAGAATCGCCATAGTAGGGTGGATCGCCATCCAAAAGGATGAACTGAGCCTATAATAAAATTATAGTAACGGCGCAGTAACGGTAATGGTGCTGTAACGGGGAAAATTTTATTACTCATTACAGGGGGAAAAAAATGCTGTTAGTAATGCCCTTTATTTATAACGCCGTTATTCCCATCACTGGACATGGATAATATGTAAAGTTACATGTGGATGATTGCATCTAATATGCAGCCTTTGTGATAATACTACAGTGTTTCTTATAGGGCTTAATATGATATTATGAGGCTTTATTAGTGGATGTGCCAGGATTGTGCTGTTTATAATCCTGAATGATTAATCCGGGCAGATGTGAGTTCCTTCAGTTGTTTTTTGGTCACTGGTTTATACATTTGTCATAGTTCAGTTAGCGAAGCTATTGAAGCCACAGGCATCATTTCAATCCTGTATGTGCATGAGTAATTTTGCCAGAATCCAATTAGAGAGCCGTTAAAGGGGATTACGGCACACTTAGTCCTGCTCTCCCCAACCTGATTAAAGGGTTTATAGAGCTTTTACAGTGTTGTGCTTTACAGACAGGTTTAAACCCGATGAGCTTGAGAAGATCGGCCCAACATTGTTTTGTCTGCTTCATCTGTCACTGTGCTTTGGTTTTGGAAAGGCTTAACACACTGAACCTGTTGGTGACAGGGTTCAGAGCCATCTCTGGTCTGGTGAGCAGAGATTTATCTGTTAAACCTCAGAGATCAGAGAGGTCTGTGCGTGTTTCTGAAACTAAGCCTATTTTGGGGACCGTTAAGATTGAATTTTGACATTATTTTGATTGTGTTCTCAGAATATTCTCAGAGAAATGTCGTTTTCATTACTGTACTGCAGAAATGTATCATATTATTGAAATTGTAAACTAAGTTTAAGTATGTATGAATCATGGTTGGGTTGTTTTTGTATTGATTTTACTTTTAAAAATTATTTATTATTATATGGGTTGTATGATTTTAATTGAAAAAATAATTTAAATGATTAAAAATTCTTTAGACAGGATTTTCATTCGAATAATTAAACTTATAAATTTTACATTATTTTGATCATGCTCTCTGAGTACTCTCAGAGAATTGTCATTTTCATACTGTACTGCAGAAAATTATATTATTTCAAATGTAAAGTAAGTTTGAGTAAGTATAAATCATGGTTGGGTTGTATTTTTATTGATTTTAATTTTAAAAATAATATAAATTATCAAAAAATAGAATAATGGAATGGAAATTAGATTTTTAGTTGTGGAATGTGCTTAAATGTCATAAAAATGTGCAAAATTAGGGTAGGATTTTCTTTTCATGTAATCGTGCAGGAATTTCTTTTTGATTTTTGGGTGAAACATGATTTGAATATATTTACATTTTTAATACATGTGGTACTTATGCAAGAAACACAGTTCGAATCTGATTTCCTAATACTGTTTCTCTTTCTTCCCATCTAAAACAAAAGCCAAGAATAAATGAATTATGTTTTGAGACCAATCTGGTTTAAAAGATGGTAAGGCTTATGGTTTGTTTTTATTGTTGAGTATGATCTTTGGAGGTTGAGGAGATGTCACTGGAGAATATCATGTCATTGTTCTCAATCCAAGCGCTTTCTGGTGCCTTTGGCCCCGGTCGAGTATTCGTCCCTGTGGGACTCCGGTTGTGAGTCGGAATTAAAAAACTATTGGAAAATTGAGGTGCTGACCCGTCTTGCTTTCTGAAACCACATCCGTTAGGCACTGATTGTTTAGGACCTGATTACCAGCAAATCCTTGTGGTCCAGTCCCCCACTATGCGGAAGGAAGGCATTTGGGCCCCCCGTCGACGCCACATATGTTTCAGACTACATGTGCCAGTCGACTGACGCATCGCACAATCACCACGGCAACCTCCGCCACGCCAGAACGTGGCGTTCAGCATCACAGAGTTTGAGCTCACCAGATCCGTCAAGGTCGCAGTAAACAGTCCACTCAGCACAAACACGCTCATTCAGAACCCCAGGAGAAAAACTCACGACAGCAAACATGACTGTACAGCCCCATCAACAAGCTAACACTTCCTGCTATGTCACGCAGACATGATGTTCTGTGCAAGATTGACAGCTTTGCACAATCCTGCTCCAAGAAAACAGAATTCACAGCATTGTAGTGAAGACTGGAATTCTCTGAGAATTTTTTTATTTATTTATTTTATTTTATTTTTTCTAATAAAAAAAACAAAGTATGTTTATTTATATTTTTAAGCATATCTTGTATTTAATTTATCAAGTCTGTTTTTATTTGTAATTTATTATTATAGATTTATTTATTCTATATTTATTTAGTCTATATTTGTTTTTATATTTGAGACATGCATATATTTATTTGCTTGTTTGTTTCTCTTTTGTCAAGTATATTTAAAAATATTCTCCATTTTGTCAAGCAAATCTATTGTTACTATATTTCTTTTTTTCTCTGTTTGGTTAAACATATATATATATATTCCACCATTTTGTTAAGAAAATATATTTTTATTCTGTTTTTTTCTTGGCTTTAATGCCCAGACTGAAGACCAGTGAGACAATATGACAGTTAATCATCCATATTTATTTTCCAAAAAGTAAGGAAGGGAAAGAACTAAAATGAGGGGGTAAAACAAAGTAAACGATCTCCGGATCGTTCTCCTTTGAAACTCTCCTTCACTCGTACGTGCAGGGCTTAGTGCTGTGGTGTGTGTGAGTCACTCTCTGTGATTGAACTGATCGTTTCCTCTCCCGCGTCCTCTCAGTATCCTCTTCGCCCCCTGAACACAATGAATGATAGCAGGTTAGTTTCACAGGTAAACTTATCTAGTTAGGCGGGCAGAAACCAATTCTCCTTTCCGCTGAACGGGCTGTGGGCAAACAGGTGAGTATCGCCGGTGAGGTTGCAGGTGCACATTAAAACGTTGCGGAACACAATACACTCGTCCTTGTCTGGAATCACAGACTATGCGGTTCAGGTAAGTAGTTCAGGTGAGTATTTCAGGCAAGTAAGATTGTGTGATAGATAAGCTTTGTATCTTACGATCCCCACAGACAACAGGCTGAAGAGTGCTCGGTTCAGGTGAGTGTGGCTTTGGTTCTCTTTGTCTTGGCAGCGAAGGATCAACTGTGGTTCTGTGAAATCTCATGAGGCTGAGGTAGGAAGAACAAGAGGTAAGCGAAGTTACCTCGAGCTCCGACAAAGAGCTTCTGAACTGCCTGGCATTTAAACTGTGTTCCTGATCGCCGCTAGGTAGTTCCAATTAATATTCAGGTGACTGAGAGCGAGTTACTGTGTCTGACCTGAGATCAGGAGATCAGATATATTTTTTATATTTATATTTATATATATTATTATATACTTATTTTTATGTACTTAATGTACTTATTATTAACATTCATGCTACTTAAAAAACTAGATCATAGCAAAATCTTTGCCAAAGTCATGAGTTTAATTCCCGAGCCAGGGAATGCAAAAACCGTTAAAAAATTTATTCCTTAAATGCAGCACGTAAGTATTGGTGTTTGCAACATGCTAACGTCAAACTGCACTGAAATCAATTGTGAACTGATTTCTCTTCAAGCTTTATTTGTGTAAAACGCTAATTTATGAGTTCAAAATCGGTCAGTTATGCGTGTCTGTTTCAATTAAGAAGTCTGTGGACATTGAGGCAACTCTTTAGGTTTTGTAATAGAACCTCAGTCAGACAGCCAGAGTCTCAAACTAACCAATCAGAGATGGTGCTTAGTGAGGGAAACGTCCGCCAGTGCAGTGATACAGGAACTCAAGTGAGACACGGACGTCTTGAATAAATCTCCTGTCCTCAGACATCCAGAAGCTTTTGTGTATTTTGGAGAAGTCAGTAAAGTGTGATAATGGCTCAGATCTTCAATGACTGACCTTAAAACAGACCATCCGCTGACCTTCAGTGAAGAGAGAAAGATGGAAATCTCTCAGCGTGTGGGGGAGGGCGGAATGAAATGTGTTCATTTTTGGGTAAGCGTTTCGTGTAAGGCAAAGTGTGTTGGTGTGCGTGCGATTGTCTTATACGCTAAAAGAAAGAGTCAAAGGTGGAAGAAAAGATTAAAGGGAGGATTAAAAGTGACCTTGAAGTGTCTAAGAGGTGAAAAAAGGCAGACAAGAAAGTCCACACATCGTCACGCCTCTCCAGAGGTCTGTGTTTTAATAGTGTTTTCTTGTTCGTGCTGTATCTGATACTCCATTGAGTGATCTGTTGTGATGCCCTCGAGATCTGGAGCCTTGGCACAGACGTAAAAGTCAATGGTGACAAAACCTCTGTTCTAAACACAAGTGAACAACACAAAACTAAAAAATATAACATAAAATCATGTAGCACACATAAATATTGAATAAAATACAATTAAAATAAATCAGACTTATCAAATCTGTTTGTCGATGTAACTATCTATGGGCTGGTTTTACTAAACAGGGCAAATTAGCGCGATTCCAAAAGAAATTTTGGTGGGTGATTAACAAATACAGATGCAAAAACTCATTTACATATCGACAGATGCAGTATACAAAACCTAGCACAAATCATGCAGTGGCTCATAAAAAAGCCACAAATAAATCAATGTATGGGAAACACTGCAGTAATTTGACGAGCACAAAAGTTAGTAAATCTCGTAGCGTGATTCTTTAAATACACTCCTCCCATATATTTTGCATCAGAAAGAAAACTCCTAGAAATGCATTTTCAATACAGTCAGGTGCAAAAATAACTGTGTCCATGCCTTTTCAGACCTAATTCGTCACTGAAAACTAATCTTTAGAAAAACTATCTATCTATCTATCTAAATGCTGTCTAGGTAGGAGGCTCACTGGTTTTTGTAACAGGGCTATAGAGTCTGGCTTAGATGTTTTTCTTCACGAGCTTGCAGTATTAACCCCTTAAGCTGGAGTTTATCTGCTCTGCAAAAGTCAAACATTCATGATGAGTCATCGGCACACATGCTCATTAGGAGCCGTTAATGAACAGGAAGCCTAGTGTGTGATACCACTGGTGGTCTGTTCGTACAACATAAACTGTATGTCTGTAAGACGAAATATGACAGTGAATGAGCATAGAATAGAATGATATTTGCATACAAAGCTCCCCTTCGGCCAGACACACATACTCTGTATGAATATGCAAATGCAGTCACGAATGCTTGGCCAATGCACTGCATGCGTTCTGTTGTACATAACGACGTGCTTAACATGCCTTCTTGTGTTACTGTTATGGTGACAAACCTCAGCACTCAAGGGGACAATAGAGTTTCTTTTAAATGTCTGTGACATGAATGTGAGTTATTCATGCAGCTAGAATGTTTATAAGATCTAAACTAACTTTAATCGGTTGTTCTGACCTGTAGGTTATGATAATGCCTGCTATGTTTAATTGTATTAACTTTTTTAGTATAGTTTAGTTTAGTTTAGTTTAGTTTCTCAGTGCCAGTTTGATTGTTTTGTTATTGTTTAAATAATATTTGTTTAAATGTCCTTATTTAAATAATATGTATAATTTACAATAATAATATTATAAACAAACAATTATTATTATTATTATTATTATTATTATTATTATAACAAACAAACATCGGTGGATTAAAGTATGGGCCTAAAGTATGAGTATTTGCCCAAAGCTTGATTATTGTGTTTATAATAATTATTTTTTATTACTATTTAAACATGTCACATCAAATTTTATTTAAAAACATCAGTGTTTAAATATTTATACATAACAGTAATAATAATAATAATATTAATATTAATATAATAATAATAAAATAATGCTTTATCATTAATACTACTATGAATAATAATTATTATTATTATTTTTATTATTAATAATAATCATAAATAATTTTATTATTATTTTTGTTGTTGTTGTTGTTATTACAACCAACAAGCATAGACCGATTTAAATATGTTCTAAATTATTATTAGCATTTATATATAGCAGTTATTCATATTTACCCAAAACTTGATAATTATGTTTAAATTTAATTAAAATAAAATCAGTGTGAATTTGTTGTGCTATTCTAGTATACGCAAAAATGTTGTTTTGTTGGCTGCTGGGTATACTGACATCATAATCCATCCTTATCAACAACACATGCCATTTTTAGAAAAAAAAACACACACAATCAATAAAAGCAGTTCCCTTTTGACCCCTGTCTGTCAGATAGACATTAAAAGTGAATTTCCCTGTAGAATTCAGCTCAAGGAAATTGCAACATGTTGATGTATTTCGGCTTCACCATGTCCTGTTCACAGACATTACCGAGCTCAGCCATCACCACTGAAACACATTTACATTCCTCAATTCTTATAGACCACAAGACTTTTATTTGAAACATGCTGTCTAAATCCGCTTCGGTCACAATCTGAGATGGAAGGCGTGGTTTAATGGTCTAATCGTAAGCATCTAATCTGGCTCTTTCTCTGTATTAGAAAGGTCATACATTGTGCAGCGGTGGCCGTGCGGACTCACGCATCTAAAGTATTTTTGCTCTTATCATTTCTGCTCCGGACAGATTCTAGGAAGTACTAATCCTCTAATGGGATGGCATTGACTTGCGGCATCGATTGCGTGTTTGTCTGAAGGAGGAGATTCCTTGGGGACTCCAGCACCAATGTGTTTCTGCTCCGCTTCGCCTGTTTTGATAACATTGTTCAAACAGCATGTCCTCGACCCTGCTTCCGACGTCACGCTTTTCAGTTGAATGAGAGCACTTCATTCAAATAACACAGCTGCCGACCACTTGAAGATAGAGGACAAGAGATCATTGAGAGGAGAGACACAAGTTGTCACTTTTTGTAGAAACGGACTAAATAAGCAGCTACTTCCAAACTGACCACCAAGATTTGTTCCTATTTATTTTTTATAATTCCAAGTTTTATGATCAGCTTCACAGCTATGCCACAGAAATGTTATTTTAGTTTAGTTCATAATTTATTTGATCTCATTTCACAATGCTAATTTTCCCTAATTCTCATTTAATAAAGACTGCTGCAATGTAATTTTCAGTATTTAAAAAATAATAGTGACTCAGTATATCATGACACTGTTTATGGTAATACTTTATTTTACAGTAACACCTATTAGTTGCTTATTAGCATGCATATTACTAGAATATTAGCCATGTATTAGTGCTAAATAAGCCTTATTCTACATCCATAATCTTACCCAATACCTTAACCTAACAGCTACTGCACTAACTATTAATGAGCTGCAAATTAAGAATTTATTGAGGGGAAAAGTCATGGTTAATAGTTAACAAGTGTAACCTAAAATGTTGTTTGCTTGCAAAAAAGAGTCCCACAGCCCGTTCATCAGTCAACATGTTTTTAGGAGGCCATTAAAAGTCTTTTACTGACTTTTTTTCTTACAATTGCGAGGTTACATCTCGCAATTCTGACATATTTTCTCAGAATAGCCTGATATAAACTCGCAATTCTGAGAACATATCAGTCTTTTTCTCCTCAAAACTGGACTTTATAACATGCAATTGCGAGTTTACTGTATATCTCACAATTCTGAGAAAAAAGTAGTCCGAATTTATTTCCCGCAACTGTAACTTTATAACTCCCAATAGTGAGTTTCTGAGAAAAAAGAGAGAGAGAAAAAAAAAAGACCAGTTTTGGGTCCAATTAACTTTCATTGTAATTTTTTCTTACATTGAAAGTCAGTGGGAACTGAAAGCGTTCTTCTAAATGTGGTTTTGTAATATCTTCTTATATTTTGCAAAATATATCTTCTTATACGTTTCCACAGTTGATTGACTGCATGATTTCACTCCGTCTCATCTCTGCATGCTGCTCTGGCTCGCTCCAGTCATTTGGGATGGGAATTGGGTCAAACGTGCTTCCTGTGTTCTCCATTCATGCAAACACGCACCCCATCACCCAGACCCATGCAGAAAAATCTCTCTGCTGCACACACCTGGGATGTTTGGCCTTTTGATTTGGCTCTCTGTCCACATGACTGAAGATCGTAGTTCACTTCAGAGATCCTGTGTGTGACTCATAAACAAAACAGTGACCCAGACTTTTCACTGAATTATAGAGACTTGATGCTGCTAATATTTTTAGGGGGCACCAGTGGACATTAAAGGGGTCATATGATGCGATTTAAAATTTTCCTATGTCTTTGGAGTGTTAAAAGCTGTTAGTGCATAGATAAGATCCCTAAAGTTGCGAAGATTAAAGTTTCAAAACCAAATATTTAAAAAACCATAAAACCATATAACCGATATTCTTTCTAAAAGTTATGACTTGTCCACACACCCCTAAAATGGCTTGTTTAAACACGCAACCACTTTTCTAAGTCACAGAGTGGGTTTATTTTCAAACGCCACCCAAAAGTTTATGCAAAGAAAGAAGGCGGAGCTATTATTCTCACTAGTGTTGCTGCCGGTTGCTGGACGTGCTGTGTGTTATTGTAAAAGTGAAACTACTTTGTTTGTGCTTCCAAAAGAGGACATAACTAGAAATCAGTAGTCAAGTTGTATTCACAACTTAGAATATTAGAGTGTGTTCAGCGCATTTACGGAGGATGGACTCCTAAAACCTGGAGAGTAGCATATGCTGGCTGTACACAGAGACTATAAAGTGAAACAATTCTACCTCTGCAAGGACAGTGTGGTGCTTCTGACTCACAACCTTTAAGTAAGTTACATTTAGTTTTAAAAGAACCTGCTACTTACTATTCAAACGCAAGTTTTGAGCAGTGAAAGGTTGCGCTTGTTGTTTGTTGTCCGATCATGAATGCAGACATGGCGTTATGTTTACGAGGCAGGATGCAACGCAACTCGTAAAATTACAGTATAAGTCATAAAAGTCAGTAATTATGTCACCGCTGGATGCAAAAAATGCCTCATTTGTAATGTGTTTTATTGTTTTTGTCGTAATCACGTTACGGTAAGGGGCGTAACATTCCCGCCACATGCTTGTGGTATTCGGCCAATCAAAGTGCACTGGATAGATGGCCAATCAGAGCACACCTCGCTTTTTTTGAACGATGAGCTTTCTACAAATTGACTCATTTCAGGAGGCGGGGCTTGGAGGAGAAACAAAAATGTACAGGATGTGGAAAATAATGTGTTTTTTGCACCTTAAATCGCATAAACACATTGCATTACACCAAATACACAAAACAATGTTCTTTTTAGCAACATTATATAACCCCTTAAACTTAGACAAAGCAAGTGTTTCACTGCATAGCTATTATTATATTGTTTATTTTAGCACTGTTGGAACTCGGTATGCAAGACTGAAACTATGTTTATTATAATACACATTCAGTCTGTTCAGATAACAGCTGAACACTTTGTCAAAATTAACCCAGAATGGATCAGTTTATTTCTCAGTAGTGAAAAGAATCTGAGACAACAACATAGAACGCTTTTATCATCTTTAGCAATAAAGATGATGGATGAATCTGTTCACTTTGTGTAAAATGTATTTGGCAGTCACAAACAACCTGCAAGTGTACAGCACACATATTGGACTTCAAACTGACTTTTAAAGAAAACTTGAACTTGCCTCAAACAACTTGTGTTTCCTTGGAAAACGCAAATCATTTGTTAGTTTTTGGTGCCTTGAGAGTGTCAGAATTTAATCCACAATTTATTTTTTTCTTTTCTCCACTGTTCTATTCATTGAAAGTTGTCTTTAATATGACAAATATAACTTTATCCTAATCAAATTCTGTCTTTTTGGGTTTTTTTTCATTTCAGGCTGCGATGTTTGGTGAAACAGTTGGAGAGAGGTGAGGCTTCTGTTGTCGACTTAAAGAAGAACCTAGAATATGCTGCATCCGTTTTGGAATCTGTCTACATTGAAGAAACAAGGTAAGCATGACACATACAGTAGATTGTCCATTTCTCTTAGTCTTTTTCTTTTGGCAAATATTAAATCAACAAATCTGGGATCAGAGGTATATGTTGTTCCTAGAGTGTGTTTAATCTCTAAAGCTGCTCTTAAACCTCTGTTTGAAAAATAAAAGGCAAATGGAAGAGGGATTGCATGTGTTCTGTAATGCTGTCTCCTCACTGCCATGAGTATTTGATGCGTTTTTAATCACTTGTTTAGACTGGAATGGAAACATTGGCAACCATTTGAGAGGAAAATGTGCCACACATCAAATTTAATGCAAGTTTTGCATTACCCTTATGCTTTTCCAAACCCGTTTGATTGACATTTTTGCTGAATCTTCCTGTTTTTAATTCTTTTTTATGCACTTGTAATGAATAGCGACTGGAGCTTTCAGGCTACAAAATGGAGTATCATAATTATAGTCCATACAAGTTTGTGTGCCATATTGTGTTTCCCATATCATACTTTTTTCACGAGAGAAATAGCAATGCTTTTGTGAATGAACTATTTGATTCTTTTTTGTTCTGTTTCAATGATTCGTTCCTGAATTGAGTTCTTATAATCAACTCAGTGATCCATTCGCAGCACCCTGTGACGTGATGATCAGATATGTTGGTTTGTATTTCAGTTACAGTGAAGTCACAATTAAGATTTTTTATCTCATAATTCTGGCGGTCAATTATGACTTTTTGTCATAATTTTGAAATCCAATTTGATCTTTTAACTCATAATTATGACATCATAATTTAAACTTTTTGTATCCGCATTATCATTTTGTATGACAGTTTCAACTGTCACAATGAGGTCTTATCTCATAATTTTGAGTTTTCACAATTTTGACTTTAATTTTGTCTTGTATCTCATTATAATGTCATAATTTGGATTTTTTTTTGTATCAGAATTATCATTTAGTATGTCAGCAGTCACATGTTTAGGTGATCAGACATGTTGGTTTGTATTTCCCTTGTCTTTGAAGTGGAATTGTATATTTTTATCTTTTTCTTGCCATCCCTTTTGCTCAGAGGCGTTTTGGCTGAAATTTCATCTGACGTGATAGAAAGTGACATGACTTACCCATTTAGTGTCTTCAGACAGCAGTCGTGTCTTATATGTGTGTGTGTGTGTTTGTTCCCGCAGGCGGTTGGTGGATACAGAAGATGAGCTCAGTGACATCCAGTCTGACTCTGTTCCCTCTGAAGTGCGCGACTGGCTGGCGTCAACTTTCACACGTCAGATGGGGCTGATGTTGAGACGGTCGGAGGAGAAGCCGCGATTTCGCAGCATTGTGCATGCGGTGCAAGCAGGGATATTTGTGGAAAGGTGTGTGAGGATTTCTCCAAAGCTGACGGTATAAAGTAAACTAATTTAAACCCTACAGGCATCCCACAGGTGATAGATGGAAACCTTCAAAGTACCTTAAGCAGGGCCTGAATCATAGATCGATCAGGACTGACCTGTGACCCTGCTGTGCATTTCCTGTCTAGTCTCATATTTCCAGCACTGCATGCTCCTAAAATATGAATTTTAAAGAACATCTAGAGTCAAACAAGGGATTTCCCCCCTTTTTTATTTCCCAGAAGCTCTCACACACTGACGGGAGTGTGTTATCTCTTTCTGACAGGATGTACCGACGGACCTCCAACATGGTGGGGCTGAGCTATCCGCCCAGCGTGATCACGGCCTTGAAGGTAACGGAACGAGCCAATCAGATTCTAGGTTGTGACCTCAAATGCACATATGCACAAACACACACACAATCTGGTCACAGCATGAATGCAGAACGTGTGAATGCGACACATTTTGAATGCACAATAGCTTATGTGAAAACAACAAGGGGGAGATGGCAAAATCAAACAGTCTCCAAGCAAACAGCCCTGTTTAATCAACCGAAGTGCACAACTGATCTTTTCCTCGGCCAGCTGGGTTACCTGGCACACACACACGCTTTAGACAGGACAGAGATTTGAGCCTCTTTTTTGCGTAGTTGTCCAGTAGAATGCAGCTTATGTGGATAACATGGATTTCTATTTATCACAAACACGCAAAATCACACACTTGATTTATTTAAATGGATGTGATAAATATCTATATGTTGACCCTACATTGTTAGGGTCAAAACTATCGAGTTTTCTTTTAAGCCAAAAATAATTAGGATATTAAGAAAAGATCACGTTTCATGAAGATATTTTGTAAATGTACTACTGTAAATATATTAAAACTTATTTTTTTATTAGTAATATGCATTGGTAAAAACTTTATTTGGACAACTTTAAAGCCAATTTAATCAGTATTTGAATTTTTGTTTTATTTCCAAATAGTTGTATTGCGGTCAAATATTGTAATGTATAAAAAAATTGTCAAACATTGACCCTTATGACTGGTTTTGTGGTCCAGGGTCACATATTATATACTGAATATATATAATATATACCATATACTAAATTTGCGGTCATTAAAAAAGATAAAAAAGTTAAAGGAAATTTATTGTTTTCAACACTGATGATAGTAAATGCTTCTTCAGCAGCAAATCAGCATATTAGAATAATGTCTAAAGAATCATGTCACGCTGATGCTGAAAATTCAGCTTTGCATCACAGAAATGAATCACGGTTTAAAAATATAAGGGAGCAGGGATTTTAAATTGGAATTATTTTTCACAAAATTACTGCTCTTGCTTGATGTTGATTAAATAAATGCAGCTTTTGTGTTTATGAGACTTCTGTCAAAAACCTAAGAAAAACTTACCAAACTCAAAACTTTTGAATGCTAGTGTATTACGCAAATGCAAAATATGCTGATTTTAATCCTTTTCTCCATATGAAA
Source organism: Enteromius mattozi (assembly GCA_032359235.1). Classification (NCBI taxonomy): domain Eukaryota; kingdom Metazoa; phylum Chordata; class Actinopteri; order Cypriniformes; family Cyprinidae; genus Enteromius; species Enteromius mattozi. The sequence goes on from JAUMHE010000082.1 coordinate 13,815,216, forward strand.
TTATAGTCCAAATTATACATCCAGCTATCTGCTGTGATTCGATCACGAATGCCATTTCAGAGCTGTTATCAGCCGCATCTATTCTCCTATCAGCTTCTCATTCATTTTTGATTTCAACAATTTGTGGCAGGACGGCTTAACGTTACTCCCTTTTGTCATTTCAGTCATAAATCCACAATCTTTTAAAATATTCTTTTGTTCAGTTGCCTAATCCAAAATTCTGGCTGTCTGCAATAAAAATGATTGTCAAAGATGTTCTTCCATAGGGCTGTGTTTGGAATATTACTATTCTATATACTCTATATTCTATATACTATTCTACTTTTAATAACCCTTTTACTGTGTCAAATAATTCAGAAGTGTGCTATATGGTCACTTCAGGTGTAAAATAAAATAAAAAAGAATTCAAATTAATTTCAAATAAATTAAATTACATTACATTAAATTAAATTAAAACATAACTTTTATGTCTTTACCCAAAACTTTAAACATACAGCATTTGTAAACATCCAACCCCATTTAAATTCTACATGCAACCCAGCACAGACCTTTCTCTGAGGTGTGTGGATGAAAGTCAGATGAACGGAATAATGTGGTGTCCTAGTGGTTAAGCCTCAAGGCTGGTATGACAAAGGGTGAAGGTTCAAACTTTGGAAATGGAATAGAGATCTCCTGCAGTCCTTTATAACTCTTGTGCTCTTGAGTGAATCAGTTTGCTTCTCATTGCTTGATGTGCAGGTAAATGTAAAAAGTGTCTGCTGGGTGAGAAGAATAAGTAACAGAATACTAATACAAATCTTCTTATCAAACAATAGCAGTAATTTGCTGGCTCTGTCCACCTAATCTTAATAGAAAATGAAGTTCATAAGCTGAAACTAATAACGGCTTCGTTTTATAAGAGTTTCTAATCCTTTTGCCTTGTCCAGACTTCATTTATAAAGATGTGTAGAGTCACATGTTTTAATGTTTTTGAAAGAAGCCTCTTATGCGCACCAAAACTGCATTTTTGTAATCAAAAATACTGTAATATTGTGAAATATTATTATAGCTTACAATAACTGTTTTATATTTAATATATTTTAAAATGTAATTTATTCCTGTGATGCAAAGCTGAATTTTTTAGCATCATTACTCCAGACTTCAGTGTCACATGATCCTTCAGAAATCATTGTAATATCTACATTTACTGAAAATAATACTGAAAGAAATTACTGTTTAAGAAACAGCAATTATTTAAAATAGATTTTTTGTAGCATTATAAATGTTTACCGTCATTTTTGATACAAATTAATGCATCCTTGTGAAATAAAAAAATAATTGTTTAAAAAAAATCTTACTGAGACAAACTATGCAGTACATACTATATTGTATTGTAAAAATAAAAAAATAAATGAATAAAATTTATTTAAATAAATAATTCATGATATTAATGTTACTATAATAAATTATCATTAGTTTGTTCAGGAATATTTTAGATCTGTTTACGCTTCTAATTTTTAGCATAGAATCAAATGCACAGATTTTAGGATCAAATCTGATTGCAAGAGTGTTTTATAAATGAGGCAGCAGGTTTGTACTGGATGTCCTGGTGGCTTTGCAGACAGATTTTGGCCTCTCTCTTGATTTCACAGCACTCAGTGAATCTGCATATATATCTCCACATACGGCCTAAAGCTATTGAAAGCTCTCAGCCGTGACAGACAGAGTGCAGGACAAATATTCCAATCTGAGAATGTGAATATTTAATGCAGCATTTTGCAAATGTTCATTGCAACCAACTAATCAAACCTACATAGAACTTTCTTTGAAAGTGATGAGATGAAATAACGGAGGGTCAAACTTAGAGTGGATGGAGGAGAGAGAGAGAAAAAATAGAGAACCCATAAACCACAGGCGGCCATAACGGAGACTAAATCTCCTGTATTATTACTGATGTTCATTTCATGACTCAGGATTGAGGGGTACAATGATAGAATCACACATCGTTCATCACAGTCCCTGTTTATAAGGTCTGAAAGTAATTTATACGCTATAAAAAAAAAAAAATGAGGCTGGTATTACCACATTATGTAAACGCAGCAATTTCAGGACTGTGAACATCTTATCACGTTTATAGGCATCATAAAGCCTCAGTTGCTCTTTCATACCTCTTAAGATGCGAAGAGATCTTATTTGTGATGTGTAATTTCTATAGGAAGTTACGAAAAGCTATACTATATACACTATTGAAAAGTAGTGTCAAAGATTTTTTTTCTTGAATTGAATTTAGACTTTTATGCAGAAATAACGCATTTAGTATTCTATTCTATTTCAAGTAAATTACATTTTAAATTATATTCAAATAGAATATTTGTTATTAAAATAAATAAATTCAGGATTGTTCATTAAAAAGGAAAAAAAAATGTACCGACCCCAAACTTTTTGAATGGTAATATATTAGTGCTGTGTAACGACTAACTGTGATTAATCGCATCCAAAATAAACTTTTTTGTCTGCATAATATATGTATTTGTTCTGTGCATATTTATTATGTATATATAAATCCACACACATGCATGTGTATATATATATATATTTATATATATATCAGAAAAATTGGTTTTGTTTGTATATGAAATATATTATAATAAAATTATAAATACATGTAAATATTTTCAAAATCTATACTGTATTTATATATACATAATAAATATGCACAGAACACACACACATATATAATGCAACACAAAACTTTTGTTTTGGATGCGATTGATTGCGATTAATTGTTGGACATCACTGTAATATTAATATTTTATGTCACTACAGTATATTTATATGGTAAATTTGTCTTTTTGTTGTTGATCTAGCATGTGGACACGTGGTCATTTGACGTCTTCACACTGAATGATGCCAGCGGAGATCATGCACTGAAATTTATTTTTTATGAACTTCTCACCAGATATGACATAATCAATCGCTTTAAGGTAAGATGCTCTCTCTTTCCTTTTTTTTTTTTTTTATTTACCTTCCATAGCAACACCCTAGCAACCACCTAGAATGCCCTAGCAACCATTCTGAGGTCCTTGGCATCTATCTAGCTATCTATCAAACTTTAAACTTTTAAAAACTTCTTAAACCTATTTCAGACTGAAACCTATGTCAAACTTTCTGGTAAGGCTTTCTCAAGCCAACCTAAAGTTTGTCTCGACCAATTATTTTATCTAGTTTTATTTTAAAGCACTATTTTCCTAGTACTACTTTTAACTAATATGTTAACCTGAGAAATACTGGCAAATGTATTTTTGTTTTTACCAACATGGCATTTGCTATGTGTTTGGACCCATCCATCATAATGGCATATGATAAAGTCCAGATGACCATCTTCAGATGGTTATTTGACACTGTATGTCTCCTCAGATCCCTGTTTCTGCTCTGGTGTCTTTTGTGGAGGCTCTGGAGGTGGGCTACAGCAAGCACAGGAACCCTTACCACAACCTAATCCACGCCGCAGACGTCACCCAGACAGTGCATTACCTCCTGCTCAAGACCGGCATGGTTGTAAGTCTCTAACCTCCGTCGCAAAAAATGGTGTCCTAGACCCTGAGAATTCAAGCAACGGTCTTGCCTTTGGGGATTGGTGTGTGTTTATGTGTGCTTGGGTAAAATAATCATGTACATTGAGTCCCCTCGGTTGTTTATTATTGTTATTTCTACTAAAGCGAGCCGGCAAAGTATGTTTTATTAAGCCTGACACTGCACTTGAGTTATTTATTGAGGTTGGGGTTCTTGGAGTGAAAGTAGGTGCAACGGTCCGCTCTGGCTTTGCGATGCTGTTTGTATACCAATCAATAGGAAGTTAATCTCCCTCGACGCCTCAAAACACGCTCCTGTCACTCCCTCCGTGGGCTCATTAACCTCTCTGTGATGTGTGGACATCACACTGGCATGCTGACAAATTATTTGCCCCCTAGCATTTACACCACTGATGATTTCTTTTTGTCATTCTGGCATTTTGGTGATTTAGTGTTAATGTAAGATAATGTTATGCACTGAAGAATAAATGTGCCGAAGAATAATGAACTAATATAATTTCATTTCCTTCATGCTTATCTTCAGATTAGCAGAACGGTATTATTTATTAAAGAATATGTAATGGGGCTTTACATTTTCTGATAAGGAAATGTTTTTCTTTGAACATGAATGGTTTTTGGAGTGTGTTTTTTTTTTTTTTTGCACATTTTTGCTACTGTTCAAGTGAAATTTTACTCAGAGACTACATGTTAAACAAGCATACACAGCCAGCGTGGTTTAATTCATGAACAAATAACTCTTTTGAACTGGTTCTTTTTGGTAAATCAGAAGTATATAGGAGACCAAAATAAGTTTGACTCTTGAATGAATGAGTCTTTTAAGATGTTTTTTTTAAGTATAAGGTGACTAGTAGTTTAATATCTGGATGAACGAGTTGGTTCTTTTTAGTGAATCAAATAAATGCAGGATAACCAGTCTAGTCTGATTCTTGAATGAGTTATGCTTTTGTGCCAGTACTTTTAAGTGAATGAAAAATAATTGGCAATGTCTGATTCCTGAACAAAAGAATCTTAAAAGTCTTTTTAGTGAATCAAACATACACTAGGTCACCATTGTAGTCTGATTTCTGAACAAATGACTCTTTAGAGCCAGTTACTTTTTGGTGAATCAGATATATACACGATGAGCAGTCGAGTCTGATTTTGACTCCTATGACTCAGTTATTTCAATGAACTCAAATACTGTCCTGTATCATTTACAGCATTAGCAGAAAGAGGATTTATTTCGCTTAATGGCGCAATGGATATTATAACAGCAATATATCCCAAAGAATTAACTGACTGTATCAAAACACTTGAGTGAAAATGGGATTTTTCTTGCTGCTAGAGTATTTCTCTTGTTATCTGACTTCTTCCAGCACTGGTTAACTGAGTTGGAGATCTTTGCTATGCTGTTCGCTGCTGCTGTGCACGATTACGAACACACCGGCACCACCAACAACTTCCACATACAGACCAGGTACTATTGCTGTTAATTTCCATTATCATTCAGTTCAGCAAACCCAATACATCAATGGCCTTTAACAGAACTAATGTGTGTTTTACAGATCGGACACAGCTATACTATACAATGACCGTGCCGTACAGGAAAACCACCATGTTAGCGCTGCATATCGCCTCCTGCAGGAAGATGATGAAATGAACATCCTCTACAATTTGTCGAAAGATGACTGGAGGTTAGAAACATGTTGCAAATCTCCAAAACTCATATTAGCTTAATAAATAATCTTAGGTTTTTTTTTTATGTTAGAAACAAAAACAGCATAGGAGAACTTATGCACAATTAATTTCCTTAAATATGATCGTGCCCTTGAAATTGAAATATAATTTATGTGTAAAAGATTAATAGTGTCAAAAAATATATATAAATAGGTCAAATAAATAATAAACTGAAATATATATAAAAAAAACATTAATGTACAGTTATAATATTATATTAAAATGTATTAATATTAAACAATATCTAAAAGAATTTGTGAAATATTTTGCAAAAAATGTTTACTTTTTCATTTGAAACTGTATATTTTTTCTGCCTTCGAAAATAATATGTTTAGATGTGTAAACCTATAAAATGTAGAAAGTATAAACCTACAGAAAATAAAACTATCAGTAGAGTAAAATAATAGTAATTGTTTACATGATTTCTGACCAGGACATCCAGAAGAAAGTAGAATGAAACCACTTTTAACAATTTAACACATTTTATTATTTGTTTTTGGATGCATTTTTTTTTCACAGACCCCCCGGATGACCCCAGTTAAAAAAAACCCTGCTTTATAAAATCTTATAATTAATAAGTAACTAATATTCTATTAGTTATTAGTATAATATTATATAAGAGAATAAGCCCAAGAACCCTGTATATCATGGATAGTTCTTAATGATAAGACTGAATGTAACCTGTTATAAAGTTAGTACTCAAAAGGTCTCTTTCTCTCAGAGAATTGCGGGCTCTGGTGGTCGAGATGGTCCTGGCCACTGACATGTCCTGTCACTTCCAGCAGATCAAAGCCATGAAGAACTTCCTCCAGCAGCCAGAAGCGTAAGTGCGGTCGCACACATCAGGGTAACCAGGAGGAGGGGCTTTAGCTGATCACACACTGTTCACGCAAAAACATTTCTGCATCTACAGATATTCATATCCACATAATGAGAGGTTGGACAGAGTGATTATAACAGCTCAGAGGGGCTGAACATCTCTGTCCTCTGCAGGATTGATAAACCCAAGGCCTTATCCCTGTTACTGCACACCGCTGACATCAGCCATCCAGCCAAAAACTGGAACATGCACAACCGCTGGACCACCTCACTACTGGAGGAGTTCTTCAGACAGGTCAGTGTCATTAAGTCTTATTATAATTCTAGAAGCATGTAAATCTCATCTAAGCTGTTTCTGGGTCATACTTCATATTTTATTAACTCAAAAGAAAGACATATGAAATTCTGTATTTTGCCTAAAGAAAACCAAAAAAGCCTGTTTTTAGTGCCATGTAATTTATGTTGTGATTATTATTTTAAATTAATAATTTTAAAATAAAATAATTGATTGTTAGTTAAGACATATAAAATAAATATTAAAGAAATGTATATAATAGATATACATATAATTTATATAATGTATATAATTTATTTAATAATAAATAAATTATTTAATAATTTTTATTACTGAATAATTAATATATAATATTATTAATATATTCAGATATTAATATTATTAATATTTAGTAATTATTTATTATTACTTTGTTAGTGTTAATGAATAAAAATACAACTATTAATTTTTAGATCATGTTATCTCAGGTACATTTAATAGTATGGAAAAAAATTGTTAATACATGTTTAAATTAACATTAAGATTAATATATGCTTTAGCAGTATTTTTATTGTTAGTTTAACTAATTTAGTTAACTAATGTTAGCAAATGGAACCTTATTATAAGTGTTATCAAAATATTGAATAAAAATAAATTTAAAAAATTTTGAAATATTTATACAAATTGTAGTATGTATTGTACTTCATGTATGCATGTCTAACAATAAACAAAAACAAGTTAAATTATTTTATAAATCATCAGAATGAGATTTTTATTTATTAATTATTGCATCAAGGTAATATAAATATGAGAAAATGCATTTTATTGTCTTAAAACTTTACTGTGCAAATGGAAAACAAAATATATATAATCGTGCAAATAGGTTTCCATATGAAAAAGATGATTTCTTATTTTTTCTTTCTGATTTAATTAAATGCTGAATAATTTATACATGTAGTAAATGTATGTAAAGAAAATAGAATATACAGTTGTCCATCCTAGCTCTTTCTAGGAAGTGCTCATCATTGCAGCAGCCCAATACCTTGTAAACACAACTCTGTTTCCCAGTGGGCCTATAAAAACTCTGAACACCCTGACTCCCGGAAATTGTGTTCACAGTCAGACAGCAGATTGAGGTTTTGAGAAAGCTCTTGCTATTTTTGTGGGCAATATGCATCAGGCGGGGCATGAATGGTCTGTGGGTGTGCTCGTCTGAAGCTGAGAGCAGTATCCTGTAGACGTTTTTATGGTTCTTCAATCATACAGTGAGCGTTCTCTCTCTCTCTCTCTCTCTCTCTCGCTCTCTCTCTCGGACTGTTGCTCTCTCACTTCATCGTCCATATTCCCATTCTGTGGTCATCAGCACTCTGATCTAATCTCGAACTGAGCCTTAATCTTATTTAGCATTCCAAGCCTGTAACGTGCACTGTAAAAATCCCATTAATCTCCTCTAAACATCCATTTCCCGCATTCTAGCCTCAATATTTGAATCTCCGCTGCTTCACTCTATGCCATCAGTTTTTGTATCTCTATGAAGTCTTTCAGAAATGCTTTCCAGGACATTTTCTTTCTTGTATGATTGAATAAATAATGAAGTAGAGCTCAATTTCCTTGCTAAATGAAAACGGATCTAATTCTGATCCAAACACAGTGTTTTTTAGAGATGAGTATCTCCTCATAGTGCCAAACCAATTAACTTCCCATTGTCTGATTTGATATCACACCGGCCCCATCTTGGTGTTCCTACAAGAGTGAAATTGAATCTTTGATTTATTGACATGTTTAAGCTAATAAATGAGCGGTTCATCACAGGTAAATCACCCCCAGAAATTATGATTGCAATTTCAGGGTCAGGAATGAAATATCGCTCAGCGTTGTGCAGGAAATTAATGGTGACTGTGAAAAGTACGATTGGCAAAACATCCAGAGGAACGTAATTTGTATAGGATTCTATGTTGTTTAGAGGTCATAGCTGTATTATACGGCCAAAAGACAATCATAACAAAGATAATTACAGCTATTGTTTCTCATGATTATCTTTGGTGTTTGGAAATGAAGTGCTATGAACTGATTCAGAGAATAATGAGAATGCAGCTGAGCTGAACACGAGGGATTTCAGTTGTGGTGAAATGAACTGAAACCTAAACCAAAATCTTTATTGTGTCTGAATTGATCAGTAACTAGAGAGGTCATATCATAAGATATCTAATTTCTCAATTTATTACAAAAAGTCAGCATAATACTGTATGTAAACATTCTGTGAGGTTCAGAATTAAAAATAACAGTATCACAGTAACATTATAAAACTTTTTACTTTGTTTTCATTATTTTTGTCGCTTTTAAATGCGAATTTACCAAAAAGACAACTGTGTTAGTCAAATGAAATGAGAAATAAGTAAATATCACTTGTGAGCTGCATATTTTTGTTGTGTGTAATTTTCAGATAAGCCCCTAACTTGGCAAATTATGCACAAAAAGTGTAAAAATATTATTTAATTGGTCATTTTTAGGATGCACGGTTATACTTTCGGTATACTAAACTGTTATGCTTAAAATATGCTAAACTGGAACAACTAATTGTGTCCTCAGTGCACTTTAATTGTGCTGAAGTCCAACTAAAGATATAGTGAAGTATATTAGGATTGTGTTAAAATGGAGCTATTGCTAGTATACTTCAGGAACCCTTTAAAAAATCTTGCATTTAAAGACTGATATTATACAGAGGTCATACCGTCCTTATAAATAGTGACATTAAAGCACATTTTAGGCATAATATTAAGAAATGTGTATTGTTGATAAAGCATTGCATGTAAATAAAAAAACTCCAAATAAATTAATTTATAGAGGTCTTAAAGAATAAAAAGCCTATTTAAGAGAGTTGAGAAATACAATATGATATGACCCTTTACCTGAAAACTAATACTAATTGATATTGGTCCTCTTCTACTTTCTGTTTTAGGGCGATAAGGAGGCAGAGCTTGGACTTCCTTTCTCTCCTTTATGTGACCGCAAGTCTACCATGGTGGCCCAGTCTCAGATCGGTGAGTGATCAAGCTTGTGAGTGAATCAATAGGATATGGTATACCCAATCCTGTGTCTTATGATGCTCATTTCACTTCCTTAACAGGTTTCATTGATTTCATTGTGGAGCCCACCTTCACTGTGCTGACAGACATGATTGAGAAAATCGTGACTCCGATGATCGAAGAAGCTTCACCCTCTGGTCTGGCTGGATTCAGACGGTCCAGGTGAGGGACAGTGCTGGTTTATTAAAACATTAAAGCTCTATGTTGAAAGTACTGACAAAAGTTTGGGGTCATTAAGATTTTTTAACAAATTAATCAGCGTAGAGCGATTTCCAAAGGATCTCTGAAGATACTGAAGACTGGCGTTATGATGATGAAAATTCAGCTTTGCATTACAAGAATACATTTTGTTTTAAAATACATTCAAATATTGTTTTTACTGCATTCTGATCAAATAAATGCAACATTGGTGAGAATAAGAGCCTACTAACTTGACATTAACTTATTAACAAATCATTCAAGTATGTTCTTGTCAGTGAGTCAAAGTGCTTCACAAATCAATCAGAATAAGTAAATAGCAAATTGATATAATTTGTTTTCATCCAGTTCTTAAACAACTGGAAAAGCCATGGAAATTAAATATGTGGTAACCTTTTGTTTTAAATTGCCCCTATTATGGATTTTTGAAAATGAGCTTTCATGCAGTGCATAACGCAGCTCTAAGTGAATGAAAACATCCTACAAAGTTTTAATTCTGAATGTGCACCATGTATGAAGTTATTGTCTCTCAAAAGAAAGAGTTAACTCTGAATCATTAAAACGAGTCGTTTTTAAAGCCAATCTCAAGCCGTTTCATGTTGACTTCAACATGAAACATTAGCAAATGCCCACCCACTTGTTGATCTTTTCATGTTGGTCTGAATGAAAATGCAAATTCATTCTTTGCCACTAGGTGACGCTTTTGGGGCGTTAAAAATAGCGGTTTCTCTGGTAACACTGTACACAAAGCAGTACTGCTCTCACAAATGTTGCTTTATCAGGCATTACAGGCATGAAAAATTTAAATGAGACCAATCACCCAATCACTGCAGATTAGCATCATGCAAGCAAGGGGTTTGGAAAACAAAAATTGTTAAACAAATAGTTTAAGTCGTTGAGCAAATAAGGTCCAAATAAATACATATTATAAAATAATAAAAGTGTTTTTTGACCTTGCATGCATGACAACTTGTTGGGGACTCCCAAAACCAAAATATGAACCTTTCATAACCCATAATAGGGGCACTTTAACCTTGAATCTTTCCTTTAATAACCTACTACTTTAATTCCACCATACAGTTCCCTCTACGAATATTTGTACCCTTGGTAAATCTGAGCAAAGGTGGCTGTAAAAAATAAATCTGCATTGTTTATCCTTTATCTAACCTGCCATTGAAGTAAAAAATTAAAAATGGGGAGAAAAGTTCATGATGAAATAAATGTTTTTCTCCAATACATGTTGGCCACAATTATTGGCACCCAATTATTGCTATGTCCTTTTC
>JAUMHE010000082.1:13828288-13846809 GCA_032359235.1 Enteromius mattozi
AATTAAATTCATATACTTTAGATTATATACAAATATATATTAAACACAGCACACAAAGAAAACTTTTAAATTAAATAAATTAAACAAAATATTTAATAGAAGTAAAATACTATAACTAAATGTAGGTATCAGACCTTGTAATGTATACAATATGAAAACTGGATATTCATTTTTGCTACTGATAACATTTAACAGTGTTATTAAATTACTGTTTTAAAATATTAATTTAAGTGATTTAAAACTATGTCAGTCTACATTTAAAAACAGGGAAAAAGCATGTGCAATTAAATATCCAATACTGACCAACATATGATAATTTAAAAAAATATATACTGTATATTTATATATATATATATATATATATATATATATATACAATATACAATGTACAATATACAGTAGTCAATATTTTAAGTGGATTCATCAAAAAAGTTAATCAAAGTTGTCCTAAGACAAGAACGCATTTTGGTTAGTTTTTAGGACAAGTTTGATGAAATGATTTGATCCACTTTAAATGGTGACTCAAGAGCATGATTGGAATTTTCCACCTCAGTCTGTCCTAGTTAATAACTGATTGTAGTGCAACTTCTACTTACAGGCAGACTGGAGGACAGCTCAGGTTGAGGTTTTGCCCAGCCATTATCGTAGCCGATCTGTGATCCGCAGTAGAAGCATCGCTGCGCCCCGGCCCACAATGCACCCTGCAGTCTGTGATCCTCCTCCTCATACGACAGTCCCGTGTCCAGAGATATCGACCGTGTACGCAAACGTCCAGAATCTCCAGAATGGTCCACAGAGTTCCATAAGTGAGGTGGAGATGTGTCCACTGATGTGAACGGTGTCTGTGTGGTGGGTGTCTGTGCTGTTCCTGAGTCATTATCTGTGATCACATCAGACCAGGATCTCCTGGAGAAAGACTCTCTCCTGAGTTTGAGCGCTGTGGGGGAATTGTGTCCAGCGGCTGCGTCAGAGGTTTTGTCCTGGGTAGAAGCCGAAGATTCCTGCATCAGATCCAAGGCTGGATCTTTTTTGCCCTCCTCTAGATTATTTGTAAAGTTATCCACCTCCTTTTCTGCAATATCAGTCCTCAGATCAGTACGACTCGAGTGTGAGTTTGTCTCAGCAGATTTCAGTTCCTCAAACAGGGACATGCCTTCCCTATAAACACAATTGTCTGGACTTCTTGATCCTTGGAGTCGGTCACGAATTTCAGACGGGTAACCGACGGGATCCATTTGTACAAAGTACGCTAGAGTGTAAACACCATTACTGCCAACTTTACTAATATCTGGCGACAAAGAGATTTCTTTTGCACTTATTATCTTCCTCAGCTCTCCTGAGTCAAACGTAGTTTCAGAGTCTGCTGTTGGCAAAAGAGTTTCGCCAGAGTGTGTTGTAGGTGAGGATTTTTGGTTTGACTCCATGTCAGAGTTGTGTTTATCTGCAGGGGGATTCTCCGTTTCTCGCTGTTGTAATCTCTTTTGTTGATCTTCTGCGCTATCTTGTGATATTGCATTCAGCATCTGAAAAAAGCATAAACAGCGCAGGAAATTAGACCAATATCCATAAACATACCCCAGCCAGTGGTAAATATTCACATTGCTTAATTGCTCAACTAAAAGCACAGAATGTAACTGTAAAAATAATGACTTTAGATATTGTATCCAAACAGGTTTCCGCAACATGATGTCTGTTTTGTTTGAACGAAAAGATTCTGCCTCAAACTTAACATTGGTTGAGCTACACCAGGAACTGGACGTTTATGTAATGTTAGATTAACATTGGACATGACGTCAGACAGATGTTGCATTTTGGTTGAAAATGAAAATTGACTTGAGGTCAATTTGATGTTGAATTAACGTTGGATCTTGGCTACACAACCTTAAAACAACAAAATATCAATGTCAGCTGACGTCAGTATTGGACATCAATTTAACATTGACATTAGATGTTGAATTACATTGAATTGTGGTCATCCGACGGTGCAAACGAAATTTTAATAATCAACATCTTATGAGGTTGTGTGCCTGTGGGGTAGTATTATTAGCTGGCCGCCCATGTCACATTGTGACATTTTTTGAAGTATGGATTTCTTTACAGCCTTTACAAATTTATTTACCAAGTTATTTCAAAGAATATTGTGAAATTATGCATTTACATGATTAAATTACGTCCACACATTACTTGGGTAAAGCTGCTGCATATAATTTATTTACCACTAGAGATAGGAAATGGAATTACACAACCTTTTCAAAACTTGTGGTCAGAGAGATGTTTTTTAAAGAAATCTCTTATGCTCACCAAGACTGCACTTATTTGTCCAAAATACAGTAAAATATTAGTAAGAAATATTGTTAAAATTTTATATAACTACTTGTTATTTTAATATATTGTAATATGTAATTTATAATTTATTCCATGCAAAAGCTAAGTTTTCAGCAACCATTACCCCAGCCTTCAGCGTCACACGGTCCTTCACAAAATCATTCTAATATGCTAATATGCTGGGTGCTCAATGTTAAACAGTTGTTCTGCTTATTATTATTATTATTCGGAAACCATGATACATATTTTTCCAAGATTCTTTGATGAAACAAAAGCTGTATTTGCGGCTTCAAAGTTTTATATTTTTGAATTTTTTGACATCTCAGTTGATGATATATATTTCCATTAGATGGCGCTTGTGTACTTATGTGCTTGCTTATTTCTCTATAACTTTTGGATAGTTTAATTTATATAATTTTATATTTTGGTTATTTTATATAATGTTTATTGTGATTTCTATACTGAATTATTGTATTGCTGAAGAAGATGAAACAATGTTATTGTTGAAGGATTAAGGTGTTTTTCGATATAATTAAAAGCCACCCACTCAAGAAAGTTCAAGATGAGAACCCTCTTTTAGTTTACAAGCAGGCAAAAGTGGTATGTGGATGCATTTCTGTTCGTTAATAGTTTAATAGTTAGTGTAACTGAATGTGTGATTGATGTTGTTATAGTCGTCCTGTTTCTTTAGTTCTACGATGTTGGTGGATGTCCATATGTCCATTTGTAAATTAAACATCTGTAAAAGGAACCTCAGCCTTCGTGTTGTGACTAAGGGAGGCATAAAAGCTTTTATATGAAATAAAAATCTTTTATAATCTTTCTGATTCCAAACATTTGAATGGTTGTGTAATACATTTAAAATATATATATATATATATATGAAGATATTTTTGAAAAAAATTATCTTATAATATATTGTCTTTTCTTATTTCTCTATGACAGGAAAAAAACATAGCACCATTTATATAGGTACTGCACTTTATGCAGTGTGTAAATACAGAAAGAACTAAAACACGTCTTACCTTCATGAGCTCGGGTCCCGGGTTGTTCTGCTGGGATAGCACAGGTATGAAGGGCTCTTCTAGGAAGCCACTGCTGTCTGACTGACAACTGTTTGTTCTCGTCACATAAGACCCAATTCGTTCACCTACAAGGAACCAAGATCAAGATTAGCATGCAGCCAGATATCACAAGTGTTCATAAGAACACTAAAGCCTCTTGGTCAGACTAAACAAACAAGTTAATTTTTCCATTGCGTTGTGGTCAGGTGGACATTACCTCGACTTTACAGCATGTAGCCTGCTGCACATATGAAAATGACTCTACAATCGACATGAGTCATTTGCATAATATCAGCGATGGAAATTGTTCCAAGTAAATTATTTGAATCCACACTGTGGCTTTTAAAAACGTTGGCTTTTCAGGGAGCAAAAGGAACAATATCGCATTTTAAATTTGATCTTTTTCTGAAGTACACGTGTTAGACTGTATAAAACCTGTCAGTGCAATGCTAGGATAGTTAGCAGGACTTTGCACATTGCTATGCAGTTATTTGGGTGTTTTAAAAACAAAATGCACCTCCAGGATCCACTAGACCATTGCAGCTCCCAGGTACACTTCCCTCATCAAAACTCTGGATCTGAAAAAAAAGGTAACAACATTAGAAAGGGAATAATGTGAAAGTTAAAACAGAGGGCATGACTGCAGATCACTACTACTTCTTCACCTCTTCCAGCTCAAAAGATTCAACAGGCCGTTGCAGACTCTCTTCAATTGAAGACGGGACAGAGTCAAGCTTTAGAAGATCTGATGTTCCTCTTACCATTGGGCTGTTTAGAACCGGCTCAGCTGCCTCGAAATTAATGCTCTGCTCCTCTTCTAGTGGGGAAAGACAGTTGTCTGACATCCTTGTGCGTTTGGAAGGGATCCTTTTATCTACCATTGGCATCCCAGATGATTCTGGGCCGGATAGGGCTGAGGAGGTCACAGGAGAGGGCATGTGCTGGTTCTGTAACGTTTTGGCTTGGCTGAGGCTCTTCTTGGAGGCTCTACGCAGAATCATGGCCATGCGTTTTCTCCTCTCTCGTGCCTCTGCGGACATCTTGGAGGCTGTAGATGCGTCCACATTCTGAGTATTAGCACCGACCAGAGAGGAGAACGTCGTGGTGACCTGCTGAAGAACCTCGAGTTGTCTAAACCGATCTAAACACCGGAAGGAAAAGAGATACAGTTTTAAGACGCTTGACTTGCATTAAACTCTGCTTATCAGACTTTCAACACACTGCAGCTGTACAGGAAAGGAGTGTCAACTTCTGTTTTGACACTATACTGAAAAAACTTTCAACCTCCAAAAACACCTAAATTGGGGGATTGCAGTGATGCCATAGAAGAATTGTTATCCTAACCTAAATTACCAGTATAAAGCAGAGAATGTGCAGTGAAAAATCAACACTCCTAAAAATAAAGTTCTTTATTGGAATCTATGTTTAAATTGGGGAACCTTTAAAGGTGTTGTATGTAATTTTTGACCGTACTAAAGCATAAAAATACCATAATATACATTTAAAAAACATGTTACGTTCTCATATTTCACAATGCTACAGCAAGGTATTCTACTTTTGAAATGACTGTTCCTTGTCAGAATGTCTGTTTTTGTTTTGGTTTGTTTGATTCCGCCCACTGCAAGTTTACCCAATAGTCTTTCAACAATTGCAAACTGGCAGAAAACTTAGCCATGGAAGACAGAAAATGAACTGAGTCAGAGATTGCAGATTCTACCTAACCTAAAAGGCCTCGGCATTCATCAGCCAGAACCATATTAAAGCGCAGATAAATAAACTCGACAACTTGCATGGCCCATCGCCTTCCGTTGCCAGTCAACTGCATGTAGTAATCTGGCAACCCACATGAATGTTGAGTCTGAGGAGAAGAGGGCAGGAGAAACAACTCTCTCTCCAAAATTTTTAATTTGGACTGCAGTACCCATTTCAACCACTAGCTGTCAATATTGCATACTGCATATTTACCGTATATGTAATGTCTACGTTGATTACAAACCTTCATTATTCAGCCTGGAATTCTCGGCACAGTTGGAATATTTGAAATATCTGTCATACATTAGATTTGGCTTAAGAAAACTTATATAGTGCACGCATGCATGTGTTTGTGGACATATTTACATATAGTACACACTCATACAGTATATTATGTTTATTTTGGATGTGATTAATTGCAGTTAATCATTTGACAGCACTAGTTTTTTGTTTAAAAATTTTTTTGAATTTGACAGCCCCATTATTCTTTCACATTCACTACACGGAAGCTGTGGCAAGAATGTTCTTCAGATATTCCCTGTTTAAGTTTTATGGAAGACAGCTGGTCATATGAGTTTGAGATTGAGTAAAAAAAAAAAAAACACTTTCATTTTTGTGTGAACTTGAGGAAATTTGCTCACTTCTGACATCCAAGTTTTCGACGTCCATACGGTTCTGCTGAGCTTCCAGAAAGAGCTGAAAGCTGATCCCACGGGCACAGGACTGGTAATTGAGGAATCGGGATGGGATTCTCCCTGTAATGTCAGGTTCCTCGGTGCCAAAACCCAAATCCAGCAGCAGTTCCTCAGGGTCATCCTGCAGTATGTTCAACACGTCCATTACACTGCAGAACAAAATCACACAAAAACAACATCAGCAGGAACATCAACAAATTAACAAATGGTTAGTGAAGGCTGTTGAGGAAAATCAGACCTGACGTCAGATGGTATTGAGACATTTGATGCAAAACTGTTCCACCTGGACAGAACAGGAGTATCCTGAGATGACCTGTGTATGAATGACACCAGCAAACATCAGAAATCATAAAAAACACGGCTGACCTTCCTTTCCTACACACCAAAGCCCTCCGTCACATTTTCCTCTATTTCACCCATATCCGGTCAGAATCGCTCTTCTCCTACCTCACTGCCCCATCAGTGACATTCCACCTTATGCAAACCAGCCCAGCAGCCCATGCGGTGGCATGTCAACAAATCAGCATTTGCATGGGAAATGTGCCTAAGGTTTCTGGCAGGTGCCTGAACAAGCCTACATCACGCACATAAATACTCTAACACAGCACTCTGCCTGATGTACAGTATAGTATATAAACATGCATACATAGTACATATTCACATAAAAAATGTGCCACTTCAGGTCATTTCAAACACTTTAATGTGACACAGAAATGCAGTGTGTACTCCTAAAGACAACGGATAGAGAACAGTGCTGTTTTATATACATTTTAATACACTTTTTGTCTGATCAGTATCAGAAATGTCTAACTGGGATACATACATATATATTGGCTATTTTGGATATTTAATTGTACATGCTTGGTATAACTTTGCAATCATCTAAAACTCACTTCAGATTCATATTTAAAAACTAATAATATAATAACTGTTAAATGTAATCTTTAATAAATCTTAAAATGAATATCCATTGCTTTTAGTTGAGATTTAGTTAGACAAAAATAGTATAACATTTTAATATCGGCCATTCCATGCAAATAATTATCAGCTTTTCATATGAATATCACATCATATGAAAGAAGTCAGTTATAAATGAAAGTACTGCTTAAAAGACAATGAACATTAAATCTGTTCTTACCTCAGAAGGTCTCGCAGAGTCTTGAGTGAGCGTTTGCCATATAAAGATGCTGCATCAGACACAGAAAAAACACAGAGGAGTTTTCAATTAAACACCTCCAGACAGTGGTACAGCAGCTATATTAGGTCAATATTCTTCATTGTTGTTTTGATGTCTTCTCATAAACAACTGTAGAGAAGACTTTGGCGTTTTGTCAGGGACATGCTGATGTCTTCTTAAAAGTGGACCCTGATCCAAAGTGCCCAGCATATTTTCCTAAACCAGCATCTTTGTTTAATCTCGGCGGACTCTGAAGAGCAACAATCTATTCCGTCCTCTACCTTCCATAGCAGCTGAGTTACAAAACCAAAGCACCTCATTCACTAGAAGGGGAGTGTCTGGCGGCACAACTGACATGAATGAGATTCAGAGAAGGTGAGCAACCTTTCCTAAGAAGAGTCAAACAGCAACAGGCGAGAGTCGAGTCGTTCACTACAAAGTGACCCTATCCAATACAGAAGACAGACAGAACCCTGAAGAAAGACAGCACACCGAGCAGAAAGAAAACAGTTATAGGTGGTCGGCGTGAACATAATCATTCAGAAATGTTAACAGATATGAAGAATGTCTGGCAAGCAAATATATTTAGGGATGCAGTTGATTGTATGCTCTTGCATAACATTATTTCATTGCATCGACTGTATTTGTGTATTTATAGTATTATTCTGCTTTTGTTCTTAAATTGGTTTATGAAGCAAAGCACTTTACAAAATAGTTTTATCCTGTTTTTGTTGGGCTAAAGATACATTTCCAAGTCATTAGACAATAAAGATTGTAAACCTCTGTTTGGAAAAAATATTTTCTCAGAACTAGGGCCAAAAATATCTAAACATCATGTTTCTAGAATCTTATCTGTGATGTACAGTATGTTAGGACGTGTTAGAACTTAACTTGAGATTGCATAAAGGAGATTTCTGTAACAGCCCCTGGTGCCTGAAGTGAAAGTTCAGCTGAAGGTAAACCTCTTCAAATTCTCAACACCTCAGTAGTCACAAGAATTACTGTCTGTAGAGGATGATTTAACCTAGTAGGACATGTACCTCCATGTATATCAAAGTGTTATAAATGAAGGCAACATTTTGACAGTTAAATTTATCTACTTAATTATTTTAAGTAAACGTCTTCTCTTCACTTTACTTGAAATAACGCCAAAAAAAAAAAAGATGCAATTTTAAGTAGAAAAACAAACAAATCCTAAAGTGACTGAATGTGATGAAATCAACAACAGCTTTATAAATGAACAGTCAGACAGTGCAACTAGTCATGCCCCAGTGCATACTGGGAAAAGAGTTACTAACTACATTACAAAGAATTTTTTCAGTGTAGGTGTATTTGAACTATAAATCAGGAATCTAACTCATCCACTGTGCTAATTTTTAATAATAAAAGTACAGGAAATATGCATTGATATTACTTGAGAACTTGCAAAACAGAAACACTACAATAAACAATAAATCTTAGGTTTTCTGCATTAATTAACCAACCTTTAAAGGGAAATTATATGATATATATATGACAAAAATACTACTGAAGCCCATAAATGCTTACACAAAAATCTGATAGTATTGGTTATTTTGGGGAGCATTTCCCCAGAAGCATTGTTAGCTAACGATGGTGGTTAATTCCACTGAACTCATTTGGTAACAACAGAACTTTTGGGAAACACACCCCTGGTTGTTTGGTTTTCTTGCCAGACCTACATGGAGTTGACCAGGACTTGAATAAATCAAGTTAAGTTAAGGCACATGTTTTTCTCTGCCTTATCTACTCTTTATATTTTCTGTGTGACTGGATGCAGTAGCAGGTGAAGTTTCCACAAATATGACGTGATG
Organism: Enteromius mattozi; assembly: GCA_032359235.1. Taxonomy (NCBI): domain Eukaryota; kingdom Metazoa; phylum Chordata; class Actinopteri; order Cypriniformes; family Cyprinidae; genus Enteromius; species Enteromius mattozi. Next base: position 13,837,134 of record JAUMHE010000082.1, read on the forward strand.
CATCTCAGACTGGCGTCCCCTGAAGCAGGAGACAGGACTGGACTGTCTCACTTTCTGCCAGTGTTTGTGTTAGCAGGCATGGAGAGGTGTGCCATGTTTAAAATCCAGGGTTAGCACAGTTCTCCTGAACACTTCAGTCAATGTATTCTAAAACACAGAGCTCATATGCCACTGTATGCTCAATACTTCAATAAAGAATAGCTCAAATCTTGATTCCAACCAATGCCAACCAATTCATATCGCTCATATGTCTCGTTTCAGACAGGTATGTGGTTAAACTGAACAAGCAAAACAAAACCTGAGAATGTTTACCTTCCACTCCCAAAGCCAGATCATCTTCTCCGCTCTCGTTTCTTCTTATAGGCTTCACTGAAAGCAAAGCGATATGTTTTACAATACAATATTGGAGAAATTCAGAGGCAACAAGTCATGCCCTCGGGTCAAACGGTTGGCTGACCTGCTAACCCAGTTATAATAGCATAAACCAGTATGCTGTCAACCATCATGGAGAAATGACTAATTGACTCATTGTGAATCATATCAGTATGTTAATGACATTTCCAAGACAACATTTACACAGAGCTCCAGGGTGAAACAGAGGCATTCACAAGATCACTGCATATGCATTGAGCTGTTCACATTTATCAAACAGACTACTGAATTGAAATACACAGCAACTATAAAGAATGAAATATACAACAAAATACTTTCCCATGTTTTATACCTTAGCTTCTGAATCATTCTGTGATATGATAATAAAAAAATAATAATTTTTGTAAAACATTATAATAATAAATATATCATTTTATTCCATATATTTATGTATAATTGCTTTAAAAAATTAACATTTTTGTTTATATATATGTGTGTGTGTGCTGTATATTATTAATATTTATTTTGTATATATAAAGACACACATATATATATTCAGAACATATTTATGTATTTATTTTAATATAATTTACATTATATATAAATATATTTAATATATAGAAATATATATTTTCTTAAATATATGCATGCACGTATGTGTGTGTTTATATATACATAATATATACACAGCACACACATATATTATGTAAACAAAACTTTTATTTTGGAAGCAATTAATCATGATTAATCATTGCCCAGCACTAAAATTAACAGATGTAACCATATATCCCATGCCAATTTCATGACCTCATTCTAGCTTGCTTTTTTTTTTGTGCAAATGGGACACGTAAACTTACCTGGCGTTTCCAGGACAACCTCTGGTTTCGTATCGTCCCTTAAACAAGGAAGTCAAATTATGTTAGCAACCATAGTGGAAATGCTTTTAAGAGTATTGAGACATCTGGGAAGAATGCTAATTATAACAGACGGCACAATAGAGCAGCTGAAACCCTTTGAGAAAGGTTTATCCATCAGTGAAAGAAGCATGAACTCTTGAGATTCAACTTACTTTGAGATTGTCGTAAGCCAGCGCTCTACGTTGTCTTCATCACACTTTCCTGTTCAAAACAAAGGATGGCCAGTCATTACAACATTTCCCCTGCTTTTAAATGTTCAGTATGCTTCATAAACAAACATGTATTTTGGATGGGTCTGGATGAGCCAGAGCTTCAGGGATACATGGATACACTGCGCTTCTTTGCATATTCTGTGAAGTGAGCAGGATTGATCCATGGAATTACGATTTACCCAACACTGACAACACCGATTACCATAATAAAATTTCCCAGTTCACTAAAAGATCTCAAATATCAAACTTTACATCACAGATCTGCACTTCCATGAAACACCTAACAGGCATAAAAATGATATCAGCTACTCACTTGTGTCCAAATCGATGATAGGAACGATATCAAAGTTGTCTGTCCTGTTCCACCTAGTCCTGGAGGTCTGTAGAATTGCTCTTCTGGCGGCAGATTTATTTGTAGACATTGTTGTGGTCAAGATTTAACCCATTCAAAAATCAACTTCGGTAGTGAGCAAACACCTCAGTATCAGCTCATCTTCTCTGGTCCAACACTAAAAGATACAAATATGTGTATTTTAATTCCAAATAACGACTGTCAGAAGAAAAACACACACAAAATGCCAAGCAGATTTAATATTTGTGATATATACTGTATGTATGTGGTTTCTATTTATGCTACATTATTTAATTTATCTATGGTACAACTGGGCTAAAGACTAAAACACAGCAAGAACACAAAAGTTGGCCTACTTTTCTAAACACTTGACTCTGTGCACTGCAATATTTTCCTAATCCTCTGCGCACTATGACAACATATCAGATCTGATGTCATTCAGTATCACAGATTTATGTTGTATATGAGAAGGCCTGAAGTAACCACACATATTTTACGACACAATAGTCAGTTTGGTTCAAGGTGAATAAATCAACAGTTTTTTCAGTTATCTGTTAAATACGTTAGTAGATATTTGTAGTTTAAAGTGCCCATTTCTGTACTAACACTGCGAGAAGCACAAAAACACTATAAATCAGAATAATACAGGAATATAATAAACTATTTAGTTAAAAGGTTACAAAAAGTGAAAGTGATTAGATTGCACCTGTATAAATTAAGAAATATTATAAATGCTTGCTTTTACCAAACATAGTTTGTAAATTGTATATTTTAGAAACAAAAGAGAAAAGTGTGTGTGTGTGTGTGTTAGTGCTGTCAAATGATTAATCACATCCAGAATATACGTTTTTGTTTACATAATATATGTGTGTACTGTGTATATTTATTATGTATATATAAAGACACACACATACAGCATATAGCATTTTGAAAATATTTCTAATATTATTTATTAAGTATTTGTAATATTATATATATATAACATCATATTTACAAGTATATATTTATATATATAATATCATACATAAATATATTTAATATATAAACATCATATATTTTAAATATAGATGCGTGTGTGTGTGTTTATATATACATAATAAATATACACAGTACACACACATATGTAAACAAGAACTTCTATTTTTGAAGCAATTAATCATGATTAATAATTTCACAGAACTACAGTATATATACACACACACACACACACACATACAGCAATAAATAAAACATTAATCTAATTAAAATAATTTTTATACATATTTTAAATTAAAGTTAATTTTGCTTTCCCTTTCTATATAAAAAATGGGTTTCTGTTACTGGATTGCTGCCCTGCTCCAACACACCTGTCTGTAATTATCAGATGTTCCTGAACATCTTATTTGGCTCAGGTTCACGTGTTTTTTTTTATTATAGATGAAACTGAACGTTGCTGGAAAGTAAATCTTGAGGAACAGGATCAGGCACCTCAATAATAACAGGATTATACAATCATAAATATCAGAAGTTATGAGAAAATTTGTGAATTTTTCTCACACACAAAAAAAAAAACAATTATATATATATATGTATATAAAATAAACAAAAACAACAATATAAACCACTGCAATCCATGTTGCTTGTAATAAAAATGTGACCCTGGACCACAAAACCACTCGTAGGTGTCAAAGGTTTACACATCACCTGAAAACTGAATAAATAAGCTTTCCATTGATGTTTGGTTTGTTAGGATAAGGCTGAGATACAACTACTTGAAAATCTGGAATCTGAGGGTGCAAAAACCTGAATATACTGAGATAATTGCCTTTAAAGTTGTCCAAATGAAGTTCTTAGCAATGCATATTACTAATAGAAAAATATATTTATATATATTTATATATTCCTACAAATATACCCCAGCGACTTTAAGGTTTTGTGGTCCAGGGTCACAAAATGAATTAATAAATAACATAACTAAGATTTCCGGAAACAACCACTAAAAGTAGGGTGAATACTAGCTTTACGATGAAACTAACACCGATTATAAACCATATGATCAGCAAACCTACTATTCAAGACTATGATCAAGTTAGGAAAATATAAAGGCATGTGATCAACCGCAGTATGACCGCCATCTCAAACACTCACCTGCGCTTTAGCGGAGCACATCCACACTGAACACCTGCCACAGCACGCCTGCTTTCAAGTCTCTTATCTCTATATCAACCTCGGCTAAAAACAGAAACACAGCAGCTAATTTGGTCCACATACAAGAAAAAAGAAGCTGAACGCGTATGCAAATAAAGTGCATAGAGAACAACCAGAAGCACAAAGCCGACGTGTGAATGTGAACGCGCTGTTATCGCCTTCTGCTTTAATCCAGATGAATATTTACATGAGCAAGATTGAAAGAGGAATTGAGCTCTGCCTGCGTGTAGAAACATGATATTTGTTGTTGCCTAACCTGCTAGAAGGAAGTTTGTGCCATTTCGCAATACCCCCACTGAACCTGTCAATCTTTTAAAGTTTTTAAACAAGTTTGTTTATGCTTATGTGCATATTCTAGCAGTTTAATAAGCAATTTGATATATTGCACGTTGTTTACTGTAGCCATGTGGTGTACATACAAAGATATATATATATTTTTTTTTTTGTATTTTAGTTGTTTTTTTTGTATTTTTGTTTATTTGTAAAGTGTTGCTTTTAAAACTAGATTTAGCCTTTATAATATGTTAATATATATGTTAAACCGCGTTGACTTGCCTGCAGTTCTGTTTTTGAACCACTAGATGTCACTAAAGGAATACATTGCAAGCTCTATAAACCGATGCCTGCATCCTCAATAATGAATGCCACCACGCATAATTAAGCTATAAAAATGTGCGGCAGTTTTTCCCCAGGATAAAAGGTGGAAACTAGATCATTTCTCTGTGTGAATTAATATTCTGCGCACACTAAGGACCAGTAAACTATTCACAAACAACTAGGTAGGTGACTGGCACAGATTGGATTGCATTATGCATGTTTGGCACAACACTGTTCGTTTGAATGTTTAGTCAAAGCAACCCAATCACCACTAGATTTTAGAATATAAATTCTGAAGCCTGAACGTTTTGCGTAAACAAGCATTATTGACATGTTTACTGTTATAAGAACATATTTTGATAGCATTTACATTTAAAATCAAAATTTCTGAAAAGAAATGCTCAGTGGCTTTTAATGCTTGTGTATTGGATATTCTTAGCAGATGTATGAAGTCAGTTATTCTGGAGTTTATACAGGTGTTCTAGCAGAGTAACCAGGTGTAGTTAATCACATTAAATATGAACATGATCAAATAATGTTTGACAACCAGGCTTTCACAATGTTTTGTGTCTATATCTATGTAGATGGCTATACACAAACTTTTTTATATTGAATTGTGTCTTTGTGCACACAATAAATGCCACATTGGTTATTATTTAACATTAAATGCATTGACATTCCATAATTTTTGCATGTTCCCTAGGCGTCTAAATAGTTTTTGGGGTCACTGTATCTGAGTCTTATATCATTTGTTTTATTTACTTCTTATTCGTGCAAATCCTTGAGTGAATTTCCATGCAGACTTTGCACATTGTGAGAGGGATTTGATACGTCCTGACAGGGGCAGGCGCTGAGCACATCTGGAGCAGACGGGTGTGAAGTGTCTCGCTCCAGGGCACAAGAGCAGTTCCCCCCTTCACTTCATAGTGTGATGCTTCCCATGACATCACTTAGAGTCTGTTTCTTAAACTTTCATGAACCTCAGAGCTGAATAAAATGCTGTTATCACAGCGGTACAGCGCTGAAAAGGGTTTTAAATGGCTGTATTAGCGCTTTAACACATCTCTTTCTCCTACACGAGTGCCCTGGCACAAAACAGTCAGACATCTTCACCTAGAATATCTTCTGGAGATTTGTGCCTTATGTGAAGGAAACAAAAGCGTAGAATAATCAAGTAGCATTCGATGGGTTTTCTTCGTAATGGTACATGTTCTCAACGCGACATGAATATTTGAGCAGCCTGCAACTGCTAATTTAATCATTCAACATCTGTTACAATTACTCCGGCTTCCACACCGAGATCTGGCAACAAGATACGAATGTAGAGTGTTATTGTTGGTAGAAAGCTTGAGAACAAAGAATATTGAGAAGAATTGTTCAAAGAGAGTTTACGTTAGTTGTGTCTGAAACCAAGTCCAGACAGTGTTGTAGCACTTAGAAAATTTCTAATGCTTTAAAACAAATTCAAATGAGCTTTAGAGACAACCACAGAAATATTTAGTGAATGCAATGCCTGTTTCTCATTAGAAATGTAATGCAATGTATTTAAATAATGCGAAGAGCTCATTTGCAAAAACAGATAACTCAGTTTTTAAGAGTTTTCAAAAATCATGTTTTTTCATTGTGCATTCCAGTTAATCTCAATCAAACTGCAGTTGGGTTATTTTGATTTGGTTAGAAAATACAGCTAACTAATACAATAAAAAAAACAATAAAAACGCATGATAACATAATAATAAAAAAAAAAAATATTTAAGGGTTTTGCAAACAAACTCTTTATTTGTAAATATTTCTCACTAGAATTGTCATAAGATAAAAAAATATATATATTTAAAATAATTAGCATATGTCATTTTTGAATTTTATAAATTCATTTGAAGCAAATTTAACAAGAGTAATATTAAAACAAATATTTTAATATTATTGTTATTTTAATTAATTAAATTAAATATTTTATTGAAATTAATTTGTATGTGAACATTTGTTTTTGTAAATAAAGAATAAATCTAATATAATTACATTTTATTTAAAAACTATTTTGTCTGATGGAATCAATACAGAATTAATGCAAATTAAATGCAATTAACATTACAATAATATTTAAATACTAGTGTTATTTTTTTCCCTAGGCGTCTAAATAGTTTTTGGGGTCACTGTATCTGAGTCTTATATCATTTGTTTTATTTACTTCTTATTTGTGCAAATCCTTGAGTAAGTGAACGTCTGTTTTTGCAAAATAAAAAAGCTATGTAAATTAAATGAATTTTCAAATAATTTTCAAATTTTAGTGTTATTTTAAAATAAAATAAATATTTTATTTGCATTAATTTTTAAATAAGAATTTTTTTGTATGAATAAATTTAATACAAATTCAATTAAAATCTAATAAAACTGTGTCTGAAGGAGTCAATAAAAGTAGGGAATTAATAGTCATTTGTTTTCAGTCATTTTTTAGCCAGTTGTTTTTCATAATCTGCAAAAGACACATCTTTGCCACCTTTAAAATCAAAACAGATAAGCTAGTAAAGCTAGTAAATTAGTTGTTATGTAAACCTACCTTTGTACATGTCTATGAGGGCAGCTTTTCAAAGAGACTGTTTTTCTGAATTTCTCGCTAAAATTCATGGTTGTTATTTTTTTTTAATCTTTAGAGGGAATTTTGAATATTCTTGGTTGAAAATGCCATATTATTAACAACTACTTACAGATTTTATATGTGTGAACTCCGTCCGTCTCGTGTGGGTTTAAGTCCCACTGTCTCAGGTCTTGGCAGAATGGCGATAGTGCTTTTGACTGTGACTTTGTGTGCTTGTGCTCGTTTTGGATGGAGCTCGTTACAGGCTGTCTGTGGGTGGGTTGCGCAGACCCTCGCGAGGCTGTCGGTTGGTCACAGGGTCCAGACCATGACTAATCCAAACCCCACCAGGCTGACCAGATGGGGCCTTCAGATTTCCTGAAAATAAGAGCAGGCCAACATTTCAGAAGAGGCAAGAACAAACGCAGAACGACGACAATGCCGTTGTTACGTAATCGTTTTATCAGCATTTATGGAAAATGTAGATAGCCTATTACAAACTGAAGATAAACATATCATAGCATTAGCGCGAAGCTCCGAAGAATATCCAATGTAAGCAAACAAACTTACCAGATATCTTCATCATAAACATCAGCCCTGGTGGCTCGCTTCAGAGAGCTAGTGTCCGGGTTGCCAGATTCTGTTTTCCAAAACATTCACAGGAGCCTCCGAGGGTCGGAGAGTGGAGATTAAATTAAGGCCTAAGTGGGGACAGCTGCCTGCTGAAACCAAGGACATTTAGGCCCGTTCCTGAGGGTGATCTGTCCAGCAGGCTGTCCAAAACGGCTCCAGCGTGAGGATCCTTGCAACTGGGGTTACATCAAAAAAAAAATGACTACAGCCAGATGGGTTTTGGCACTCGAGGAACAATATACAAGTTGTGCTAAATGGAACAAATCTGTATAAAATTGTGCATGTTTGCGAGTGTCTTCGCAGATACCCATGCATGTTTTAATGAGCGCACAGTCTGTTTATGATTTGCAGAGTAAAAGAAGATCTCTCTTCTAAAAAAAAACAACAGTTTTTAGTCGTTTCTGTCATTTCTTTCTTACTGCCATGGATCATTAACATATCTAATACACAGTTAGACTCTTATTTGCTGCTAAAAACTCAAATATAATACTTTCAGACATGAATTTTAACTTCTGAGATGCTTTTTGTCTGGGTAGAAGTGGAAGATGAGCCACAATAAAAGACAAAACAGGCCGATTTCCAAAACAATATTTGTTGTAGTGCCTCTCATTGCGTCAGGGCAGATGATCAGACAAGCCTGGAGAGGCCGCTGATGGCAAATGATGAAATGACATGCAAAAAAGCAGCTGGGGCCACACTGATGCATAACATTTCCATAACATTCCAGCAACGTTCGGGTAACAACAACTAGTAGAGAGCCGATGAAGGCTTATATAAAGATGCTTCAAGCTAATTTGGGCCACTAATGCTTATTTTTTCAGGAAAAGTATGTATTAATACGTACATTTAGTCTTTTCAGATGCTGTTTTTATTGAATGCATCACAAAATGTATCTTTTATTTTATTTAGATCTGGACAAAAAACGCATTCTGGTCTCATGAGAAGCCAAATATGGCACTAACATCGCCACATTCAGGGTTGCTTCACGAACAGATGCCAGACGGTTTAGGAAGAAGCCCAGCATGAGTCGTGCCAGAAGAACCTAATCTGGACTGGGCAACAAGCGCAAGGGACTGCAGGAGATTGTAAAGGACAGCACTGGTCCAATGTGTGCCTCCACAGGGCCAAAAGAGAGGGTACGACCCATTTAACCCATGCCAGAGATTTCACTCGTGCCAGATACACCACATCCACCTTTTTTACCAGATCAGGTTTGCTTTCGACGGAGTCACAGACACACACTGGGTGAGGTTGCTTGGAGAAGGTTCACCCTGATGGACATACTTGGCATGACTCCGACATAAATCACAGTCACATCAACATTTCTGGCACGATACATCCTCACACACACACACACTTCCCCCATCCGCTCCCACTAGTCCCTGGACTATAGCATTGGCTAGGTACAAGAGTGAAATTAAAATCACTTAACAGTGTGGATCAGCGGCACTGAGCAGATCATTTCTTCATGCAAATCACAGGGGGAAATCAAGTCTTTGTTTTCAAGCATGGCACAAGTTCATATTTTACATCAAAGGCATATTTTGTTTTGGCTTGTATGCGGTTGCATGTAACAGTAATTCTAATGAGAAATGGGAAATGAGAACTTAGGACTACTGATGCACCAGTGAAGTTCTTCTGTGATAGAAATCTATTTAAATATATATAATTAGCAATAATATGTTATATTTTTATTACATTTCTGTGTATTAGGTTACAACTACTAAAACTGTGTAGCAAGAGATCACTTGTGCACTTATTTAACAGGATAAGAATTCATCATATATTGCGCACCCAAAACTTTGCCCAAAATCGACGTATCTCTCAGCCT
>JAUMHE010000082.1:13846909-13896625 GCA_032359235.1 Enteromius mattozi
GTCTCTTAAAAAAAAGCTAGTGTATCTTTTTAGCATAGCCTGTTTTATTTGAAGTGTATCCTGTGTTGTCACAAACCGCACCTCTGTGGCTCTCTCCGATCACCACCGGAGGAATCCCTCACCTGAGTTCTAACACCCCTGGACTTCATTTCCCATAGTTCCCCGTACCTGGGGCTAATCACCGGCCCAGGTTTTCCTCATTACCCTCCCCTTTATAAGCCATGTTCGCAGACTGGTTAAACACAAAGTCTTGTTTGCCCCGGCTGCATTACTGAGCGTTTCTATTGTGTTTTCCCTATCGTGTATTACCTTGGACTGTTTACCCTTCTTCGATTGTTTGCTGCCTGCCTTGTTTACCTCTGCCTGATTCCCGTTCTGACTGTTTGCTGCCTGCCCCGATCTCAGCCTGGTATTTGACTATTCTGTCCTGTCAACATTGCTCTGTTTGTTGTTATTGACCCTGCCTGTTGAATCTTATTAAAGTTACCGCAAATGGATCCAACTGCCTCTGACTCTTCATCACACGTGTATTCTGATACAAGCATTAATGTCTCTGGGCTAAGCCCCTGATACTGTAAATAAAAATACAGTAAAGACATTATTGTACTGTAAATTGAAATACAATAATAATACTGTAAATAAAATTACAGTAAAGACATTATTGTACTGTAAATTAAATTACCGTAATAATACTGTAAACATTTTACAGTAATTTACTGGCATCCAGTAAAATTTACAGCAATTACATTTTTAAAACATCTTATTCCAACGTGCAGATTACATTATTTTAACACCAGAATTGTAAGGATTCACTAGGAGCGTTTGGATCCATATGCAGCTTTTATTAAACGTGGTCAGGCAGGCAGAGGTCGGTACACAGGCAGACAAGGATATCAGAGAGCAGGCAGTAACAGAGTCGATCAAACAGGCAAAAGTGATCAGGGCAGGCAGCGAGTAACAAGGTCGATAAACAGTCCAGGTAATACACAGAATAAACAATCAGAAATAACGCTCAGAGATGATGCAGGGGCAAATCAAAACTTCGCGTCGATCACATGAAAGATCTGCGTTTAAATAGCGGAGAAACCCGCCAAAACCCGGGCCGGAAAACAGCCAAGGTACGTGGGGATAAAGAGTCCGGGTAGGAACGTTAGAATTCTGGCGAACGTTCCCGCTGCCGCTGGCCGGAGAGAGCCACGGAGGCGCGGCAGGTCTCCCAAATGTTGCAGTCTGGCCTAGTTTCATTTTCGTAGCGGACAAATGGGATATTTATGTTTTTCTTTTTTTTTACTACTTAAAGAAAACGTACCAGGTTGTTATTTCTACAATGTTTCTAAAATGTTTTATTTTGGTTACATAATTTTTTTAGTTTAAAATTTTTTTTTTTTAAATGTTGTACAACATTACCGAATTGCAACCAAAATACAACATTGTGAAAAATGTTTTGTGTTTGCCGGGCTATTGCTTATGTTGATTTCATAATTCACTAATACATTATTGAAATCAGAAGTTTTATCTGTTAATATTATTTAATTGCATTGTTTTTTCAGTTTCAATTCATCATGCTTTTATGTTTCAAAGATATTTGTCATTATTGTGCTTCCATATATTCTCAAAATCAAATGCTCATGAAGAGCTTGTGCATTCGGCCAAATCATGTAATGTCACCTCAGCTCAAAATGCTTTTATGATGTGAGATTAATGTAAACAAAGCCCACATATATGCACAATATCACACTTGTATGCGTGTGGTATTGCTATATCAGCATGGCTGTTATACAAGGCCATTGGTTAAGTGTCACATGCAATTTTTTAAACTCTCTCATGATTGTGCGTATGGCAATTGCTGGAAGAATTTTTTGCAAAAACCGATAAACACTACTTTTGAACAAAAGCAATAAGTCTATTTTAGCGAATAAGTGTGCTGTGTTCAGGTCAGGTGACAAAGCTACTTACACTTTGAAAAGATGCTAAAAAGAGTTTCGTCAAAGCTGACTAAAAGTGATTGAGGATGGATCATTTCGATGGACTTGATAAACCTATGATATATTCTTCAGCCCGTAAAAGGAAAAAAAAGATGCACTGTTTTCACAGAACCTTGCAAAAACAATGGTGAGGGAAAAGCTCTGTGTATTTATGATCACAACAACATCGTTTGTCAGGCATCTTCACTGTCATCTTAAGTCTAAAACATGAAATGTTGATTTATCTGCTTTTGCGATTAAAAAAGCAACAATAAATGGTTGGAGTTATCTACTTTTGCTATAAAACAAACTGTTAAAAAATAAAGAAAGAAATATTATATATATATATATATATATGTATGTGTGTTATACTGTAGGTTTTTGCAAGAGTTTATAAGTTTTAAAATTGATAGTTTTCTTATAAAAATCATTCAAGTCAGAAGGCATTCACTAACCTCCTGGACTGTATGGATTACTTTTATAATGGATAGATGCACTTTTTGGAGCTTCAAAAATGTTTTGAAGTTTTGGAGATTATTATTTTATATAATTCTAATTATGTTTGTCTGATAGAAGGAAGGCATACACACCTAGGACAGCTTGAGAGTGAATAAAGTATGGGATAACAAATCCTTTAAGAATAGGCACTATGGTCCAATTTTATTGCAAATTGTATTACAGTATTTTATATATTAAAAAAAACCCAATAACCTTTGGAAATTGTATCTGTTCAGGACAGAATGCAAAGAGTTACATTATAGACTACTTTATAAGCTGATGAGAGCAGAACATATATTTTGTGATTTTGTGTTGAGGCTTGTTTCCTAGAACAACTTTGGGAAACCAGAAAAAAGAATTCAACAGCAGTTAGGTTTAGGCTTAGTTAACTACAAGCAAAGAGTATAGAAGCCCAAGAGGCAAAACTCTGTAGTAATAAGGGCAACAGTCTATAGATGGCCCTGCGGAGGCGCTGCCACCATTTTGGACTGACACCTGCGACAGCACAATGGGCGAAACGCAAGCAGCTGTACTGCAATAAACTGGATGGACGTTGTCAGTGAAGTGCAGGGAAGAAGTGTAGCAAGGAGGAGTGCAAGAGATCACTTGTGTACTTATTTAACAGGATAAGAATTCATCATATATTGCGCACCCAAAACTTTGCCCAAAATCGACGTATCTCTCAGCCTAATCAACAAGAAAGATAACTCCTCAGTAAATTCTTGACACTTCCATTCTAATTTTTTTTTTCTTCCACACGATCTTTAACTACCATTTCCACTTTATTCTCTATTACTATTTACTTGACAGAAATAGTAGACTATCTGTTATAACACAGCTGCTGCTGATGGTTTTAATCTCTTATTTGATTTTGATCTATACTACTATTTTTAGTTAAATGTGTGCACTTGAACAGAAATTACAGAAACCTTACAATAGTTACTGGAGTTTTTTTTTTTTGTGTACCATTTATTTTAATGTTTTTTTTGTTTTTTTTAATTAAAACATTCTGAATAAATATATGACTGTGTCTGCTTCTATTAAATCAATACTAAACATAATATGTGGTAATTTCATGACCTTAAGGTATTAATTTAACAAGGAATGTGCGATAAAACACAGATATGGGTAAGTAAAGGGTAATTTTAGCTTTCTACTTGGCAAACCCCCAACAGATTTCTAATGTACTAAATAAACCATTACATATAGCTTTAATAAAATAAAAATAATTACATATGAGCACATTAACAATTACATAACAATACTAAAATACGTAATTTATTATATTTTGTAAATATGTTTATAAAATATTATAGCCTATTGTTTTATAATAGTACGCTGTTGCAATAAGTGTATTTTTTTGTTTCCTGTTGTTTTAGATACAGAAATCATTCCCTAGAAATATTTATGTACAATTCACTAAAAGGTGCCATTTTAAGCAACAGTTCCTTCTGCATGCAGCCTTCCTTCTCCTCTGAGAAACTGATGTTATTCATTTTTAAAAACTGAATTATGAATTATGCATATGCCATACTGTCAAACCATTAACACTGTGGCTGTCGTACACACGGGTATCTTTGTGTGTCAACCCTGTTTGATTATATTTATAATATTTTAGCATATTTAATTACATTTTTAAAATGAAAAAATTGCTTATTTTTTGAATTTTTATTGATGGTAATATTTAATTTTTTCTTTGTCATCACATCCATATACTCAAGATTAGCTTCGAGGCCCATCATCAACAGACGTCTAGAACTCTCAAAAGACCATCTTTAGCAGAGCTACTGATCTTAATAGTTGAGTGTGTGTGTGTGTGTGCATGCCACTTGACGTGTGAACATCCATGCCTTCATTTGCTGCCTGTTCCTGGCATCACACTGTCCTTAAAAGCTGATAATGTGTTAATGAAATCACTGGCAGACAGCTCTTGTCAGCCGAATGTTCCACATGAGAAGGGGCCAGTCCTCCACTGTGAGTCCGCAGGGTATAAAGCAGGTCTGTCAGGGGAGCAAGAGTCTGTAAGGGGAGCATGTGTCTGGCCCAGCCATTGCTTTTGTGTTGTCATTTTTTTCTGGTGTTTGCTCTTTTATAATGTTACAGGTCCTTTCGCCCCGTCCTTCTCCGAGTGTGTGTGCTAAATTTTTTATGCGGGATGGGCCTGCCCCCTTTCCTTTCTGCAGCACAATGATTTATTGCCCAAAAAGACCAGAGAACTAATTAACAGAGTAATTAATTAATATGAATTTGCATATTTGCATTTGCAATTAGTGCAGTCAAGTGATTAGTCTGAAATGGGGAAGTTTGACTCATCAGATGTTGGTGTGTGTGCTCAACCGGAAAGCTCGTCACCAGCTGAGGCATTTTTGGAGGGGGACAGAAGGGGACTATCTGTGTGTGTGTGTGTGTTTCTAAACACAAACATCCAAGGGTACCCGCCAATCATGCGTGACTGAGCCGTCGCTGTCAGCAAACTGCATCTGTATGCTGTGTTTATTATGTTTTTGTTGAGCTGATATGTGCAGATCAACCTGGCTGTCCCAGTGAAAAATACATTTTTACCAAGATCACTCACGACTAACCGTAGATTGTGTCTGATAGGTGGCTCGCTGCTAACAGGACCACAATCTGTCAAAATCAGGTTAAAGAGCCAATTAATCTTACACAGGGACAGAAAGGTGTTGTGTGTCGTTTATGTGGTGTTAGGCTTTTGTGTCATCCTTCTGAGAGGGATAAATGCACTTCGGGCATTTAAAGAGCTTCTGATTTGAATTATAAATGTGCGTGCATGTGAGAGAGAGAGCGGGTAGGCCAGGCACAGGTTCAGTAGCAGCAGGAGCTTTCACTGATAATGGAATGCATGAGTGTCAGGTCTTCATGTGGGAGGAGCCAAAGCTCTGGACAATTACTGCTACAAGAAACAGCGAGATGCCAGAGATGGCCAGACCTGTGCTCCAAAATCTGTGTGTGATTTTGGGCAAGGGTGAATCTCGCAATAAACCGGTCACAAATATGTTCAATATGATCCTAAAACCAAAAAGGAAAAGCTTAGGACTACATAGTTGTGACATTTTTTGACAATTAAGCACATTTTGATGACAATCAAGGACATTCTCATGCCCTCAGTAAGGTTTTTTTTTTTTTTAACATTGAACACTCTTAGCCAGCAAAGATGCACTGAACTGTTTAAAAGTGGCTAATACATTTATATATAAGATAACAAAAGTTTTATTATTTCAAATAAACGCTTTTCTTTTGAACTTTCCTGAAAAAACCCTGAAATCCTTTGATCCTGAATAAAATGTGTGACTGTGTCCGTATTAAGCAGCACAACGGTTAACATTTGTAATATCCAATAATGTCTCTTGAGCATCAGATCAGCATATTGGAATGATTTCTGACAGATCATGATACACTGAAGACTGGAGCAATGATGCTGAAAGTTGCATCACATAAAATTACAATTCAAATATATTAAAATATACAACAATAATAGTAATATTTAGCATTTTTGATCATATAAATAAAGCCTTTTTGATATTTTAAAATTTGATATATTCATAATACAATTATTTATATATATATATTGTAAATTACATATAGTATAGTCAAATTGACAGTAAAGAGAATTAACAAAAAAGATATCATGAGAACCCACCATTCAGATACACAGCATAGGAGAATCTGAGGGAAAAACGTCATAATCCCCAAAAAAATAACAATAAAATAAAGCTCTTAATATAGGCGGCATTTTCATCATAACTTCTTGAAGTGAAATGTGACCTGGACATGTTTTCGTTAGATTTACTCACATATTACAGAGTGGTGTGAATGTGGATGTGTGTGAGGAAGGTGGGGAGGGATGGTGTGAGTGTGTGCATGTGTGAGAAAGTGTAAACAAAAACCCAGACTTCTTTTCATATGTAGAACAAAAAAAAATGTTTAGAATCTCAGAATCCGTGTTCACTGCGGACATTTAATAAATGTCAGAGAGTGAATTCATCGAAACTTTATCTAAAATATATGTTTTCACAATCAGGTGGTAGCCACATTGATAATGATTTCATGATGCCAGACAGTAGGATCAGTCATTTGGCAAACGCCCTTGAAGAGACTGACCAGGCAAACAAGAGCCATCAATCATCCAGTTCCTGCTGTCATTCACCAGCACTGACCATTTTTTTGCATGTTTACACAATATACAATAAGCTATTTTGTGTCTGTTTAGATTTAGTCTGCTTATGCATTAAATCAAATCCCATTTTTTTAATTTCTATCAGCAAAGCCTAAGAGATGTCATTCCCTGACCATCTCGCAGCATTCCTGTTCATTCACAGCATCGGATTCTAATGGTGTATGCTGGTACTCGGTCCTTTATTGAAGCTGCTTTGTGGTTTTGCAGTGGTACGCAGCTCGAGGCACACGCCAGATGATCAGGGGAGGAATACAGGTCCCCCGGGACCCGGTCACGTGACCAACCCATGCCACGTGACGTCAGCGGCAGATGGCATGGGTACCAGCTCTGGCAGTTGGCATCAGTGTCATTTCTCTTAGTGCGAGACAAGGAGAACAGTGGGGAGGTGAGAAAAACGCACGAGCTGTTCACCTGCTAAAACACCACGCGGAAAAAAAGTTCAAAATAGGAAATATGAAAACTGTCATCTGACACCATCATAATCCAGGTAAGCTGGATCAGTCGAGGGTAAGGATGGACATCTGTGCTGCATGACTGTGTCTGATTTTAAAGCCTTATGTTTTGTTAATGCACAAATGTGGTGCAATTTCACAGATAAAAACTATTTTACATATTCACTGCTGTTGCATTGTTAGCTGCAGCTAAATGTTTGTGATTCGATTAGAGAATCAATATCTTCTGGAATTCTGTCTTTAATTGTTATGTTAATGCATCATTTTATACGCTCAAAAAAAAGGTACAAATGCTGTCACTTTGCTGGTATCTTTTCAAAAGGTACACCTTTGTATCATGATTACCCCTAACGGGTGCATATTTGTACCTTTAAGGTACATTGTAGTGAAAGGGTACCACCCCAGTGACAGCTTTTGTACCTGTGAGTGTATTTATTGAGCACCATGTATAGGTTCTTTATAAATAGCTGCTGATTGATTCAGAAGATCTATTATCTTCTCATCATCCCCAGTAAGAGCACAATGCTGACTCTTCCGTTTGAGGATCCTGTCATAATGGACACTCAATTCGGGGCAAACTTTCCACGGGACTGCGTGGGTGAAATGAAGGTCAACAAACAAGAGCCATTTAAAAAGGAGGAGACGCTCTCCCACACGATGGAGGACGAGGATTCGGAAAAGGATGAGGACGAACGGGAGGACGGACAGGACGAGAACGGGCTGCCTCGGAGGAGAGGGCCTCGGAAAAAGAAAATGACCAAAGCCAGGGTGGACCGGGTCAAGATGAGGCGCATGGAGGCCAACACCAGGGAGAGGAACCGAATGCACGGTCTGAACAATGCCCTGGACAGCCTGCGCAAGGTGGTGCCCTGCTACTCCAAAACCCAGAAACTGTCGAAAATCGAAACCCTGCGACTGGCCAAGAACTACATCTGGGCGCTTTCCGAGATCCTGAGCACCGGGAAGAGGCCTGACCTCTTGACCTTCGTTCAGACCCTTTGCAAAGGGCTCTCGCAGCCCACCACCAACTTGGTGGCCGGATGCCTGCAGCTGAACGCCAGGAACTTCATCACGGATCAGATCCACAGTGAAGCGTCTTTCTCCGGGAGGTCGCCCTACGAATCCGTGTACACGACCTACCACAGTCCGGGTGTGGTGACGCCCTCTGGACCCTCGGTAGATGCGGTCAAACCCTTCAGGCCGTTCAACTACTGCAACTCCTATGAGTCTTTTTACGAAAGCGTGTCGCCGGAATGCGGAAGCCCTCAGTTTGAGGGTCCCTTAAGCCCGCCTATTAACTTTAACGGGATCTTTTCCGTCAAGCACGAAGAGCCGGTCGAATACGGCAAGAGCTGCCACTACGGAACGCGCTATTGCGCCGTGCCGCCGCGCTCCTCCATCAGCCAGACCGCGAGAGGCTCCTCGGATCTCCATTTCCCTTATGACATTCACCTCCGCAGCCAGTTTTACCCCGTGCAAGAAGAATTAAACACTTTTCATAATTAATTAGAGAAAGTCAAACGTGAGTGAAAAGGACTGAAGATGCAGGACTTTTAATCGCACATGTATTATTTATAAGTCCATCTCTGATTTGGGGTTTTAAGCCATCGGATGTTTTATTATTTATCCTTTTTAATTAAATGGAAAACGTGCTTACAGTGTTCCTAATTATGATTTTAAAATATATGGAAAAACAGTCCAAACAATAACAATGTGTTTAACGCTGAGTTTCTCGTTTATTTTTGGTTTAGTTTAATGGCCTGTGTGAGTATTTATGGATCTAAAATCTGTCAGTAAGGACTCTTGCTCCAAAAGGCATCTTTTAATTATAAGGTCATTCAAATATCTGCGATGAAAATTGAGTAAAATAGGAGAGCAATAATTGCTAAGGGTGCTATGCAATACACAAGTCTATAATTCTCGATCTGGCCATTTATTTATGCACTTAATTTGTTTAAACAATATTCGCAAAAATGTTGGTGTAAAAAAACAATTAATTGCTTATCACTTGGTATTACATAAATGCGTTTATTCGTTTATGAGAAGTAACACAAAACATTAACTGTATTTCCTTTTACTTAAAATGTCATCTTTGTTTACAAAAGTTTCGTGATGTATTACACAGGGCACTATTTAAATGTTGGTAAAAAATGTATTCAACAATTGGTTATTATTATTATTAATAATAATTTGCAATGGTAGTAATAATATGTTAAAGACTACTACGAAGAGCCAATTACTGAATGAATTTGTTTTCCTATAGAAGATGATTTATTTAAAATAAATAGGCTATGGATGTAATTCTGAAAAAACGAAATAATAATGGTATATTGTTCATTTGTTTCATTGATTTCGATATGTGTAATTTAACTTTATAAATGTGGACAATCGAGTTCTGAGCACCCTCTTAATTTCCAACTGTTTTAAATATCTCACATTTGTCTATGCGCATCATTTTCAAAAGTATGATGAAAGTATTTCACAACACTATGATGTAATTATGCAACAGATTGTTTTGACAATTCTGTATTTTCTCAAATGTAAAGTCGTCGATATATTGGTGACATTGCGTACAATCTCGGAACAATCACTGTAAGCAAATGCATTTGAAGCATGTAAAATCTCTAATGGAAAGGTCTGTGTGCTGTCTAGTGAACTCATGTCACGGGAAAACCTGCCTTAATATATTTGTCACGCATCATTTATGCAATGTCATGGACGTCTGGTGGATTCGTGCATTATGATTTTTATCACCAAACGGGATTTTTGTGTGTGTGTGTGTGCAAAAATGACTGAATGCACTGAAACTGGTCTTTGTACACTGTCGAGCTGTTTTGTACAGTAAAATAAAGTTTAATTAAATACAATTCTTTGTTGAAAACGCTGTTCTCAATACATGATTCTCAAATTCAAATAATAAATAAAATATAATACATATATCTAGTTAAAAAAAATTGTGCCGCAAGAAAAAAGACCTAAAGAATAAACGAAAACAACATTTAACGCAATGTCGCATTTCGTTTTCTATATAGTTGCAAACCTATAATGACCAAACAGCACTTTAAGATGTACGAAGATAACATAACGCATTCAAATAGATATATTTAGATCTACAAATTTAAAGTCTAAAAATACAGAGGTAACAAGACGCCTACAGAAAAGCAGAGAGATCATCTGTTTATCAAGAGAGGACAAAGGAATTCAGTTCATAACATGGCCAAAATTACCAAATCCATCTCGTGCATTAGTTTACAGGCCTGTGCGACGCGGTGGTCAAGGTTAAGTGTAAAATGAGACGTTCTTGAGATGTTATTCAGGACTGGGTTTAGGGGAGTAAAGGTTGTCTGGCTTCGAGTCTCTCTTGTCACCGAGGGTTGCAACGAGTTCAGCAGAGAGCTGGACGCGGGCCAAACAGCGACAGACTGCGGATCAGGAGCCCAAAAACAGCTATTCCCCCGCGCAATGTGCATTGTCATCCCAGAGAAACCAGAGTGACAACATTCATAACACGTAGGTTACACTGAAATGGATTTAAAACACATAAAACCAGTAGTTTACGATAGATATAATAATAAAAAAATGAAATGAAGCGTGCGGTCTTTTAGTTCAGACCGTGGTTATGAGCTCGATTCCCGGCCTAGATTAGCCTACACGAATTGATATGTATGCAATGTGAATTGTTTAGAATAAAATGCTCAACAAAATAGTCCAAAATTAAAGTTATCTTCACAGTCACATTGACAGTATTAAAAAAAAAACAGACTTTTTTTTTTAGTAGGCTCCTAATTGATCACGCTTTTAAAGAAAAAGAAATATCCAACTAATATCCAATTAATCTTCACATTGTCCTAAAACACCTAATGCTGTTGACAGGTGCAAAAACTCAACCTGCACAATCACCGATCGTGTGCGATGAGACTCTTGATTTGCTGTGGGGATGTTGAGGTGTCAGAAAAGCCCCACAGTGGCGATATTTCACACAACTCAGAGAGAGGCAGAACATATGCTACCCCAGAGACAAAGCTGTCAGGAACGAACAGCTGAAAAATGAGCAGCAACACTTCTCTATGCGCTTCTGTCTGAAAACGGTGGAAAGTTCTCGCCACACGCGTTATTTACTTTTAGATAAAAATTTAGATAATTGTTTACTGACAGAGAAGATATATGCATTGTCTTAGCCAGTCTATGTATCCAGTTAGCCTATTTAAATTAGTTTAGATAGCATATTTTATTCATAAACAAATAGTTGGAACTAACGATATGCATTTAAAAATATATGCACTTTAAAGTACGCTTTAAAATGCAAAATTGTATTATTAAAACAATTATGAAACAAACCAATTTGTGAAACACCTGTTCTGGTCAACATATAGGATACTGTTAATGATTAGGCTATATAAATTTAAAACACAGTTTGATTTAGCCATTGTCCCAATATGAATTAGCCTATAGCCTATTAAAATACCATGTAGTATTTATGAAAATGATCAAAAAGCGGCTATGCAAATGTGCATTAGTGACAAGGACCATGCTATAAAATATATTTCTCAAACATCATACCTCAGTTTTACCAACTCTCTCATATATTACAGCATCGACCTTAGTCAAGCTTAATTTTTGACAGGAATGAAGCGAGGCTGTGAAAATGAAGCCTACAGTGAATTTATTTGTACTGGCATCACCGACTGTTTAGGTAAACAAAAAACTTTTGAAACATTGTGAGCTGAGATTGTCCTCAGAGCGTCGTTTTCATCGGCGTGAAAATTCAACATGGCGGCGTAGCTACCCAAGTTTAAAACTTTGGCTGTCGTTTGTTGCTTTAGGTGAGTATGAATTTCATACAGCTCATTTGAATGGTTAAATGAAGTTACTTGTGCCGATTGTGTGGAAGAGCATATGGTACAGATGTATGTGGGTGTATATTTGTGCGTGGACGGTTGGAGGTGAATTACTACATACTCACGTTCACGATCACTCATAGCTTTGGTCCACGTGTGATGATCCATTCTGTGTTCTGATGTCAACCCTTCTGTTCCAAATCCTATCGTTGAAGGATGAGTCACACCAAACACGATCACTAAATGCAATCTGTCAAGAGTGGTCTGGTTAGTTGGGTTGAATGACCCATCCAGTTAGTGAAGTGAAGTGAAGTGACATGTGGCCAGGTATGGTGATCCATACGTGGAATTTGCATTTAACCCATCCAACGTGCACACACACAGCAGTGAGAAGTGAACACACACCCGGAGCAGTGGGCAGCCATTGCTGCGGCGCCCGGGGAGCAGTTGGGGGAACGGTGCCTTGCTCAAGGGTCTCACCTCAGTCGTGGTATTGAAGGTGGAGAGAACACTGGTTATTCACTCCCCCCACCCACAATCCCTGCCGGACCTGGGACTCGAACCCGCGACCTTAGCCTATGTATCTGATAGTATGTAAACAGAATAAGCATAATAAGCAAGTGTTATGCTAATCAAACAATCCTAAATGCAGTAGTTCTCAAATATGAATTTCAACATATTACTTGTCATATACTGTT
The DNA here is from genome assembly GCA_032359235.1 of Enteromius mattozi. Lineage (NCBI taxonomy): Eukaryota > Metazoa > Chordata > Actinopteri > Cypriniformes > Cyprinidae > Enteromius > Enteromius mattozi. The sequence continues at coordinate 13,859,555 of JAUMHE010000082.1, forward strand.
TTTCACCTACCATATAGAAGGCAAGTGTGCATACTTGGATGCAGCCTATGGATGTCACTGGTTAGCATTATTCCTTCCACCCCAGCTATGTTCCAACATCATATGATAGCACTATAACTCATGTCATTCCAAATTGGTATTAATTTCTTCTTTTGAACACAAAAAGTAGATGTTTTGGTAATCAAACAGTTTTGGGTTCCATTGAATTCAGTAGTATCTTTTCTTCATACAGTGGAAGTCAATGAAAGCCGAAAGCTCTAGGATACCAAAATCTTTCAAAATATGTTCGTAATGCATGACTATTTTGTCGCCATCAGCCAATCAGCTTCATCACAATGGCTTCAGAGTCACATGGCATGCAGAGATCAGGTGACTGGTTAAAAAACAACCTGGCAGCAAAATAAATGGCAGATTTCAAATTGTGTACTTCCAGGGCTGCATGCTATTGAAATGAATGGGAATGCATAACAGACAGCTTTATAGATGTTCCAGAAGTGTATTTATGTATACACACCTAAAATATAATTCATTAACCATTGAGAAGCTCTCAAATTTAATACACGCCATTAAAAGTGCAGGAATTCGGACGGAGCCCATGTTTCCAAGCTCATGCTAAACATGCGATACAGATGTCGAGATCTCTTCAGAGGGAGGTTGCTTGATTATAGTTGTTAATGAAGGTTCACTCAGTAGCTTTCGGTAACTCACACCTGAGAGCCTCAGAGACAGTTTCTGGAATGAATTGCTTGTTAATAATAACGGTAATTAGGAATGAACAATGTAGAGCTGGTGCGATGTTGATTTATCTGTTCGACGCCCCTCTAACGGGTGGAGAAAGGGTGTTGTCATACGGTAGTCCCTCTCCTTCTCCCTCTCTCAGTCTCGTTCCCAAAAAATCTCCACAAGTCCCGGGTCGCAGATGGTGTGGGACACAGAATTTTCCTAATAATCTTTCTTTCTTTTCTTTTTTCGCACGAGTGCTGGTGGCTTAGGGATTTCTCATTTTAATTAGAGGGTTTAAGGAGATAAACCCCTTTGAAAACCATGTCCTGCGAGAGGAGGTGCAGGTGATCCTCCCCACAGAAGCAACCACATCGTCAGCCAGCAACTCATTTGCATATTAGATTGGTGTCAGTTTGGCACCCGTCCTGGCTGAGATGAACGCCCCTATTTCTAGACTTGGCACAGTGTGTGCGTATCCTGGCACGGGACGCGATTGTGTTTTCGGTATGAGGGTTGCGGGGTACTTGATCTCTCTGTTATTATACGGCCCTTACATTTGACCCACTAGCTTAACTTAAACTAATAGAGACTCGCAGGTCAGAAATTGGCGTTTTCTTACTCGCTTTGCGCTGGGATTTTTCGGGTGCGAATCTCTTTTACATTCAACCTGACCGTCAATGGCCGCAAAGTCATTTGAATTTCATCTAAAGCTGATTTTCAGCTAGTTGGCAGAAAGCGTGACATCAAGAGGCCCTAGAGCTCATCAATCTAGTTGGTCGTTAATGTGAATTTCAAAACCTAATATTAAAAATGTATGAACTATTCCCATTTGGACAAATTACATGAAGTTTGTCTGAAGTCGATGTTGGCTAATCACAGGCACATTTAGCAGCCATTAAACCCAAATGTTGGACAGTAAAGTCATTTGTATTCCATGTTAAATCTAGACTAAAGGAAAGTTAATGACTATTTCTGATAAATGTCTTTGCCTGGACCTTCAGCGCACATTTCCACATGAAGATCAGTTGAGAACCTCATTTTATATGGATCAGAATGCTTTAGTGGTTTTTGAGATACAGGTCTGACCTAAAAATCTTAGTTGAACATCTCCACGTACATCTCATCTGCTATTTATTTCATAAACTTGTTCATGAATCTGTTCATCTTGTTCTGTGACTTACTTTATGCTGGGAATTTCAAGTTTTTTCGAGGCTGAAAACACTACAGACGCTGTTAAAACATACTACTGTACTTTGTAAATCAGCTGTTATACACAAAATAAAAGTGTTTAAAAGGTTCTTCACAGCGATTTTTGGTTTCACAAAGAACCATTCAGTCAAGGGTTCTTTTAAGAACCATCTCTGTCTTAACTTTAAATCTGAAGAACCGTCTTTCACCACAAAGAACCATTTGTGAAACTGAAAGGTTCTTCATAGAGCCATTAAGACTAAAAGATTCTTCTATGGCATTTTAAAGCCTCCTTTATTTTTAAGAGTGCATTAAATGTGATGATTAATCCAGGTATTTTTGCACTGAATTGTGGTTTCCCTAATGATATTTTGAAACCATTTCAACCAAAAAAAATATCCTTTATGAAATGTAAAAAGAGAAAAAAGACAGGTGACTGAGAAAAAGAATGCACGTGTGTGTGTACTGTATGTGTGACTGTGTGTCTTTGTAAAATGGCACAGACACAGACACAAGGACCAAATGGTCTCTTGGCACCAGATTCAGTGCCATAAATTATCACCGCAGTTAATGGTGAAGAAGATTTCAGGCGAAAATCTCTCCCTTTTTGTTCCCACAAAGGCAACAGTGCGGCCCTTCTTCTAGATTCTGACCAAATTAAACCCAAAAAATACTCACAGGTTTTCATATTATTAATTAATATTAAATGGTCAAAAGCTTTTGGGTTAATTGTTACGTTAAAATTGTAAGTGGTATGATCTCAAAGCCTGTTTTATAAAAATGTATTTGTATGTTTGCAGTTTCTAAATAAGCTGTTGGTTGTCCATCTGTACTGAATGTAATGCAACAAAAAAATATTGTGGCAAAACCATCTTTCTGTTCAAACTAACTGCATGCCAGAAAACAAACATAAAACCAAGCACTGGTATGGTTCCTGAATAGGCTTAAATGAGTCCTATGATCGGTTCTTTAAAAAAGGCAGCATGGTCAGTACTGTACCTTAAATAATGAACAAATGATTCATATGGGCTAGAGTCATTTTGTAAATCATCGAACACATACCTGGAATAAAAGACCTTTATGAGCTGGTTCATTTTAGTGAATCAAAACCAAGCATCATGACCAGTGTATTTTGACTCACAAAAAACATGATTCATTTGAGCAAGTTCTTTTTTTTGAATCAAAAACGTACAATTTGAGTAATGTCGGATGATCAACGAAAATATGACACTTATGAGAAGGTCCAGTTTAATGGATCAAAACACATTGCTGCCAGTGTAGATTTCTGTAACATGAGATTTTTTTTTAATGAATCAAATAGGCTATATATATATATATATATGTGTATACACACACACACACACACACACACAATACGACCCGTGTGGCAGACTGCAGAAACGAAAGACTCTAATGAACCGTCTCTTTTATTGAATTATTTTAAAAAAAACCTGTATTTTATTCTGAACTTTCAAACAGCATTTTAGATTGGTATCTTCTTGGTCATGTAAGATGATAAATACTTCATATTTTTGTTGCCTGTCAGCATCCGTGACCTATACAAAAGGACACTTTGCTCAACTCAAACAAACTAAACAACAGTTTTGCTCAAAATAGAGCAATATGATGCATTGTCATCACAATCGAAATGCCATTTTTTCAAGCATGAGTGATTCATGACTGCCAAAGCATCATGAATCAAGCGCACATTTCTCTTTGCCTTATTGTGCCATTTCGAGCCAGCGATATGAAAACAGCTTCGCCTCAGCGTAATGAAGTGAAGCATAGCTTTAAGCAAGGGTGCTTTCATTTCTGTTTTAACAAAACATTTTCAGATTCCATCAAAGTGGCAAAAAAGTGTGAGGATTATAAAAAAAAAATGGTGAGCCATAAACAGGCAGGCAGGTGTTGATGATGCAAATGAATCAGATGACAGATGGTTAGCGACTCCATCACTCACTGTGTGGATAATGGATAGAGGTAATCAAATCCCTCTGTGAATTTGGGACTTTCTTCAGAACTTTCTCCATCTATATCACCATCAAACACTTCCTGAGCTGTGCAGCTCCACTGGAGGGAGGAATCAGCATGGTGTACAGTTCTGAAAGACAATTTTGCCACAAATGTTCGTTCCATCATTGCCTTCAGGTGTCAACCTTTTTGACAAGTCACAGATATGATAATTGGGGTAAAGCACCTTAAGCACTCATGTCTGAATGTCTCTTAAAAAACATGCAAAACACAATCACAGATATAAATATAAACCTTGAGAGATGCCCTCGAGAAAGAGATCTAGCAGTTCAAACATCTCTTAACAACAAGGTTCAGACACAGTATAAGCAGAAACATCCTATTAGAACATCTAGCCTTTTATAATATACAAATAGCTGATGCTTGTAGAGAATATCCCTTGCGTATCTTTTACGATTGTTCATTCAAAAAGATCTTTTAGGAGAGTTTTTGCACAAACCTGCGAGATGTTTTTAAAATCTCTAATGTGCAAATTATCCGCACTTACAAAACCCCCTTTGACTGTCTCCTCACATTTCACGAAACATAATAAAAATGTCACAAATCGCTAAAAGTGACGTGCATTTACACAATACAGACTCATCTCCCTGTTTTTGATCCCCTACTCTATAAATCTGATGAATGAATCTTTTGGGAGATGCTGCTGTTTGAAACATAGCCCACTAGAATATGTCGAGCATATGTTACAGTCACTTGAAACCGTCGTAAGATTGGTGATCAGGTTAGGCCTTTGGGTGATTTCTCTGTTTCAGAACAATTCTAATGAACCTCTCAAACATGTCTGTGAATCGCTGTCACTTCCTAATTGTTCCATATGCAAAGAAACACGCTCTCTTAAATTTAAAATGACAAAAAAATAATGAAATAAACCAATAAAACTTCCCCGTCTTATTTTTTTCTGAAATCTGAACATTTGTTTGAAGCATTTCCAGCTATTTTATATAAAAACTGTCATCCACACCCATAACTTCATAAATCAGTATTGTTGAATGCTCAACACATGCACATTTAATGGAATAGTTTCCCCCCAAAATGAAAATTCTGCCATTATTTAATCACCCTCATGTTGTACAAAACCCATATGCTGTTATTTTTTATGTGTAGTACGCAAGATCATCATGCAGCTCTTTAAAGTTCCAAAAATGACACAAATATTATAAAGGCAACATATAGCTTGTGCATTAATTATATGCTTCTGCATGTACATAAATATATCACCTTTAGACATATTTTGGATTTACAAAAATCCACTGAGAAAAATCCTTCTTGTAGCTTGATCAGAAAAGCATGGCAGTGACACTGCCAAGGTCATGGGTTCGATTCCCAGGGAATGCATGTATGGCTGTTAATGTTATATAATGGAGGCACCTTGGATAAAAGCATTTACCAAATGCTATGCAACTTTTAATTAAATGCTTCAACTGGAGCTGTGGCATTGTGGCTATATGTGATCTGATACTCATTTTGAATCTGACTTGCAACACTTTCTTTTGCTAAATTTCTGTTCCCATCTTACCCTCTGTTTTTGTCCCTTTTGCCATTTTTTTTCCTATTTGCATTTCCGGAGTTCAAACAGAAGTTACTCGCAAAACTAGTAATTACCTAAATCAATGGTAATGCATGAACTGATACATATAAACCTTGAATGCATGTAGGTTGTGTTGGACAGATGCATCTGCCAAAGTGTGAATTCAGTTTTGTGAAAAGAAAAAAGTGCCAAAAGAAAAAGAAATATGCTTGGATACTGCTTAAAAATGCAGTAACAATTAATGCACTAATATTAGCTTGAATAAGTGTGCAGATGAAGTTGAATCTGACCATGTTGCAAATTTATATTGGTCATGGGTTCGATTCCAAGGGAATACATGAACGGATAAAGTGCATATGCTGAATACAATGTTAGTCCACCAATTTCATAATTTCAAAAGAAAATAAATTTGGCATAAGAATAAAAATAAGATGCTTGGATAAAGCATAATTATGTGACTACTGATGTCCACTTAAAAAAAACAACAACTTTCTTTGAGGTTGAATCTGACTTGCAACACTTTCTTTTGCTGAATTTCTGTTTCCACTTTTCCCCTCATTTTTTTGTCATTTTATTTCCTGTAGCTTAATCAGTTTAGCATGAAGCTAGCAACACCAAGGTCATGGGTTCAATTCCCAGAGAATGCATAAACTAATAAAACGTATACAGTACAAAGTTAGATAAAAGCTTTTGCCGAATTCATAACTATAAATTTAATTTCATAGACATTGTGACTCAAAAAAATATGTTTGGATAATGCCGAAAACTGCAGCTACAAATAAAGCACTGACCCTTGCTTGAATGAGCATTTGTGTTTGAAGTTGAATCTGACTTGAAACTCTCTGTTGCAAATTTATGATGTGGAATCCCTGAGATCTATTTTTCTATTCATTTTTTCCTATTTGCATTCCATTCGCCTTTCTTTTTTTTAATTGCATTTCTGTAGCTCGAACAGTAGAGCACGGCGCTAAAGCAGTGCAGAGGTCATGGGTTCAAATCCCAGGAAATGCATGAACTGATCAAGTGTATATCTCAGATAAGACATGTGCCAAATGCATAATTGTAAATGTAAATCCATATAATACTGTGAAATAAATTGGCAAAGGAAAAAATTAGATGCTTGAATAAAGCAGAATTATGCAACTACAATTAAAGCACCGATGCCTGCTTGGATAAGTGTGTGTGTTTGAGGTTTAATCTGGCTTGCAACACTGTCTCTCGCTGAATTTCTGTTCCCATTTTTTCCCATTTGCCGTCTTATTTTCTGCAGCTCAAACAGTAGAGCATGACGTAATAGCAACTCTAAGGTTATAGATTCGATTCCCATGAATTGAAGTGTTTACTATGTAAGTCCGCATCTGCCAAATGCATAACTGTAAATGTAAATGTATATAATATTGTGAAAAAAGTGGCAAAAAAGATGCTTGGATAATGTAGAAAAATGCAGCTAAAGCACCGATGCCTGCTTGGATGAGCGTGTGTGTTTGAGGTGGGCTGGGTTGCGATGGTATCCTCGGGCCTTGTGCGGCAGTCTGTGCTGTTACACCTTGCTGCCTGTTAAGATTGCCCTGCAGAGACAGCGGGTAGCACAGTCTGCCAGCCCCAGAGAACTGCGAGTCAGGGACGGCTGCCAACACAATGCCCAGGAGAGAGAGGATGGGGCCGAGGGCAGGAGACACACACACACATGCAGCCTTCCTCTGGAGCTCATTACAGCGATACCTCAACACGATAGAGCAAACGTGGGCTGCGGTTCTGTGAAACCACACACCAGACGATCCCGCGTGCGTGTGCATTCAGAAATGTGCCACTTCTTTTATTTTTCATTTTCATCTCTAAATAGCAGTAGATGGTAGAATGTAAATGAGATGGTTATTACGGCAACGTTCATCAAGCCGGGCTGGAGAGACTTCAATAGCTTGATGAATATGCATGCAAATTTGTTAATTAAGTTAATTATTCTGCTGAAAATTCATTTGTCTTCCAAGGACTTTTTTGCAATGATTTTAACATGTTTCTCTCATTAGTCATGCTCCATGCTATTTAAAAGCACTTTGGTCCACTTTTTAAAAGTTTGACAGTGTTGGAATGAGAATGGAAGATTAAAATAAGACGAAGGAACAGAAAATGTGGGAAAGGAAGGATTTTGTATCTTAAACCCTGTCTTTTGGGAAAAAAGTAAATGTCAAAGCAAACCAAAATCTCTATTATGTTGACATTTTTGTGTTTATTTATTTGCATGCAATATAAACATAAGGAGCATAGTGAATCGTTCAAAGGGTTTTTTCGTTAAAGAATTGCAGTTGAATTTAACAAAACACTCTAAACTTAATTATGATTTTTAATTACGCTTCTGAAACAGTTGTGGTGAAATAATACATTATAAATACATTCAGAGAGCTGAACAAAACAAAATGCATTCATTACATTTGCTTAATGATATTTTAAGTTCTAATAGAATTGCTGTTTGAAATGAGTGCGGCTCATTAGAATAGAGGAAGTGGGATTATGTTGTTACATTAAGACTGTTTGATCAAGACAAATGTTTGTTTAGTCAATTAGGGTATTTACAGTAGCCTGTGTTCTGCCTCTATGGAGGTAATGTCTTCATCAGGGAATTTGCATGAAAATACAAGTGAGTTTTGTTCAGATCTAATTAAACGATACATTTTATATGCACTGTAAGAGAAAAATACATATAAAATGGAAAAGGTACTGGTAGCGACTGCTGTTTCATTTATGGACGTTTTCTTTAACCCTAAAAAACAACACAATGCAATGCATAATTCAAAATAAAACAGCTAACACCTGTGAAAAATTAAGATTTGATTTTACTTTCTGTGTGTGTGGGATTCCGTTTGGATAATGAGGTTATTTCTCATAAAATATATTCCGTGTGACGTTTCGAGCACACAGGCTCTTCATGAATGGCTCTTCTAGATGAAGAGCCTGTGTGCTCGAAAGGTCACACATGATATGCGAGAGCTGTTTTAACTAATAAAGATTTTTTGATATTTTTGGAGCTTAGGTGTTGCCGACTTTATACCACATTTTCTACTTGATATTTTTTAGTCGAGCACCCTTTTTGAGACTGATGTGCATGCTTTTGTTCCATTGTTTTTGCTCATAAAATATATTCCCCAAGCTGTTTGCAAGTGCAAGTACACTGTAAAAAAAATTCCGTAAAATGTACGGTGAAAAACTGGCAGCTGTGGTTGCTGGAATTCTACCGTAAAAAATACAGTAACAATGATTTTGGTTTTACGGTTTTGCGTTAAAATTACAGTGAAATACCATAATTTCATTAACTGGAATAATGTTAATATACCAACCTATTAAAGTACTGAAATCTGTTTTGAAATACACTGATAAGCACCAAAAGTAGGTGGTGATGAGAAAGTCACATGATGAACCAAAGCAGCTTTTAAATATGAACATATATAGAAGGTGCTCAATGTCATTCACACAAACACTAAACACCATCATGGTGAGACTCAATAAACTGAAATATGCAAAAAAACATTAATTTAACAACATTAGATGTAACATACAACCCTAATATACATAACTGATAAGAAAAACTGTGAGGAAATATGTTTGTTTTAAAGAAAAAGCTACTAAACTCAATTTGAAATGCAATGCAAGGAATTTAAATTGTGCAGGAATTTACCGTTAACCATTTAACGGGTTTTTACAGTAGCATTTTAACAGTTTTTTTCGGTTAAAACCACAGTCATTTTTTATATTTCTTTACAGTTTCAGTGCTTATTTTTACTTTGAATTAAATGCTTAAAAGATGTGATATATATATATATATGTTCTCTATCGGAGGAATAAAGGCTGGTCCTGTCTGTATGTCTGTCTGTGTGTTATGAGCCTGTCTGATTGTGTGTGTGTGTATCTGTCAAGTTGTCTGTCTGTGTGCGACAGGAGGCTGTAAATCACTTGAAATCTCTCAGAAATGCAGCGAGCAGCTAGGCTTCTCTGTAGGGGGTCGTCATCTTCTCCTGTCTCAAAACACTCTGCAACAGACCGGCCCGACACATACTGCAGCAACTGGCCAAAAACAAGTAGAGACACATGCACATGCACATGTATGGAGCATGTCGAGGATGCACAGATTGTGGAAGCACATGAAAGCTTACAGTTTACTGATACCCGTTGCATAGCTTGAAAACTTGACATTGATGCACAGATTTTGTGATGTAAGGTCCTTAAATTAGTTTTTTCATGCACTTATATTTTTAATAAGCTCTGTTTTAAAATCTTGTGAGGCGTTTAATTACTGCCTACTGCTTACAGTAAAGTTCTAAATGCAATTAGTTTTTCACACTAAACTACTGTGTGGCTTCAGAAGACTAGCAATATAGGCATATTTAGGTGCCTTTTTTTGTTTTTGACAGTCACTTGACCATTGTATGGAAATATCTGTATGAAAAACAGTGTTTCAATTTGTGTTCAGCAGAAAACAAAACAGCAAATGAGTTTGGAATGACATGAGGGTGAGTAAACAAATGTAATTGTTTACAAAACCATCAAAATCATGCAAATGTTAGCATGTTGCTAAGCTAACAAAGAAATCTCTAATAGAGTGCTAAAGGGATGTATTCTGGTAGGCAGAAATGAGTTAGCATTTTAGCACTTTTGGTTTTATTGTCAATATCAGTTGTGTATTCTAAAGCTTTTACTTGAATTGACTGGGCAGTTGCTAACAAGTGGCTAAATGTGACCCAGTAGTTATAGTGTATGTTTTAGCATGGGTTTTTTCACTTCTGACCATTGTATAGGCTTCAAAATGTATCATGACCTGTTTTGTTGGTTATTATTTGATACAATATTCTACAAGCCATATGGAAAATCCTATTTGTTTTTTTATTGAGGGAAGTTCTGGATGGCTACCTTAAATATTGGCTAGAATATCTTAGATGGTAATAATTAGTATTCAGCCTACTGTTTCAAACAGCCTTCATGTCGGGACCAAGCCTGTGGCGTCTAGAGCTGTCTAGGTAGGAAGCTCGCTAGGTTTTGGAACGTTGCTATTGTTTACTACGAGGCCCAGAGCGTTACTTTCATCACCGGTTCTATCTACCTCCAGTCAAAGCTATTTAATACTCTCTGGCTGACTTTACAAAGCTGATCTCCATGAACAAAACCCCCGAGGCGTCCACGATGACCTCCGAAGAGCCAGCATGAAAATTTCACAAGATGTAATTACGATCAAGTTTGTTGTGTCTCACCAATTAACCCTGTACATATCCGAGCGTGTTAAAAAAGTGTTAAGTGTGAACTTTTTAGCGTGCATATGGTACGAAGCCATTCTCAACGACTCCCTTCTCATCTCTAAAAATGGATCACTCAGAGAAACATATTGTAGCGACGCCAGCCCGTCCGTTTCCCTGGCAGATGCCGACACCGTGAGCACGAGCCAATGAAAACACATAGTCCCCTGTTCCCTATTTTAATTGGGATATTTTAGTGCTATTAGCAGCAAAGGCTCCACACCTCCTTCCCAAAACATTACAAATGCAGATCTGCACCCCGTCATGGTCACTGAACCAGGTACAATCTAGAAACTCAGGTGTCTCTGAAAGCAAGCGGCGGATGTGTCTGGCAACCTGCTCCGTTGATGAAGGTTGAGCTAAGACTAGAACAGAAGAACTGGATGAGTGCCATCATTCTGAGGAGCTCCTGTTTTGAGGTTGAGTGTGTAGAGTGAAAAGAGGGGGGTGTTCGGGCTCTGAGGGACTGACACCATATGTTATGTCAGCATTCATTACATTTTTATAGAGGCCTACAGTGCTTTGCTTTCAACCGAATATGTTATCTGCGTATAGGATGCCTCTGCTTAAAGATGTGCGCAGAAAACAGTTTTAATATTTGATTTTTAATCTATCAAAAATGATAAAGTGGCATGGTAGGTGTACACCGATATCAATTATATATCGCCATCTGCTGGATTCAGAAGTACTGACGTATAGATTAATTTGTACAGACAGCGTTCTCACAAAGAGACACATGGAGATCAGAGGGAAAACAATGGAGCTTTTCTTCTTTGAGCCTTTCTTTCTTCCTTTCTTTAAATTAAGAGATACCAGTATACCAGATACTACACAGATAAGGCAAGTAATTAAGGCAAATGGCTAAATTGAGTTTTATTTATTTTTTAGCATATAGGGGATATAGAGCTTGTTCTAGCTATAAAGACTCCAGAACAAGGAGTTTTATATGTTGGTTTTAAACAATATTAGAATAATTTTGGAAATTCTGTCATCCAAACAAAAATGCCATTATATTTTTTTGTAATAGATGTTGGATGAACAAGTAAAAATAATCAAGAATATACAGTTTCAACTGAAAAGTTGTGGTATTTTAATATACTATTGTAGTTATTAATAACAAGCTTTTATTTTTATATGTTTAACTTTCAATTTAATAGAATTTTTATTCATTTTGTCATGTGCTTTTGTCATTTTCACTTATTTTTGTTCTTTTAGGTATTACTATTTAGGTTTATTTAATTTTGGTTTTTAGTTTTACTTTTTATTAATTTCTAATTAGTTCATTTTAGTGCTTCTACTTGAACTTATTTCAGTTATATCCAATTTTCACATAATTTTTCATCTAATGTTTATATTTTCTTTCATTTCAGCTTTAGTGTTTTATTAGTTGTAGTTAATGATAACCATGTTCAAGACAATGGTATTTTTCATAAATGTCAGATTGGGGCAGGTTGTCACATTGATTTTGTGGCAATTTGTAAAATTTTGTATCATTATTGTTATTATTATTAATAATAATTAAGTGTTCTTGAACAGTTTGTTATTAATTTCTGTGTTTTGGTCATTAATATGCTTAAACGTTTGTTTTAAAATTCTAGGAAAACCCATGAAATTGCACATAATGTGTTTAAAATACTGATTTTTTGTATTTTTGTTCTGTTTCTGTGGTCTGATGCTGTTTATAATTCATTTCGCTTTATAATCTTCATTGCAGAGTTGAATTAACTCCACACCTTTAACAATGAATGTTAAGAATTCATAAATTAATTTTCCATATCTCATATGTGACCCTGGACCACAAACCAGTGGCAATAAATGTCAATTGGTTTGTTAGGATTGGATAATATTTGGCCGAGATACAGCTATTTGAAAATCTGGAGTATGAGGGTGCAAAATACTGAGAAAATCACCTTTAAAGTTGTCAAATGAAGTTCTTAGCAATGCATATTCCTAATCAAAAACTTCCTAAATCTTAAACTAAAACAGCAAATTAATCTTAGGCTGGTTTAAGCTATAGCCTTTTCTTGGGTGTTACTTTTTATTTTTTTGCATTGGTAAGTTTTCCCGGTTTCATTAAGCTGCAGAGAAACTTGATTTTACTTTCTACGTATTAATTTGGTCAGATATGACAGCTGCATTCGAATAAAGTTTGAGGTAGGGGTCAATGTCACTCACTAGTATTATTTAATACCAATATCAGCCCACAGTGAAGCAGCATCTGAAGCTGAATCACTGCTTATAGAGACGTGAGCGTAGAGAGGTGAATGCTCGGGAATGCAATACCACACAAAAACAATAACATCTGGCTGGCCTCTGGCTAAACACAAACAAAAATAATGGAATCTGCTGACTGCCAGACGGGCATTTAACAGTTTTGTCCAATATCAAGCTCTCATGTGGAATTAATACATATGCATGCATAGCCATTCCTTTCCTTTTTCATATTTAAACACACAATAAGAGCATAAAACTCAGTGAGCTGTAAAATGGCTTTTAAGCTTCTTAAAAAGTGATAGAGATCAATTGTTCAGATATGAATGGACTGATTGTTGAAATGAGTGGGGGGAAAGAAAACAATAAAGCATTAAGAGCAGGAAGAGTGTGCTGATGAATCGGAGACATCCATCATTAACTCTGTGTGTTTGTCTGGTGGAGGTAATGGAGTGGAGCGGAGAGGACGGTGGACAGCCCCAGGCATCCACACGTGCTCCGTCTGTTTCCGTCTTATTCAGGCACCAGCCACTAAAGTCAGCACTTCACTCCTACACATCTTAATGGACAAATTGTCTTAGGGTTTTACAAGCTGGACTACGGGGGAAAAAATAAACAGATTACCCCGCGTAGCGAGCGAATCTTTATTTGAGCCGAATGAATCATTCGAGTCGGTTCACAGCAGATTAGCTCATTACGAGTCGGCCCCAAACGATTCTATTTTGATGCATTAATCTGTTTTTGCAAGTTCTCATCCGCAAAATGGCTCAAACCGTTTCCTTTTGTCTCTCGTTACTGACTGCAATGAGAACGAGGCATCTTGCTCGCTAACGAACCGAAAAAACTAGTAAACTATATGAAAGATTCATGTAGCCTATCTTCGTGAATAAACTGAATGAACGGGTTCACAAGTGTTATGAGTACGCAGGGTTGTATAACTATGTAAAAGTGACCTATTGTCGTATACAACTAAAATTACGCATTTATTTTTGATAAAAGGCACGAATTCCCACAGGATAAGCATCATTCACAATCAAACAAGGAAATAAACCCACATTTAAAAAATACTATAGCAATTTATTAGAGTTAAAATATTAGTTTTACTATGTTAAAGTGTATTATAGGCTACTATATATATATATATATATATATATATATATTGTAGTAGTTAACTATAGTGAACTGTAAAATATACAACTATAGTGAAATGGTATGCAATAAATACTGTAGAAAACTTTATGACAGTAAACTAGTGTATTGTATCTTAATATATAGGTTGTGGAAAACTTAGTACACATTTGTTTATATTATAATGGTTGTTACATTACCATAGCATCTATGGATTTACTACAACAAATAAATTCAACTAGTTTACTATAGTATGGTTCAAAAACACTATAGTATTTCCTATTGCTGTAATCTATTTTTTGTAGTAATTACTGTAGTAGGCTATTTTTTTCATGTGTTTAGTACTTTGAATATGTAAAAATGACTGATGATCATATACAAAATGGTACTGTGACAATATTGAAGCATTTTAAATAACTTATTGAAGCATTTTAAATAACTAAGTTTTATAAAAAAAATTTGTTTAAAATATTACTGTTTCATAGCTTGGTAAACCTTGTGGTTAAAATGGAGGGGGGAAAAAAATGATCAAGTGACTGGTCAGTGAACAAATCTTTTTTTGGTGAAAGCATTCAAAATACTCAAGTCACTGAATTTAAACAAAATGCTCAACACTACTTTTTCCAAATGTGTTATTTTTGAGTTATTAAAATGACCTTGCATTCTCTCAAAATACAGTTAAACGCTTTAATCGCCGCAAAAAGTTATTTTCAGACTGTCATGCAGTAGTAAAAAGTGTTTGAAATGCCCACACAGCCTCAGCGAGATTGGCGTCCCTCAGTCATGAATGCCATTCCATGCCCTTTAAAGAGGATTACGCTCATGTTTGAGCCTGGCGGGACAGCCAGGACACGGCAGACTTAGGCCACAGCTGAAAGGATTTCCAGCCCTGACAAAAAGCCAAACTACAAGAGTGAACAAAAGCAGTTTACAAACCAGAAACACGGTCATTATAAACGTCCTCCGAATAAGGCACCACAATGAAAAATAGCACATCCACTCAATATAACTTCTTTCATAAACCTCTGGCCTATGCTAAAAAAAGGGGTAGTATTTTGAAGTTGCCATTAGAAACTAAATTTAATATCTCATTTTTATTGCAATACTAAGTAGTCGTAATGTTTGTGACTTCATACCACCTGCATGGAACAAATATGCAAGCACCCAATTCATTCGTGCAACCTAGATATAAAATAAACAACGCTTGTATTCTGACAGTCTTGAAAGTATTAAACACGTACCAAATTGCATTAGGGAAAAGAAGACAAATAGTCACAAATGTGCAAAGTCACATAACTTTATTGTCCTGGATAAAAACATATCATGCAATTGAGTGCATCTATCATAAAATGTTTACAAGCATCAGCAACAAAGATTCAGCATCTAACTCAGACCAGCCTGGAATCAGTGGTCCGCTTGAGGTCATTATGAAGATTCGAGCTTGAAATGACTGCAAAAACAAACCGTTTTACCCTGCTGTCAGTGTTGTTAGCATATGGTCATGAAAACCCTGCCATGAATATACTAGGATTGCTACATGCTGGTGCAGTCCTTTAGAAAGCCCTGAAGGGGCCAGCATTTTAAAATCCGTGAACCTTCAGCTGCTCTTCCTTTACGATGTTGATCTGCAAGAGAGAATGAAAACGGAGTAACGGCTTAAACCAAATTGATTTGTAGTCACAAATTAACCAAACACGCTTTGCAGAGAAAAACAGCTTGCTGCTAGAAATATGATACTCCAAACATGCGCACACTTTACCTCCAGCAGAAACTGGCAGATATTCTTCCTTTGGTCCCCTTGTAACTGAATCACCTCTCCATACTCCGGGTGCTCGATCACCGTACCATTGCAGGCAAATTTCTATGAAATAAAACAGTAAAGTTACTCAAAGTCAGATGGCATTTTGGTAGAAACGTTCTCAAATAATCAAAGTTAGAAAATACCTTTTTAAAGGCTTTTACAAGTTTCTTTTTATCATAGTCGTCCGCGATGCCTTGCACTGTGGTCAGTGTTTTGCGGCCGTTTCGTTGCTGAACCCTTATGTGGATTTTATCCTCAGTCCCAGCCGGGAGCAAGTCGTCCCCCTTAGTTGCATCAGCAAAGGGATCTACAAAGACACAATGAAACATTTTAGTCTTGGAGCACAATGAGGAGATGATCAAACAATGAGAAACATCTGACAGTGGCTTATATCACCAATATACACATACACGTTTATTTCCTATCAATATGGGATTTTAAGCGGCTTCTTAGACAGAACCTGGTCACAAACACTTATTACTGGAAGAGAATTCTTAGCAGTAATCTTACAATTAAGTCATTTTAGCCAAAATGAGTATAAATGACGTAATAGGTTGTATATAAACGCATCTATGGCTTCTACAGTTTGCTAGTTACTTATTGCATTTACTGTATTTAAACAATATATACATTTATGAGCGCGCAGAACTGATTACACAGACAATGCTCGAGATGATTTCCGTTTGCAAACTCGTGCACGATGCGTGCAACTTACCAAAGGTCTGGAGGTTCTGTATATTGGACATGCGATATTAATGCGATTACTTTAACAGATGAAAGACGTCGGCGATCAGTGCCGCTAGCAGATGCTTAGAATACCTAATCGTTATTTTATAAAACGGCGTCGAAAGCACGGAGCGGCTGCTTTTAATCTGCCTGTTGCAACTTCCAACGAGCCTGTAACGTGGGACACAGCGGAAGTGCTTTATTGCATGATGACAAAAGGCTTTAAGTGCATTTCCAGCTGCATTTAATTTAGGAGCACATATTTGTATATAAGAAAGCAAGGTTATCTTAAAAAAAAAAAAAAAAAAAAAAAAAAAAATTCTATCCCGTTAAAAGAACCAAATTGCTGTTTTGAAAAATCCAAAGCGAGTTTTTTTAGATTATAAATTCACATCATCCCACTTGTTTTTAATAATATATAACAAATAATACAATAAAGTGTGTTAAATAAAAAAATAAATATAAGTAAAAGCCTGTTATGTAAACCAGTCCGTCAGTAATAAATTGTGTTATTGTGAGTTCTTGTTATCTAATCATTTTATTATATTTATTTTGACTGCTTTACTGGCAATTGGGCGCATGGGGCACAGGGGGGGAGGGAAAAAGTAAAATATGCTTCTCACAGCATAATATTATTTAACCAGGTGGTTTATTTTCTTGTGGGGGGGTCTTTAAACAACCCGGAAGTAAAGCTAACCAATCGCTTAGCTCATAAATGAACGCTTTCAGGCGATTCAAACACGCCATTTTGGTTATAATGTAATTGTATCTTATAATCACAATATTTATGCCTCCCAAAGTAGTGGACTATTACATAAATAACAAAGATAATAATCTAGCTTTTACAGGCAAAGACCTGGCCACTGTGTTCTGAATGGCCACATGCTTCCCGGACACTAGAGGACGCTAAAGAGAAAACACGCTTGCTTTACTGTAATAATACAGGCACAATATTCCCGTTATAATATCATCCTTTGTGATACGTTTGTAATTTTATTTTATGATTCTGCTGTAGTGCTAAAAATGGCTAAAAGCTAAATATTTTTTGCGCCTTACCGTTATTGTCCAGCGGGTGGCACTGAACGCAACGACTGCTAATTTAGACCACCGCCGAAGAAGTGAAGAGGTATGTTAGAGCGATTAATTCGTTGAGTTTAACAACGTTGTCTCTCGGTTTCACAAAGGGAAGGGTGGAGTCACCGGTGACTTTAACAACACCTGTACTCTTAACCCAAGAACAAGAGAGCAGCGGATCTGACAGGAGCACGAGAAATCCTCTCAACGAAAATCTAAGCAAAATATGTTTTCTCTTCCTACAACCTTTCAGTCGCAGGTATGAGGACATTTAATAGTTTTTTTTGGTAAATAAATGAGTGGCTTTAGCGAGTAATAATGAACGAGGAAGAGAATCTGAACAGTGTCAATGCGACTCTTAATAACAAACATTGCTTTTGTAAATGTATTCTGATTTAAATAGATATTTAAAGCAGTAATATCGTTTAACAGCCTCATATTTCTGACTCATTTTGACGCTGTAAAGACATGTTGTCACTCTTCAAACAGATTACATCATCTGATTGACTATTCATTTCCATCTGTTGAGATTCTTCACTGTTCATTGAACATATACTATACAGTTATTCTACGTGCATATATTCTGTTAAAGTATTTTTAGTTAATTTTAGTGTTTTCTGATGGCATTATGTAAAAGTACCTTATACAACAACAGCTGTTTAATACAGAGACTGAGTGTATACGTGCCTGGAGGGAAGTTTCAGGAGTGACACAACTGACCTACAGACCAACATACTCTATTAACAGTCATATATAAAGAGCTTATCAGTCACTTTGCCTATATGATCATTTAAGGACTGGCAATAATCTATTTCCATTTTATTATTTTATTTTCTAATCTGTATTTTCCGCACTAGGTTATGCATGTGACCAAAATGTTCTTCTTTTTTTTTTTTCTTTTTTAGGGAACAGTGCCTTTGACACATTTGATCAATGTGGTCCAGTATCTGAAGAGTTCAGCCAACTCGGCCGTAACCACATCAGTGCAGAGTCTACAGAGAGACCTTTCACCTGAACATGACCCACTTCTCAGTGAGGTATGACAGTCACGACAACAGCACGCACTGCTTTATATCACGTGCATGTTAGAGTTCTTGTTTACACTAGGGTTATCATGGTTAACTAAAAGCAAACCAGTTTTATTACTTCATGTAAAATATATATAAACTCAAATAAAAACAGATGTACTTTATTGGAGCTAGTTGCCAGTGCAACGTTTAACATTTTTATTTAGTTTAACCTGATGTTACATATGAAGAAAAAAAACAAACAATTATAAAAACTAAAATGAAAATGAAAATTGCTAATGCAATTACTAAAAACGCAGTACTAAAAATACTAACTGGTCTGTTTTCACAGCCCAAGGTAAACTTAAAAGACCTGGGTCTGTCAGAGCTGAGGTTCAGTCGTGTACGTGATGTTCTGGAGCGCCTGCTGCCTTCGATTGATCCAGAGGAGAAATCCATCTCCAGCGCTGCTCAAAACTCAACAGCCTGGAGAACATCTCACATTTCTGCCCCCTCCTTCTTCCAAAACAAATATGGTGAGGTTACCCACAACACGAGGTGATGTCGTGTTTTGAAGGATATTTGTCTCTATCAAATGTTGTTTGCTCAATAATCAGGTTTATTTCCTTACAGAACTTGTTTATGCAATAAAATAAAACGCAGTCTTTCTTTATCAACATTGCGCTGTTGAGAAATTAGATATAGGCTGGACCAGCTTCACATGAAATGACACTGTACCATTTCAGACCTGCTTTGTGCAAGCTAAATCACAAGTAGTTAAATATGTAACATATTTATTAGGATGTTGAAATATTCCGTTTTATGCACAAACAAGATTCCCAACAGCTTTTCAGGCTTAAAAAGTTTTTTTTTTATCATGTCATTCGGACACTTGTGGCCCATTTTATTCTCATCAAAGTGATTGCTATAAATTCAATTGTATGTCTTCTTGTTAATATAGGGTTCTCTCACAAACACGTGGGACTCTTTGGCTCTCCAGTGTTTCGCAGGCAAAGTTACAGCCCTCTCCATGTGGCCTGCGTAGATCTGCATCATCTTCAATGTAATTATTACCTACAAGTGACCAAACGTTAAAGAGCCATTCACATTCACAAATCAACTTTAACAATTACTCTAACTATGAAGTTTTAATAATTCATATAATTCTATGGGAATAGTGAAGTTCACACCACAGCTATAATGAGCTATAATATAGTTATTGTCATGGTTATCCTTTTTGTTGTGACTGGGGCTTTTACTCAGTTACATGCTAAGCTATAAATTAAGTTGTGGGTTTAATTTTTATGTGTCTTTTTGTGTTTATGCTTAGTATGGGTCCAAAACAGAGGTTTCAAAACAATGAGGTCCAAGTCTAGACATCTGCAGTCTGGATTTGAAGGTCCAGTAGATGCAGAGAACTATACGCCAACCTTTATGAAGGTTTGTAAGCTGCATGACTCTTATGAAATAACAGTTAAGGCAGGTCTGGTCTCAGAAATTCAACAGTAATATCTGAACCTGTTTTCTTTTTTCTTTGCCTTTTATTTGTATTTTCTGAATTCTTTTCTCTTCCTCTTCAGGGCCTCCTTATGAAGGAAAAGCGAGACATGGGGAATCTTGAACAGTTACTGAAACAGAATAACTTGCCAGAATCTCACCAGGATGCTTTCAAGACAGGCTTCACAGAGGGATTCATGAAAGCTCAGGCTTTGACGCAGAGGACTCAAGGTAACGCTTTTAGGCCTTTTTAAAGCATCTTTTCTAACTTGCATATTTGCTGCAGGAATTTTGTTCTTATTACTGCTGTTTCTAACAGATTCTGTAAAGAGGACACGTCTGATTATTTTTGTCCTCTTACTGGTGGGTCTGTATGGTGTGTCCAGAAGTCCTCTCTTCTCGGGTAAAGGGTCGTTTTCAGACACTGGTTTGTTTCCCATTTTATTGTTTCCTCATATTTGTTTGTCTGAAATATATTGACTTATAGTATGCATTTGACTGAAGCTGTTTTTCTTTGGCAGCTTTTTTATAATGTAGTAACATAATTTGTGACATGTTGTATTACTGTGGTGTAAAATTGTTTGTAGTTTCTTACTTTTTAGTTCTGAGTAGATGATTAGAATGCAATATCTATTTATCTATGTAGTTCGTTTCCGCACCACCTCTGGTCTGGATTCAGCCGTGGACCCCATTGAGATGAAGAATGTCACTTTTGAACATGTGAAAGGTGTAGAGGAGGCCAAAAATGAACTTCAGGATGTTGTTGAATTTTTGCGAAACCCCCAGAAATTCACAGTGCTCGGTGGTAAACTTCCCAAAGGTGAAACTGTTTGCTTAATTTAATTATGGAAAGAGGTTTTTTGTTTGTATAAAATCTCTAAACTAGATGTGTATTTTAGGTATCTTGCTTGTGGGGCCTCCAGGAACAGGAAAAACCCTGCTGGCCAGGGCTGTAGCAGGTGAAGCTGACGTGCCCTTTTACTACGCCTCCGGCTCAGAGTTTGACGAAATGTTTGTGGGAGTCGGTGCGAGTCGCATCAGAAACCTTTTCAGTAAGTCTTTTAAAGAAAAACAGAGCCTTGTATTACCCATAATGCTTCAGCTGTTAATAAAATTTCTCCATTACTGTTTTTTTCCTAACAGAGGAAGCCAAAGCTAGCGCACCGTGTGTAATATTCATTGACGAACTGGACAGTGTGGGAGGGAAGAGAATAGAGTCTCCTATGCACCCATACTCACGACAAACCATCAACCAGCTGCTCGCTGAGATGGACGGGTAAGTCAGTCACTATTTTTTACATATCATTTCTACTTTTTGAAAGAAATTGCGCAGGTCTGATTTTAGTATTTTGATGATTTTAGGTTTAAACCCAATGAAGGAGTCATTGTGATTGGAGCTACGAACTTTGCTGAAGCTTTGGACAAGTAGGTTTTTACAGCCATCTGTTAAAGGGATAGTTCACTCAAAAATTAAAATAGTTAACGCTTTGCTGTCTGTTATACAATATTTGTAAAAATCTAAATCTATAAGTCTATAAACATCTTGTATTTCAGTGCTTTGGTCAGACCAGGCCGGTTTGACATGCAGGTCACAGTCCCAAGACCAGATGTGAAGGGACGCACAGAAATCCTGGAGTGGTATTTGAAAAAGATTAAGGTGGATTCTGGTAAGAATTATTAAGAAGAAAACAAATACGTTTTAAAGGGTTCTTGTTAATACAGTCGAGTAAAATGATCTGTTTTTGTGTGTTTTGTAGCTGTTGATGCTGAGATCATTGCTAGGGGAACAGTGGGTTTCTCTGGAGCAGATCTGGAGAACCTGGTGAACCAGGCAGCGCTGAAAGCAGCAGCCGATGAGAAAGACCTGGTGACCATGAAAGAGCTGGAGTTTGCGAAGGATAAAATCCTGATGGGTGAGGACAGTAGGGACGTAGAGCTTAGTTTCTGCAGCATGTGCTGGGGATTAATGCTTTGATCAAGAGATTCTTTCTTGACATTCTCTTCTCTGTCCAGGCCCAGAGCGCCGGAGTGTGGAGATTGACAAGAGAAATAAAATGATCACAGCCTATCATGAGTCTGGACATGCTATAGTGGCTTATTACACCAAAGAAGCAATGCCCATCAACAAAGCTACCATCATGCCACGTGGTCCTTCACTTGGTCACGTGAGTAGCTGGTCTTAATGTTCCAGTATTTCCCAGATTGAATAATAAAAATGTCCAAATCTGGATGCGTGAAATATTGCTACAGTGTAGCTGATTCACCGATATTAGTTTTATTAGTTTTTTTGTAAATTTTTTTGGTACAGGTTAATGTTGAATGTTTTGTTGGCATGATCATTTCTTATTTCAAGTTGTATATTCAGATAGCATTTGTCATTATATAGTGGTCACTTAAAGTAAATCATTAAATAATTTATTAGCATTTAAATGTTATCTTTATTCAGTTTCTAATAATTATCAATAGTTTATATTTGGAAGTTATTTCAATAGAATATTGAAAGTACAAGAATATAAAATGGATTTTTCTATTATTTTTAGGTTTTATTTTAAATGTATTTAAACTAAATGCTATAGAATTTTGATATTAGTAATAACTATTGCATAATTATTATTATGCATTTCAGATGGATTTGTTATATTAATGCTTTCCTAGTCATAAGTATTGACTTAAACACACAGTACATTATTTCATTTGAAGATTAAAAAAAACAAAAAAAACTTTGCTGCTGGATGGATTATGGGTACCTAACTGAGAATTTAGACAAATTGAAATCACCCTGACTTATGGGCTTCTGAACAGGAAAAAAAAATATTCTTTTTGAGTTTTAACAGATTTTGCTCATCTGGCTTGAGATCTGACCATGAAGTTTATTTCACAATAAAAACTCTTCAGATAAAAAAATAAATACATTTGACAGTAGTTTGCAGAAAGTCCCCGGATTGCATGAAATTAAAGCTTTTGCTCTCCAGGGTTATACATCATAAACCCATTGTGCCGCTTTCTCTGTCCCTCTGGTCTCTCTCAGGTATCCTTGCTGCCAGAGAATGATCGCTGGAGTGAGACACGGGCCCAGCTTTTGGCTCAGATGGATGTCAGCATGGGTGGCAGGGTTGCTGAAGAACTGGTGTTTGGTAATGATCACATCACTACTGGTGAGAGCTGTCCCTAACTGATCGCTTCTACTTTGAATTCTTGGAAATATCAACATCCTGATGTCCTGTATGTTCCTACTGCAGGTGCATCCAGTGACTTTGATGGAGCCACTAAAATAGCTCAGATGATGGTGACGCGCTTTGGAATGAGTGACAAGGTAAAAAGTAATTATGTGACCTTAAAAAGTAAAATGTTACTTTTTTGGTTACAGTTAATTTTGACATTCTACTAACTATATGTCAACTAATTATCATTAATTTGCAACTACATATCTACTAACTCTCAGAATAGACTGTTAGGTTTACTAATACTCTAATGACTGCTAGTTGACATGTAGTTGCGAAGATACTGACTGTTAGCAGAATATCTAAAGTGGACTATCGAAATAAAGTGTTCCACCCTTTTTTTTTTTTTTTAATAAAAAAACAAAACAAAAACGCTCGCTAATTAAATAATTTGTTTACCTGCATGTCATGTGTGATTTATTGGACATTAAAGAACCATGAAAATGCAAATGTGTTGGTAAATTACTCACATATTAACATAAAAATTCAGGTGGTACTTCAAGTTAACATTATAGGTATTAAAGGGAAGTAAAGGGATTCAACTTAGATCATATTTTAAGTCAAAATATTTAATACATTCAAAAAACAAATTAAGAAATTAGCTTTTTGGAGAAGCCATTTAAGTCCTTCCACGTGTTCAAAGCCATTAAGGATGTGTAAGCGCTCACATTCCAAACTTAAATCATCCTAATCCCTTCCTCTGCGCTCAGTACATGCTCCACTTCCAAAAATGTGCAGCGCACATTCAGGGTCTAAACTACTCTCACAACCACCCATCTCTAACGTCAGGATCCTGTCATAATCAGAAACTTGTGTAAAGCCTTTGTGAATTACTATTGTGCCTGTAACTGCAGTTCACTCACCTCTCTGTGCTTTGAGCAGCTGGGGGTCATGACCTACAGTGACCTGACGAACCACAGCCCAGAGACCCAGGCTGCTGTAGAACAGGAAATCAGGGTGCTGTTGCAGGTAGGCGCTTAGTTTTTGTTTGTAAATGATAATTAACAGATGATTGTGTAACTTCATCTTTTAATTGTCTTTCGCAGAACTCGTATGAAAGGGCAAAGAAGCTACTGAAGACCTACAGCAAAGAACACAAGCTGCTGGCCGATGCCCTGCTAACTTACGAGACTCTAGATGCAAAGGAAATCCAGATGATCCTGGAGGGAAAGTCACTGGATCCCAGATGATGACTTCTTGGATCAACAGAGACATTTCAAGGCACAATCTTACTTTACTTGTAAATATAAATGTTTGTAACAAGAAAGGCTTTTAGATGACTTTCAAGCCTGCTCTCTCAATATTTTTAATTTTTCAGGTAACACGTTGACTTTCAAACACTAAGCTGACAGAAATTCAGATATATTTTTTATTAATTTGAGAAGGTAAATTGATGCCAAAAGTACATATGCCTGATCATTGAACCAATAGGTAATGGCTACAAATGGAGTAATGCAATTTCCTTGCTTTGTTTTAAGAAGCTATAACAGTAAGAGGAGGATGTTCATTATGTTTTATTCATCCTATTATTTGTTACCCAATCACCAGACTAAAGCACTTGTTTATAAGTCATTTTATGAAATTCATAAAAACAAGGCGCTCAAAAATGGTGCATTTTACTTAAAGCAAATAGCAAACTGGTTGTCCCATTATCAGTAACCATAGTAGTACATATTTTTCACTTTTTCCATGCAGCCCTAAACCATAAACCAATTATGAATGTGACTTTAGAATGTCAGTATTATTTTAACATCTACAGATACACAATAAATATATCTGTAAATGCGTATCTGAACAATTGACTCAGAGTACTGTAGATTTTTGCATAATGCTTCCAATGGACCTTACCCTGATTTTATTCATTAAGTTATTTATTTGAATATTCTCTTCCAGGGGTAGCTAAAAGCCTCTTGCCCCATCCTCTGCCTCATTTTGATTGTCTGCATGTGTGTGTATGGCTCAGGTGACTGCACTGTTTATATGTGTTTGGAAAATTCTTACTGTGCTTTCTTTTGAAGTTAATTACATGTTTATTACTGTTTATTTCAGAAATGAACATGGCAAGACAATAAATAAAGTACAAAAAAAGCCTATTTCCTTGTCGTTTCCTGAAAGTAAGAATGTTACACTGGGATTTTGTTAGAGATTGAAATTGGGTTTAATTTCATGGATCTTTTTCAGAGGCCCAGAATAAAAGACCAGCAGTAAACCATTTAGTCTGAAAATTGCAGGTATCAGGTTAGGTGTGCTAAGATGGTTGGTTATCTTATTTCAAATTGGTGGTCTACACACATTCAGGTCCTTTTTTCTCATCATTTGTTACATGTTTCTAAATGGAAGCCAATTAAAGCCAATCATGAATTAGAGAATCACCCCAAGAGCTTTAAGACAATAGCTTTGTTGTGTCCAGCGAGGGAAACTGCAATCAGTGTTTGCATATTTACCCAAGTCTGTAATTACAGAGTTTTGTTTCAGACCACCACAATTACTGGTTACAAGAGGCAGGATTTGATATTTAAAAGACCCTTTGTTGAAAGAAATGTGCTTTCCCATTGGTTTCCAGTTGTGAAAGGCTTTATAAAAATGCCTTGATGTTACTGGGAGCTGATGAATACTGGTCACAACCATGAGGAGACCATCAGAGCTGAGAGATGCTTGTGCTTTGTTTTTAAAAGAGACATAATGAAATTTTTAAAAAGTACTAACTAAAACTAAAATGGATGAGGATATTGCTATCATTGGAATCGGATGCAACTTTCCAGGAGGTAAATGTACTTTATGTGTTTTGTACTCTTATTTTGTGATGATGCTTTGTGCATTTGCATGAATATCTGCTACCTTCACAGGTGAGGGTGTTGATAGTTTCTGGAAAGTTCTTGTAGAGGGAAGGAACTGTGTGGACCAGATTCCAGAGGAAAGATTTGACACTTCAGAGTGGTTTCATCCTGAAGAGAGCAAACCAGGAAAAACACAGACGACCAAAGCTGCTCTCATTGAAGGGTAGGAATAATCAGTTCAGGATGATGCATTTAAGGTTTATAGGTGAAATGATGAAGTTAATGGAGTTTCTTTTTTGCAGGTTCAATGAGTTTGATCACAAGTTCTTTGGCATCAGTGAGGCTGAAGCTGATTTCATGGACCCTCAGCAGAAACTGTTGCTGCAGTGTGCATACCGAGCTCTAGAGGATGCTGGGATACCCTTGGAAAAAGTGAGCGGGACCAGAACAGGGGTTTATATAGGTACAAACAATAGATTAATTTAATACAAGTTTAGTTTTTGTTTGTTTTTTAACTTTGTGATACTGATATAGTGTTGTATTTGATTTCAGGTCTTATGAACAGGGACTATGAGACACTTTTGAACAACTGTCCCAGCACAATAACCCACTATAATGGCACCGGAACAGCTATGAGTGTAGCTGCCAACAGAATTTCTTTTGTCTTCAACCTGACTGGACCTTCATTTGCCATTGACAGTGCATGCTCTTCATCTCTTGTCGCCCTTCATTCTGCGTGTCAGGCCATCAGACAAGGTAATGAAACGATTTTAACTCTGATGTCTGTTCATTGCTTGATATTCACATTAACTATCCTAGTTTTACCTCATTCTTAGGGGACTGTGAAATGGCTCTGTGTGGAGGGGTCAGCTGCATCCTTGAACCTCGAGTCTTTGTGGCCCTCAGCAAGGCAAAGATGATTTCACCTGAGGGCACAAGCAAGCCATTCTGCTATACAGCAGATGGTTATGGTAGAGGGGAGGGATGTGGTATAATCCTTCTAAAGCCTTTGAAAAAGGTAGATATTTTGCTTTTTAAAATTGTTCATAATGTAAATATTTAATTTATGGTTTAAATGATGCCTCTTTTTAGGCTCTTGAGGACTTTGATCACATTTGGGGAATTGTGAACAAGACTGCGGTAAACCAAGATGGACACACCGTCACACCGATCACCAAACCTTCCATGACCCAGCAGGAGGCTCTACTGCGCATGATCTACTCCTCTGAGAATTATCTAGCAAATGTCCAGTATGTAGAAGCTCATGGGACTGGAACACCAGCAGGAGATCCGGTTGAAGCAGGAAGTATCTCAAAAATCATTGCCAAAGCAAGACCTACACGCTCAGGGCCTCTGTTTATTGGCTCTGTTAAGAGTAACATCGGACATACAGAATCTGCAGCTGGGGTGGCAGGACTCATAAAGATTCTGTTAATGATGAAACATGAAACCATTGTCCCCTCTGTGTTCTACTCAGCTGAAAATTCAAGCATAGATGCTAAAGCGCTCAATCTTAAAATCCCCACCAGAGCTGAGAAATGGCTTTACTCCGGATCCAGGATAAGGATGGCTGGATTAAACAGCTTTGGGTTTGGTGGCACCAATGCCCATGCCATCATCAGTGAGTATGTTCAAGCAACAGTCGCCGACAGCCACACTCTTGAACCTCTAAAACTGCTTCCACTGTCTGCAGCCACGGATCAGTCTTTTCAGTTGTGCATAGCTGACACGTATCAGAGGATTTCAGTAGATGAGACAGTTGATCTACAAGCTCTTGCTTATACAGCCGCCTGCAGAAGAAGCCACATAACACACAAATTTCGGAAAGTCTTCGCTGCATCATCTGTGTCAGAATTTAAATCACTACTGAAAGCTAGCATGAACAAGAAATTAGCTCCAACAAAGCAGGACCTAAAGTTAGTTTTTGTGTTTTGTGGGAATGGCGTTACTTATAGGGGAATGTGTAAGCAGCTACTGAGAGAAGAACCTGCATTTAGGGACAAGGTCAAAGAGGTTGAAAACTACTTCCAAAAGTTTAGACGCACCAGTATTTTGCAAAAGATTGCAAATTGCTATGACAATGAGGATATCACTAAACCAAACGTTGTTCAGCCACTTCTCTTTGCAATCCAGGTTGCAATTGTTCACCTTTTTAAAAACTGGGGCATAAGACCGGATATTGTTCTTGGACACTCTGTGGGAGAGGTTGCAGCTGCTCATTGCTCTGGCCTGCTATCTCTTGAGGATGCAGTAAAGGTTGTCTACCATCGCAGTGTGCTGCAGACCAAAGTGATGGGTGGGAGGATGCTGGTCGTTGGTAACGTTCCTGTTCCAGATGTTGTGGAAATTCTCCCTACATACACAGGAAAGATTTGCCTAGCTGCTGTGAACAGTCCTATGTCATGTGTGCTGTCAGGTAGTAAAGAAGCAGTTGATAATATGCACCAGAAGCTTCAGTCTTCGTTCAAGGGTAAAAACCTGTTCCTTCATGTCTTGGATGTTCCTGCTGCCTACCATAGTCATATGATGGATCCTGTACTGGGCCAAATCAAAGACAGCATTGGACATTTAACTCTGAATGAAAAGGAGTGTGAACTTTTCTCTACAGTAACAGGAGAGATGTGTCGTCAAGGTGACTTTGTCACAGGTGAATACTGGGCAAGAAACATTCGAAAACCTGTTGCATTTGAACAAGCAATTAAATCAGTTTCCAAACACACAAGGAACACAGTCTTTGTGGAAATTGGTCCAAGACGGGCTCTGCAGAGGAACATCATAGAGATCCTGGGAAATGACACCACAGTGCTTCCTTCAGTGCATCCAGATAAAGACCACGAGACAATGTTCGCAGCTGTATCAAAACTGTTTGAACTAGGGGTCAATGTGAAGTGGGACGAGTTCTACAAAGGGTTTGAAACAGAGCTTGTTACTTTCCCAAGGTATCAGTTTGAATGTCAAAAGAATGAGGTATACTTTGAGGACGTAAGACGGGGAAATGACACAGTCTCTCGCAGTCCGCATCCACTGATAAGTCCAAGTAAACGTGATGGAAAAGTGATCAAGTGCAATCTGTCAGCAGCTACAACCTCATACCTTTGGGAACACAAGAACAATGGCATCTCCATTGCTCCAGGGGCATTGTATGTTGAGTTGGCTTTTGCATCCATAATGGAAACTGCTATTCCAAAAAAACCTCTGAACTCATTTCAGCTCACAATCAACTTTCAGAGTTTGCTTGTTCTAACTAAGAACTGCCCTTCTCTTAAAATAACAATTGAGACATCCAAGGATACAACCACATTTCAGGTTCAGTCCTCTATAACTGTGCATGCATCAGGCACCATCAGCCATGAAGGCGGTCCAGCTATGATCGAACAGCAAACCATTCACCTCAACGCTGTTTTAAATAGATGTCCATCAGTCATTGAAACAAAGGATGTGTACAACACTCTTAAAGATATAGGATTTGAGTATGGGCCCAACTTCAAACAACTGGGTGGCATTCATTATGGACAAGAATTCAAGGAAGCAGTGACTAGTCTCAGGATTCCAGAGGAAGTACTCAACCATCTGTATGAGTATTGCTTGCATCCTGTGGTCCTAGATTATTTCTTGCAAATGTCTTCAGTTTTAGCATTAGTCTCTAGCACCGTCAGGCCTGGATTTCCCTCTGCCATTGGGAGTATGGTTATAGCAGCACCTCCCTGTAAAGAGATGTTCATGTATATGAGATTGACCAAAGAAATGCCAGAGTACTTTGAGGTTTGTGGTTGTTTCACTGACAAAGATGGTCATGTGTTGATTGAGCTCAAGGATGTCAGAATTAATTTTCTGGGAAGACATGCACAGATAAGGGAATCATGTTTCTTTCATAACCATAAGGTAGGCATTCTTGCTGAGAGCAATTTCCCTAGTAGAATCAAGGCTTTGGTCTTTGAAGACACCTTGGGTATCGCAAAAGGTTTAAAACCGTATTTGCACCCAAAATCTGTACTTGTTCCTCCACCCGATTTAACAAAAGACTTAGCCTTACAGCTCCCAGAATTACTGTTGAAGTCTTGCAGTTCAGCAGACATGGAACTGGATACGATTCTGTTCATCTGGGGCATTCAGAATATTAGTCACCTCCAGTCTGAAGCCATTCTAGAGTCCTTGGTAGACAGCTGTGAACTTTACCGCCAGGTTGTTTTGTCTTTAAAAAGGCGTAGTCATGCATGTTCCATCCGTGTCATTACATGTAGGTCAGCGGAAGGGACAGTTGAAAGTATAAATCCTGGATTTGTGTTATCTGGCATGACAAGGGCATGTGCTGCTGAGTTGTCAGGCATCTCTTTCCAGCTCATTGACCTTTCCACAGTGTCAAGAGAAGATGTGGAAGCACTGGCCAATGTGCTTAACTCACATAAGACCCAAGAGTGCCCAGAAGTCTTCATCAGCAAGGGGAAGGTTTACTCTGCTGTGATAACTCACACTCCTGTCACCACAATTAGGGAAGTGAAGGCTGAATCAAAATCCCTACAGCCCCGGGACTTCACTTTGCAAACAACCAATCCCTACAGGATGACCAGCGTATCAGCTTTGCCTTCAGCAAGTTCAGTCCACACTATTGAGGGGAAAAGCATTGAGGTTCAGCTGAGTAAGGTATGCGTGCACTCCTCAGATTATTTTCCAGTTAGTACTTCAGAACTAAAGTTTGGTCAGACAATGTACTGGAACAAGCACACAACCCAGAACCATGGTCTCATGGCACTTGATTTCAGTGGGATAATTACAGCTGTGGGAAAGGATGTCAACAAACTTAAAGTGGGTGACCATGTTATCTGTTGTTACCCTGTAAAAGCAACTTCCAAAATTGTCCTCCCAGAAGATGTGTGCTTCAAAATAAAAAGGCTTCCATTCCTAAAGGACGCTCCCTGTGTTTCATACATTTTCCTGATCTGGGAGATACTGCAGTGTGCATTACCCAAGACCAAACAACAGCAAAGGCTAGGCATCTTCTCTGCTGTTCATGATTCAGCTTTAGTCAACTTATTGACACTCATTGCAAGAAAATCAGGTTGGAGTGTTTTTACAAAGAGTGAGATAAGTGGATTAGTCCAAAATTCAAAGCAGTGTCATCTTTTTGTGATTCTTCCACCATACAATAGCTCGCTTTTGAAAGAGATTGTCAGTGTTGCCAATGCAAATCACATCATTGCAGTACGTGGCAGCTGTGAGACATGGAACTCAACAATAGATGTAATGCAGAGGGACAGTGAAAAAACCTGCTTCCAGACTCTTGAGATGTCCGAAAAATTCCAGAAATCGCACCTTAAGGCACATGGAGCTCGGCTACAGAAGTGGCTGAAGGGAATGCGCTTGCACAAAGCATGCCCATCAATACAAATCAGTACTTTTCAGATGGTGCTCCCTGGAGCAAAGCCTTCTCAGTCTGCAGGGCATTCTGGATCTTATTTCAGTGCAAGAGCTCTAGACTTGATAGCTCTGGCCAGTGATGATTCAACAAGCAAAGTGTCTGCTATCCCTTTGCTTCCAAGAGCAAAGCAGCTGTTCTCAAAGAGAGGTGTGTACATAGTTACAGGTGGTCTTTCCGGTTTGGGTTTTGAAACCGTTAAGTTTATTGCCCACAGGGGTGGAGGATGCATTGCCACACTTTCAAGGAGTGCACCATCTGAAAAGGTACAAGAGGACATAAGCAGTCTCCAGAGGAGATACGGTATAAGAATTCTTCCACTTCAGTGTGATGTCTCAGTGTCAGAGCAGGTAGTGGAAGCCGTTGCTGTGATTGGAAAACATTTTTCCTCTTATCCAATCAGAGGGGTGTTCCACAGTGCCGCTGTTCTACATGATGGATTACTGGAAGCTCTCGATAGATCTCTTTTCCAAAAGGTCCTGCAACCTAAAGTCTGTGGTGCACTTAATCTTCACTTTGCCACTCTGCATAGCCAAACACTCGATTACTTTGTGTGCTATTCCTCAATCTCCTCTTTCATTGGAAATGCCGCACAAGCCAACTATGCAGCAGCTAATTCCTTTCTGGATGCTTTTTGTCACTTCCGACGCAATATTGGACTTGCAGGACAGTCAATCAATTGGGGACCCCTTAAACTAGGCCTGCTAATGGACAAAGACAATTTTCAAAAGTTTTTGGAAACAAAAGGGCTGATGATTATGGATGTGTCGGAGATCCATGAAGCACTGGAGTACTGCCTGTTAGATAACTATCCCCAGCAGGTGGTCTGCAAATTCAATTTCAGGAACCTGAAGAACCATGTCCTCTCTCAAAATGTGTCTCTGAAGTTTCGCCTGTCTGCTTTAGTGGAGGAAGGACTAAAAAACAAGGTTGTTGAGGACTCCAGGGTAAATGTTCAGTCATCGGTAGATGACTGTGTTAGACAGATCCTGACTGAAATTTGTTGTGTGGACACTGATGATCTTAGTGATGAAACAGCCCTCACTGCACTGGGAATTGACTCGATGCTAGCCATGACATTGCAAAACCACTTGTTTCAAGAGATAGGTGTGAATATTCCTCTTGTTGCTTTGCTTGATCCAAACATTACACTGTCCTCATTGACTGAATTTGTAAAACAGAACACTGATGAGAACACTGAGATTTCTGTGAGCCTGTAATATATAGTTATTTTCCATTTCTGCCACCTTGTGTATTGTACATAGTGAAGAAGACGGCAAGTCAGATTTCCCTAATAATGCTTACAAATATATAAATTTTTTGAGAATGCTTATTTTGTGTTGTAAACCTCTAAACAAACAAACAAAAAAAAAATGCTACATTCCTTAATTGTAGAAAACCTAAATATTGGATAATGTGTGACAAATTCAATTGCAAATTGCATGTCAAATAATAAACATCCATTCTGAATATATTTGATTGAACCTATACTTTGCCAGCCAGTCAGAGATCAAAGGTCAGGTATGTCCCAATTTTTTTTCTGCCGAATGTGTAAATCCACTGAGGCTTTTAAGCGAACATGTGCAGCAATGGACTCGCGAAACATGGTAAACTGAGTAAACTAAACAAAGTGTGAATAGAAAATAAAGCATATTCTTCCTTAAAGTATAATACTCTACCATTCATAAAAATGAAAAATACTAAACAAAACCGGTGTAAAGAATGAAAATATTCTCAGTTCTGCTAATCCTTACTCACACAATCCTCTTTTCTCAAGGAAAACACAACAGCACATGCAAGCAGCAAAGGGAATGTGTCTTTTAAAAAATTTTGTAGCAGTATATATCAGCAAATAAAAAATAGTTAAAATTTGTACATATATTTATGTCTTTAATAGGCTTTTACACGTTTAACAGTCCAAAAG
This sequence comes from Enteromius mattozi, assembly GCA_032359235.1. Classification (NCBI taxonomy): domain Eukaryota; kingdom Metazoa; phylum Chordata; class Actinopteri; order Cypriniformes; family Cyprinidae; genus Enteromius; species Enteromius mattozi. The sequence goes on from JAUMHE010000082.1 coordinate 13,893,083, forward strand.
AAAACATTGCAAACATTCAGCATTCATTTAGTTTGTTATTTCACAAAAATTAAGAAAGCTACATATATGTACTTTTTATATATAACTAAACAGAAATATTCACATATCAAGAAAAAATAAGCCATTTAAATATTTTTTGGGGCTCATTCATGAAAAACAGTAAATCATTTTTGTGTATATTGTTCATAAATCTATTCTTGGATAATTTGTGGCATTGAGTTGAATCTGGTATTTTACTCAATGGTTTTATGAACAACTCAGAAAAATTTGAACATATAAATGATGAATAATCACATAAATGAAACATTTCTTTACAGATTAATACAGTCTATGGTGAGTTAATGCTACAGCTGTTGCTGCTACATTGTGAAACCCATAAAAAGTTCTAAAATCATTGGCCCAGATGTATCTTTTGTATAAAAAAAAAACCAAAAAAACAATTACACCTGTAATTTGAATTTAAACATATAAAAGGTGTTACACATACAAATAGAATATACTTGGAAGAAATAGAAGTAAAACCATTTTACAAAATGGACAAATCAGAACCGTTAGGAGTGGGCACATATGAATCTTGAATGTGGTTGCTGTTTCCCAAAACACAATTGTGGCCTTCCGAGCACTGTTTTGATTGACATTTGACTCTTAACATGCCATCATCAGATGGTGTATACATGTGAACCTCATAGGTCTGAGCGTCCACCGTGAACATTGGGACAGTGCTTGCCATGCACATGTGGTTATCTTGAACATGGTGGTTATTGCCGGTTATCATCCAAATAGCAGAGCAGGGCTGAGACTGACATGTTGGGTGGTTGTCTGCTTGAAAAGTGTGATTGTCATAAATTTCCCGATCTTTCAGCTCACCATCCTTTGGCTTTGATTGAATGTTATTGGTGTGGCTGTTCTTCATGACCTGCTCTTCTGGGCCTGACTTGTTCTTAGCTGGTGTGCCACTACACATGTCAAAGAAGGTTAGAAAAACTGGTATGAAACTTAAGCCATGGAAGAGACCAAAGAAGATCACCAAGAACATAATTTTAAAAAATGTTCTAAAGATATAGTTCTTTGAAGCAGACAACACCACCACCCCAAGAATAGTAGACACAGCCCCCTGCAAAATAGGGTATCCTAAATTAAACAGGGCTTCCACGGCCTTTTCATTCGCACTGGGTTTCTTATTAGAGACAAATGCGTAAGATATATGAGCAGAGAAGTCTACAGAAAAACCAATGCAGACCACAAGAATGATCATGGAGATGGTGTCTAAGTTAACATCCCACAATGCCATGAACCCAGTGACCCCCACAATGACAGATGCAATGGAAAACGTGACCCAAAGGGAGCACAGAGGGTTTGGGATGAGGAGAAGGGAGATAAGCAACATTACAGCCGTTGTAACACCGATGTTCTGGATGGTGTTGCTGACTATAACCGCATACTGGTCATGGTAGATGAAGGCGGGGTGGTAAACTAGTAAAGGAATGGGGCACTTGTTTGCTGTTTCTCTTAATTTATTCAACATATTCATCTCATCCAGGGCGGTAGAGATATTTACGGTCTGTATAAAGAAGCGAGACGCGTGGATGGAGTTGTTGGTGAAATTGACATCCTGTTTGAAATCGGAATAAAATCGCAGAAATGTTCCCAAGTTATCTTTGAAGACATCTTCGGTGCTCAGATTGAGTTTGGTGTGGTATCCGTAGTGCTTGTATGATTTGATCCAGGAGGTGAATATATCCTTTTCGATGAAAGATAGGTTTTTGAAATCTTCAATGCAGGTTTCAAGATCTGACATGTACTTTTCATCCCAGTACGGAAATTCCCGTCGGATGACAACCATGATGTTTGGACCGTATTCAGAGAAATACGCCTTCTCGTTGTCGTAGTATTTTACCACGTAAGAATCATCAGCTGCTAAATTACGAAGATCAATTCCTTCTTGAATTTGAAAGCAGCCGTAAATGCTGATAATCAGATAGATGCAATACGACACAATCACAAAGACCTTCATCCACGATTTCGTCAGAAATGGGCCGTAGTATTTTTTAAAGAAGTGATTCATTGGTTGTACCTCCTCTCTGCCAGTATGGGGGTCGTAAGCGCCTCCAACGCAACATATTTCGTACCACTTCGACTGACCCATTGGACACTCCTCTGGTACTTCCTTGCATGTCAACCAGTGCTTGTTGCTGTTTTCTCGCCGTCCGTTAAGAACGAGGAACGCTCCGAAAAATGTGATGCTGTAGATGTAGCAGAAAAGGATGGAGGTGCTGGTGTACAAGCAGAAAGAGCGGACTGAGCGGAAGGGCGTCATGAGGCCGATGTAGAAAGCGAGCACGTCTGTAAGCGTAGTGATAGTGATTGAAATTGCCGCCTCTTTGTATGTATTAGACAGGCGAGTCTCCACTCGATCGTGAACATTGGTCTGCTGCCAGCAGGAAATAAGAATGAACATGTCGTCCACTCCGATCCCTGTTTAAAACACAAAAAAATCATTGTTAAATGCTACTATACATTAGCAATGTACACAACTGAATAGTTATGTTTTACCTAATATCAAGAATGGAGAATTAGCAACTGTCATGACAAATGGGACACCAATGTGTAACATCATCCCAAAAGAGGACAGAACAGCAAGTCCAGCGGAGAACACCCCAAATGTAGCAACCCATACTTTGTTTCTGACACAGTCAAACCTGGAAAAACAGACATAATAGATTTTTTGAAGGATTCCTCATAATTAAATTATCCCTCAGTTAACAATCGTCACAGATGTTGTTAATAGACCTTAACATGACCTCAACTCATTTATTTTGAACAAGTTTTGAAAAGGTTTATTTAAGATTTGTTCATTTTGCTGAATGGGATTCGGAGATCCAATCAAATTATCCAATTTTTCCATCACTACTTAGAATATTTTCAAATTTTAAAACAATTAAAATGTAAATTATCTAGAAACAAAAAGTCCAATTTGGGTTTTGAGAATATGTAAAAACATCTACACAGAAGCCCTGGTAAAATAATGTGCTAGACATTGCGCAATACTCTTATAAACAGAAAACAGCCAAACTATTCAAGTTAACATACCTCAAACAAGAGAGAATGGAGAATGCAATGGCAATGACGTATGTGATAGAGAAGAGAGGAATCACATCCTTTGTGTTTGCCTCAAATTCCACCTGCCTTGACAAAGATGTGGAATGGGTCACCTGAGGATGCAAATTATAATATTGACAACATAATATCAAATTTAGCTCATAAGAATAGTTACAAAAAAATTATAAATGTAATTAACAAATGAATGAATAAGAAAAGGATAAATAAATTAAACAAACATTTCCACCAATATTTCCAGGGAAAAAAAACTATTACAGTTCATTTTAGAAAATGTTTATAAACATAGGGAGCATCTTGTCATACCATATGGGGTAAGTTGTCACAATGAAAATCTGCCAGTAAATAACTTACTACAGGCCATATATATATCAAGTTCCTCCAGCATCCTCACATGAAACATCCTTGCATATATATATGGCCTGT
>JAUMHE010000082.1:13897387-13911474 GCA_032359235.1 Enteromius mattozi
AAATTAACAATTTTTTTTTTTTTTTTTGCAATATGAGCTATTGCAAAATATGATAGGCTATATGGCATGGAATCATAATTTACGACCAATTAAAACCATGTAAACCATGTAACGACAACACTGGTATCAAAAACAAGCATTTGTGCAAGTTTTCACTCAGAATGATATACATTGGGCCTATAGCCCTTGTGACAACTAGCCCCAACTGTCATCAATAAAGACCTCAAGCAGTACATAAATAAAATATAACCTACCTTAATGAAGTTAAGTTTTAAATCAGAGGGAAAAACCTTTAGGAATTCATTCAGCCATAAATCTGTTCTGGAGCGATTATCCTCCTTCAGGAAATAAAACAGGCGCACTGCTTTTGCACTTTTAATAACAGAAGAGTTTATATTCACTCCACCAACCGAATAGCCCAGGAAAATATACGAGAATCCAAAACGAAAGAACGGAAAGTTGAGCTCGGTCGTTTCTAAATTATTACCAAAATATTTGTAAATGTCCAATATCTTATTGGGTATGCATTTCTTGTATCGTCTTGCGCAAAGTGCTTCAAAAGTGAGCACCTCGTGACCCGTGGACACGTTCAGCTCCTTCACCTTCCTGTCTAAAGATACTATCTCCTGGAAGGCAGCGTCTGTGAGGATGCTGGAGGATCTTGATACCGCTATGAAGGACGCGTAAACTCCATCCGTGTAGAGTCTCTGGTTGGAGAACACCGAGTCGTTCTGCGGGAAGTTCTGCTGCACGAACCGCCTCTCCAGTTTGGCTGGACCGTTCACAGGTGTGAACTGATCCTCAATGTCATTGGCCTCGCGTTCTTCTAAGAAATAAAACCCACTCCCCAACACCGCAGAGATCAGCAGAGGAGAGATGAAGAACCACCACGGGTAAGTTCCCACAAAGCGGCCGAACTTCTGGAAGCAGATGGAGATCGGCTTCTCCACGCAGTCTGTGGTGCATCCAGCCATGTTCACCGGCATTTTGGAAAGATTAAAGGAAAAGTTTAGTGCGGAAAAAGCTGTGCTAAATAAATTAAACTAAGGTGAACCTAACTCACTCTGTATCTGAATTGTGTCTGCAGCATTTAAAGTTTAAACTAGCTATATAAACTAGTTAAAAGTTGATTTTAGAAAGAGCTTCATAATGCACGCGCGCTATTTTAATATCCTGACGCATTTTGCGTGAAAATCTACAGGGAACAAGCCGAGAGCGACCACTCACGGGCACATACAGCAAATTATAATTAGACTGACAAAATAACTGCAAAATGTTTGAAATATGCTTTGATTAAACCTGATGCATGACTTCTTAAATTATAATAAAATACATTATTTAGCAGTTATATTATTTTATTAAAATCATATTAAATATCAATAGATGTACACACACATATTCATTAATTTATACATAAATATATTTAATATATGAATGTCAAATCTTTTTCTTAAAAATACACATGCATGTGTGTGTATTTATATACATAATAAATATACACAATACACACACATATAATGTAAACAAAAATTAATCGTATTTATATTTAATAATTAATTGTGATTAATCATTTGACAGCACTAATATAAATATATACAGATATATAGATCATTTTGCATACATATATATTTATATACAAAATAGCATTCCTAATTGTACATTATACATATATTGATATTTATGTATTATCAATATGTGATAATTTAGCATTATATAGCCTAATGAAATGATATTTGTTCAAGGTATTGATATAGTGTTGCAACTTTTAATAATCAGTCACATGATCTGATCTGTTTTTAATTAAAATCTTAATTTCTTGCTGATTTATTGAATTTAGGCAAATTTGTTTACAGCCAAGTAATGTGTTTAAAAAGAGTTGCCAGCAATTAAATAAAGATTATTTAATGATTTGTTGCAGTTCATCAGAGTTAGCAATCAATCATCTTCTAATTAAAACATTTTGGTGTACAGGGCTCAGATGGCTTAATGGTTCTTTGGATATTAAAAACTTTTTTGAAGTCACATTATATATTCTTCAGATAAGTGTATTGCTTTCTGTAGTCTTTAAAGTAATTGTTCACTAGGCTGTAAAATAACAGACTAACATTTCTGAGTATAATAAACTATATTTTAGAAATATAGACCAATTGATTTAGGACTTACGTCGTGGTTTCTGCTCATTCTGCTCCATCAGGACAGAAGATGTGAGGAGAGAATGACATGCAAGTTCATTACTGAACACAAGGCTCTATTCATGCCTTTCAGTTACCTTAATTACCCCAACAAAAATGGCTTCAACTCTCATAGCGCTTGTGATTTGCCATTAGGAGATAATTGAGGGCCTCAAATTATTACTGCACAACTGATACTGCTCTTGTATTTTACAGAATCATATCCAAATCATCTGTTTGGCTGAAGCCATTTCTTTAGTATTTTTGAATTTAACAACTGCATTAGCTTTTATTTTTTATTATTTAAACATAAGAATTGACAGGCCTCGTCAGTTTTTGCTGTCCACTAGATGGGGCTAGTGACCTTTTTTGTATGTTCGCCTGCATCACATATTGGGCAATGAGTTGTTGTCATGGTGATCAGGTCAGGGTGAGAGCAGAGATGAGAGATTGTCATGGCAACTGAGCCTGAAAGAGAGCAGAGCTGGGTTGCAGTGCTGGCATCTTTGACTTGTGTGTGTGTGTGTGTGTGTTTATTGTATCATACTGATTCAGACTTATATTTGACTTTTTATTTATTCTACATGTACCCTTAATTTCTAATGAAGTCTACCCTATTTTCCTTAAATTTTACATATATTTTGGAATTTTAAAAAAATAACGTATATAAAAATATATAGCATTATGTTTTTATATGATATATATATATATTTTTTTTTTTTTTAATTTTAGATATATATTTAAGAAAAAAATTATCTTTGTATTTTAAAGGAATATATTTATTATATAATTTATATGACTATAAATATATATACACATGTAAATTTAAAAAAAAAAACATACTGTATGTGTGTGTCTTTATTTACGTACGTAATAAATACACAGTATACACATATGTAAAAAACTAAAAATTAATCATTTGACAGCACTAATATATATAAATCTACAATAATGCATAAGAGAAATATTTGTAAAATATTATTTAATTTTGTATTTATTTTTTATTATTTTCTCCTTGGGTCATACAAAACTTAAAATTAAAACCAGTATACAAAAATGTAAATGTATTCAAAAATATTCATGTACACTGCATTTTCAGATCGCCTGAATCTAGCATTTACATCATTTATCGCATAAATACATACCTGTATTAAAATTATCTCAGTTAAGCCTACTTTGACCGTAATCTAAGAAATATATATATATATTTCACATCATGTATAAAATATATCACATTTTATCACATATTTACTGATCTTTTATGCTAGTGTGTTTAATACTATTAGTAGTTCTGATTTTGAAGGGCCAATCTTAGGCAGACTGCAGTTAAACTTGAACTCATCAGAAGAGATGTGATCACTCCCATGTGATGCTGAGCATCTTACAGCTGAGTTCCCAGAGGCGCTGGGCCACCTCATCATCCATGGCAGCACGGGAACATTTTGCAACTGCGCAGTCACTGCGTGGAGAACATGAGACAGGTGAGCATGAGATAAGATTAACAGACAAATTAAAACATGCCTGAACTGTTGCAGATGGTTTTATTAAACACCATGATGTACACAAAAGTTTATCAGCAATAACTAAATGCTGTATGATAATAATATCAAATAGAAAGGCAACAGAACATGACCTATTGGACCAGTGTATATTAATGGTGTACTTTGTTTAGATAAAGGCTGGGTGGGAGCTCTACTGTAAATCCGGTACAGTCTACAGTTTTGATGGGATTGAGATAAAAATCCACTGACCTGTAATATTTGCCGCTCTCTGTCTCCAGTTCAGGGACCACGGCGCAGTAGATGGTGGTCTGAGCTCCCTGCACAGATGATTTGGTGAAGGGCTTTGCTAACCACATGGCGGCTTGTTGAGGTTTATTCAAGTGCCTCCACAGTTCGGTCTGAACCACTCCAGGATGGAGAGCATATGCTGTGACTCCAGTACCTGAGATGCCACACAAAGACCAGATGAGAAGGATTATTGTGATTAATTTAGCATCAGTTATTTTATTAGAATAGAATAACAGAATAATAAAAAAGATGCTTAAGCAGATCATATATATATATATATATTTATTAACATAAATATACATTTTAAAAAGATGCACCTTCTAGTCTTTTGGCCAGCGAGCGAGTGAACAGAATGTTTGCCAGCTTGCTCTGGCTGTAGGCTTTCTGTTTATCATAGTTCTTCTCGCTGTTGATGTCCTCCAGGTTGATGGTCCCCCATTGGTGTGCCATGGATGAGACATTAACGATCCTCGCAGGCGTTGATCTTTTAATCAAATCCAATAACAGATACGTCAACAGGAAGTGACCTACAGGAAGAAGAACGGTGCTGATGTCTCCCGTAATCTTTTAAAGTCAAAAGTATTGTCTGATTTGGACAAATTACGTATGCTTACCCATGTGGTTAACTCCTATTTGCATTTCAAAACCATCTGCTGTCTTTCCATAAGGGCAAATCATCACACCTGCGTTATTGATTAAGATGTTGACTTGTTTTTCCTCTGAAAGACAACACAGATACATCATTAGCACTTTATAAGGAAGACGTTTGTAAAGGGACTTACACCTTATCCTGGTGATCTCACCTTTATTAATGTTCTCTGCAAATTCTCTGATTGATTTGGAATCTGCCAGGTCAAGCTTACTGATGACAACATCCTGGTTTCCTGAAGCATCCTTTACTTCCTTCAGGGCTGCCTCAGCTTTCTCCATATCTCTGCATGCCATAATAATACGTGCTCCTACAGAAAAGGCATAAGAAAGATGACATTTTTCAAACAGACATTATATTAATATTAAACTCAATATAGAAATGAATAGAAATGCCCACCTCTCTTTGCCAGGTCTATGGCTGTCTCTTTACCAATTCCAGTATTGGCTCCAGTAATTATAACAGTTTTACCATCAAGTCTGGCATCAGATGACCACGAACAAAACATATTTCTGAGGAGGAAAGGAAAAGAATAAATGTAACGTTAATGCAATTATTGTCATATTACTCAACTTTTGGGCGTTGGTTTAATATGACAACTAGTTTTACGTGCTCAAGGGAAAAGTGTTCAAATATAATCCTTCGTTTTTGCCCATTCATGTCTGGCCTATCTCCGACTCAAACCAGTTAAATATTTTTGTTATATGAATGAAAATCCCTTTGCTTTACTTCGTCGGCACGATTGCAACAGGTTATTGAGCAACATTTTACTGTCAACATCTATAAAACATCTGAAATATAACATATACATTTCTGTTCGTACCTTAGAGCTTGCATTTTACGATGATTTGTATCCAGACACAAAAAAAGAGTCCATAAACTATCAATAAGTCAAAAACAGTCTCATCAAAACTCGCACTGTCAGTAGTGGGAGGAGTCAAATGACGTATAAGGAAGACTAGTGGAGTTGCGGGTTGTTATTGGTCAGAGACCACAAAACTCCGCCCTTTATTACGTATTTATATTTTTCTTTCCAAATCTACACTAATTTTTGGTGTTAAAAGTATTTTAGACGTTTATATTTATTATATGCCAACATAAATATCACTAGTATTTGTAAAACGGAAATAACCTACATACTTTAAATTTAAAAATGACTGTTGAAGTGATTCTTACTTTAACCAGGAGATGTCAGCAGATACATGGTAAAGAAATAAGCGAGCGTATAAATATTTGTTAGAGGTTAACATTTTCCTACAAAGGGGTGAAATTTTGGTAATGCTTCTACTTTGCATTTTTTTCTCATTAAAAAATGTCGATACGTATACTCGGCCATCAGCAATTTAAAAAATGATTAAAAAAAAAGTTGAGTTGTAGCTACTCCGTTAATAATAGGGCGCAGGGCAGTGTTCTACAACTTAATCTCCATTTAATTTTCACCATGTCCTGTGACAAATGAATTTTAAGTATATATTCCATGTAAAATGATACACTCTCTACAAACTCTAAAAAAGACTGCCTTGGCATGTCCTCATTTGTTTCACTCACTCACAACTTCGCTAAAACATGTCAAAAAGTTGCCATCCTCTACATACTATATTTTTAGCTTCTAAAACACTTCTGTCTCGCTCTCTCTGCAACCCACCTACACTTTGTCATTCTTTCTCTGAGATGGTGAGATTTGATCTGTTAATGTTTCTCAGAAACTGCACCACTTGCAAACACGCTATTCTGCGATAAGCCACACTGGATGAAATGTAATAAGCCTAAGGATGAAAAGTAAATAGTCTGTGTCTAGCATGTAGACTATTAGACAGAACTAATGCAAAGTTCCCTGCATTGCAGTGATGCCCTTATTAGTAATTCAGCGTCTGAGTGAATGCAGTGAAATGCTGCACTGACTAGTGGCATTCTCCATAACATTTATATAACCGCGTTTATATATTTAACATACATTTATTTCTGTCTGCATATAGTTAAACGGCTAATCAGTGGAAAAGCTTAAATGACAAAATTATGACTTAATGCATATTGCATAATGCCACCAGGGGACAGTATTGTTTGAAAGTATTGTGCAAAATTGTTGCATTTACTTAAATCCTATTCATGGAGAGATTTATTAGCTAATTACTTAATTATTCTCGTACAACCAAACATGTACTTGTGCATTATGAATGTTTATGACACCTTAAATATCAACACACCTCAACACCGGTCAAAGCACAAGCTGCTATCTCAAACAGGAAGTGCGTTGTCAGCCATCATATGATAGTGTAAGTAAACATTTCCTTCCACCATTTCAAACAGAGCAGCCACAGAGAGACGGCTATAATTAAATCACCTCTGATTAACAATCACCTCAAAGATGACACATTTAAGGCCAAACTTTGAGTTTTAGTTATAAAGCAAGCAACAAACCTTGCAGCACTTCTCGTTTTTTTTGATTTACAAGTGACAGGCTATGTTTTCTTAGAAAGCATCCAAAGCTACAATAAAAAATAATTATGCTGTCACGATAGGCATTTCACACACCTTTACTTTGGAGAATGCTTTTCAGATATGACTCACTAAACAGGTTTAATTGAATCCAGTTGATTATGGGTCTCATTAAGCATATATGTGGATTAGACATGTTTACATGATCCAAAACTAATTATCAAATATTCATTTGGACACTCCTTATTCTAAGAAAGCAGAAACGGCATTTGCCTTGAGGGATTCATCATAAAGGTAATAAGTCAGGGTTAACCAACATGCCTTAAAATAACAACGCCCGACCTGTCCTCACTTCCCACGCTATGGTTTAACTGGAGAACGACTAGAGTTTTTAGGTTTGTGGAGAAAAGGAGAAATAGAACAAATAGTGTTATTTTATTTTGACCATCACACTCTGCACTGACATGGTTCTATAATTAGTTACTGTGCATTGCTAAATATGGGTACTACCTTCTTTTGCTTGCTCTGTTAAGGTTTACAGTTCATTATAAGAAAGAATGTGGCTGCTGAGTTAAAGGACCTGAGTAAATACATATGTTTTCAAGGAAATTAAAGCCTACATAGACTATCTTTGGAAATGAATAGGTTTTTTCCTGAGTTCTGCACTGGATTGTACCCGGATGCCTCGGACTAAGTTCTGTCCCTAAAGAGGAGGCAAAAATGGACGGTTATAGATATGTTTAAATCAGAAAAGGGCTAATTGCCTGCTGTATACATAGGCAGCTGTCTACTAAGGAACCTTATAAGTGACTGATTTAGAACACTCTAAATATGCTGCCAGCAGCTCTTCATGCAAGACATGAGAATTAGCATGTTGTGAAGCACAAAAAAGACTGCACACACCAAAATGGGGTCAATTATCAATAACACTGAACATTTCATTGATACTTCTAGGAATTTATTTGAATTTAGGTATATTTTGTAATATTATGGTAGCAATGGTTTCTGGGATTGGCTTCTTTATAAAGGTCAGGGATATATGCAAGGCTGCCTAAGGATTTCTTTTGTCTTTATCATTTCAGGTTCTTTCACAGCTGTCTGGTGTCTACAAAGACATAATGAACCTGCCTCAGACTGTTCCTGCATGATGTTGTAAGTTTCTCACTCCTCCTGAATCACTGGATGATCGACTTTCATGGCCATTTAACTTACACTGCCTCACCCTTTTTGAGTGAATGCATTTACATCTTCTTGTCTGTGTAGCATAAACTAGGGGGTTTGAGCACTGTGTCAACAGGATTGTCTTCTGTTTTGATCTCCTGAGAATTTCACTGAAATTAATCACCCCCACTCTCAGGAACAGGAAGAGTGTGGGTATTTAAAATTTCAATTGAGTTAAAAGGGTCTGAAATACATAATCATTCATTCTTAAGTGATTTCCAGTCACCTGATTCACAACCCTCTAAACGTTTCATTGGTAACAATGTGGTACTGTTTTTATGTCAGTTTACAAGCAACTGTTTTCTATTTGAATATTTTTCAAAATGTAATTTATTCCTGTGTTCAAAGCTGAGTTTTCAGCATCATTACTCCAGTCTTCAGTGTCACACGAGCGTTCATAAAGCATTCTAATATGCTAAAGAAACATTTCTGATTATTATCAATGTTGCAAACACTTTTGCTGCTAAATATTTTTGTACAAATCTGATACTGGAAAGAAAGATGTTTTTTGTAACACTATTTTTGTCTTTACTGTTATGGGATACATTTTATGCATTCTTGCTGAGTAAAAGTAATTGTTATTAATAAAAATTAAAAAAAACGAAAACTTTTGGATGGTAGTGTATTTCAAAATCTTTAGGTATCTTAATTACGAGTAATTCTGAAACTCGTAATATCACTCTTTTTCTCAGTAGGTAACTTCCACTTAATCTCACTGATATCAATTGAGATAATAAAACTACTCTTTCCGATAAGTCTCCATGAGTCTATAAGCTCATCAAATACACGAAAATACAATTAGGTTTTAGCTGCAGTCACTTCAAACGACTTTCTGTGTTGTCTCATGTCATAGAAATGTCCCAGATGCAACTCCCAACCCTATCTCTGTTCTCCTGAGATTAAATTACCAGCTCTAATTCCTGTTGATCTTGATGCTTTAGGTAGAACAGGTCACTTTCATAACTTAATGACTGTGTTTGTGCTGTAAGATGTTCTGTTCTACCTGTGTGGCTTTAGCTTTCTGCATCACTGAAAGTTTTGAGTCTCTCTTTCTAAAGCATACTGAATGTACTGTATAAGGTTTAGTAATACTAACGTTCTGGACTTGGAGTGATTTCATAGGTCAGCAGGTCTGAGCTAGAGTATAACTTATCTCAGCAGGGTCACACCCGCAGATGGGTATTTCTGGACAAGTTTGACTTTGCTGAACTGAAATCAATAGTATAATTTCTATTATGGGTCAATCTTCTATGACCTTTTCAACTTTTTTTGATGTGCCTTACACCCTTAAGAACATGTTGGGTGTCATAGTAACTGTTGTGCTCAGACAGATCGAGTGTACAGTGTGATGGTGAGTAAGATATGTCTCATTATCCCATCACAGCTCTAGCATTTAGTCAGTTTGACTTTTTTGTTTCAGATTTTTCAGTTGCTTGTTCATGTTTCTGCATGCTTAAATGGATTAACATCTTGTCTATGCTGATGAAGGCTCTACTGCTCTTATTGCATCCCCATTTTTCTGTATTTTTTGGGTGACTTGATGGAATATTAAACCACTTATCAAGTAGTCAACCCTTATGACAACTTGCTAAACAACGTGTCATGCTTTGGTGTTTAATTTGTACTTTTTTAGTAACCAGTGGGCAAAACCCCTCAATATTTACATAGGTTTCAGTGGAAGGTTGTATAAGGAAATATGTGTCCACTTGCGACTGAAGTTGTATTTCTATTATCTTTTTAGTAAATGAACCTCACAGCACTGATGTTCATATGCATTTTAGACTCTATTTTAGGTCCATTAATAGTATAGTTACATACCCTCTGAGTTTGTTTCTTCATTGAAAGAGATTTTGAGAAATTTTGCACATTTCTGGATTCTGTACAGTGAATGGGTGCCGTCAGAATGAGAGTCTAAACAGCTGATAAAAGCATTACAATAATCCACAAGTAATCCACACCAATCCAGTCTATCAGTTGACGTCTTGCAAAAGTTTTTAACTACAATCTTTTTTTCAAGCTGAAATATGAGTTGTTTGTCCATGATATTGCTTTCTCCAGTGAAAATGTTATCTCATGATCTGAATCGGGAGAAAAATATGCACAAACCAGTGCCATTTACAGTTCTAAACAAGATGTTTTTGATGTGAGAGGACAACAAGGAATGGGATTTTTTCACTAGATGAAGCTTTATTATGGATTATGGATATTTTGGCCAGCGCTTTATAGGTTCAGAGTCAGATTTGAGGTCAGAGAGGTAAGATTATTTCCCTCCGGCTGACACGCAGGACATTGGCGTCAGTGGGGGATGTTAGTTGTATGTGAAGACTTGGGGGTTAATAGAAAGGAAATGCACAGCTCTTCCTGTCTCTGAACAAATAAACTAAGCCTTATCTAATGAGCTGTTCTCCTGGAACCCTCAGCTGAAAAGATCAGAAGCCATCACGTGTGTTACTCACAGGGAAAAATGACAAGACAGTCCTTCGTGTATTGTGTCACTTGTTTTTTTTAAGATTTATTTTTAGAGTGCTTGTGCTTTTGTAGAGAATAGCTTATTAGTCGCTTTTAAATCAAAGACTGTGAGAAAAGCCCAGAAACTCAGGGAAAGAACATCATTGACAGAGCATTGCAGAATTTTTATTTTACTTTATTTTACTTTTTGGAGCTGTATCAGAGGAATTCTACTCACAATTTCATTGTACTTCAAGCAATATATGACATTATAGACAGCAGTTAAAAATAGTAGTTTGGTAGAGGGATTCCCTGTTATTTATTCCTGTATCTCTGATATTTTGCCGTTAGGGAGGAAACTCTGACCCCGCAATATTGATCTCTCTGGGGTTTATTCTGTGCGCAATTCAGGTCACATTTGTTCTGCTTGAAATGATCACCGTACAGTTACTGCATCAATCTCTAGCTGTCTTTTTTTGTTCTAATCAATTACTGTATGTAGTGAATTACTGGTTCAGACAGTGTCAGACAACAGACCAGATCAATTACTGAATCCAGTGCTCATAATTGTATTCAAAAGTTCATAATGATGCAAATTTCCATTTTATTTAGTAGTTTGGATTCAAAGCGGGCTAAATTTAGTATGTCAAAATCAGTATTTTGGTCCTGTACTCTTCAAAATCCCTTCAGGGTCTAGAACTATAAATGGATCTACTCTATTTCTGTGTGAAAAATGTAGATTGGTACATGTCCAAGTTACAGTATACATTGGTAATATGAAACAAACGATTACCATATTAATTATATGGTACCACAAAGTACCATGCTGAATCTTGAAAAATGTATAGTTCAGTGATATTATTCAGTTTACTATGGTATTGCCTTCTCATACAGGTACTGTAACACACTCTTAAATGTTCTCAAATAATGCTAGAGTGCATGGTGTACATTTTGTAAGGGAGGAACCATTTTATGTCATGAAAATACCATAAAGGTTCTGTGAAGTAGAGAAAATGTAAATGGACAAACTGGAGAAAATGTAAACGCCATGATAAATAAATATAATATTCATTCAGTAGCATGATAAATGTTATAAAACTGGCTTTGTTTTCAAGCTTGCCTCACTATGTGCGCACATTACGTTAAAATACCCAGTGCTGCGCTATTGTATTCCTGCCAAACATCTAGCGCTTTATCATCCCATAATAAGCACATTACCATGTTGTCATGGATACTTATAGAACAAGCCATGAATACTGCTATTGCATAATTCATTGTCATTTTATTGCCTTTTTTCTTTTAGAGATGAAAATTGCTGTGTAGTGATATTAAAATGTTCCTTCAAAATCCTGATGTGTTCTGAAAGCGTTATTTTTGTTTTCTGTTCTGTGACTAAATTAGCAGTCAAAGGAAGCAGGCCAAGCAAAACAGTTCTTCCTATAAATGTTTATCAGTCTCATTTTGTCAGAAACAGCACATGAGACAAAAAAGTGAAAGGTAGAGTTATTGAGAGGGACAAACAGCTGCTGTTTCTAAGCCCACATGCACCACAGTAGAGCTTTTAGTAATAGATCATGCTGGGTCTGGCACATGCTGTGGATTATGGGTGGCTGTATATATAAATGGCTCCCCAGATCTCTCTTTATTACTCAGAAATCATGAAGCAAGCGCCACTCACATTTTTCCTCACAAAAAATCTAAATATTTAGTTTAAGTATATAGTGAGTTAAGAAAAATTAATATGCTTGTCTAATGTGATTCTAATTCTGCCGTAGCAACTGTGATTATTAACCAGGTATTGCAATCTTGTTAACTGTGTTGAGATGTTCAGTTAATACCAGATACGGTTGTGAAGGGTTGGAACAGCCTCCATATGCCGTAATGATGTGGATTTAGGTAAGATGCTTATTGGTTTGCGTTCTATATAAAGATAATGAGATCTACCGTGAGATCTGTGTGGAAGAAATTGCACAGATGAACTCTTTGGGGTTGTGAAATAATTTCATCAGCATTTTTCACAATGAGTCTTATTGTTTTATAATTAGGGTCCAAAAGACTTGCTCTGGTTGTTTCCATTTTCATTTACCTGGAAAACTGCTGAGCTCAATGTGCGAAGTGAATTAGAGCCATTAAACCAATAGCCAAATTAATAATAATGCAAGGCTTTGTTACTCAATAAGCTTCTTTTGGGACTGTAATGTGGTTTGGGTGCAAAAAGGAAATGCAGACTGATGTGGTTGGTAAAGTCTTTCATCATCACTCTGTCATTCTTCCTTTGAATTTCTTTGCTGTTTTTGTGCATGTCATCCTCCAATGAAAGTATTGTAAGTATGCATGATGCATGATACATAAAAGGGTGTTTTAAAAAAAAAGAGACATATCAAGAAATCAAAACATGCATTTACTTGGAATATTTGGCTTCAGCTAAAATGAATGTTATCGTGGTGTAAATATGTTGCAAAAAGAAGATAGGACTCTTTAGGAATCCCATGAGGGCCACTTGTTTATATGCGTTTAAATACAGACAGCGACTTTGTCTTCTGACATTTCACAAAACTTGTTTTTAGAGGATGTTTATTCATTGCTCCTATCATGAACTGCATGTTTACTGTCTCGTGAGTGTTTGTGAACAGGCTCCAAGCAGCCTGGTACATGCTGGCTGACTGCAGAATGATTGTTTGAGAACTTTTAACTTCTTAGACCTGCCCGATCACCAAGGAGGAAGACAGATGACAATCAGCGTGTCTAATACAACCTGTTTTGAATTCAGAGAAGCATTTGTGTTTGCATTGGCAACATCTTGGTTTCCATAGTGCTGGTCTGTGACCTTTTTCCATTGTCTGCTTTATCACTTGATCTGACTTATATGCAAGGACAGAGTGTATTGTTGAAGTTTTATTCTTACTAATAATCTTTGCTTTAAAATAAAAGCAGTGAGTGTAATTCACCACACTGATTCTGAAATGAGCCAGCAGTGTGGTTTGGGTGTTTTGTGGTAAGGACATGAATCAAGCAGTTCTCATGAAACCTCCTTGAGAACCTTTTAAAAGAGAGTCAAAGTGCTGGTATATATAACCGCTGCAGTGATCACTATGTAGGGCAGGTGTGAGAATTCATGAGTGCAGTCAACAAATTCACTATGATTTTTTTTTTTTTTGGTAAAGTTTAGAGTATAGCTTGAGCCAATGGAGAAAAGTGTAAGAAAGATTTGCGCCTGAAAGATAACATAACTCGTATTGTATTAATTTGAAAGAAGAAAGTCATATGGCTAGAGGGTGAATAAATCATTGGGGTGAGTCAAGCTATTACTTTAAGGCCCATTCATACAACCACCAACAATAGCTATAACAATTAGTTTCCACATCAACAAAC